>OZ024741.1:27454955-27674955 GCA_964016885.1 Eledone cirrhosa
ATGCAGTGATAACACGCAAAATAATAATAAGAATAAGAATGATAATAATAATAATCATAATAATAATAATAGAGGAAACAAAAATATAGAATTAGTATTTCTTGCAAGCAATAGTAGGAGGAACAAAACACAAGAATTCTTATAAAACCAGAAAAGAAAAGCTAAAATCTTTATTTCAGGACCCTTCTTCTCTTTCATCTTCTCCATCCCTTACAAAAAGAAAAAAAAAAAAAACAGAAACAACACAAAATAAAAAAGAAACAAAAAAACGATGAATAATAAAAATTAAAAAAAAATATTTTTATTCTTTTGTTGTTGTTGTTTTATTTTTTAATTTCCCCAACAGGGGGAGCAGGACATGGTCCCTTTTCTCCCTCTTTTGCTATTTTTCTGATTACTCTTTCTTCATATCTATATATAGTTAATAATAATGGATGAGGTGTCAAATTTTCATTAAGTTTATTCAGGTGTGGCACACGTTTCGTGATTGATCAGCTCAAGGTTCAATCTCTATCGATTGGACCCGACTCTGGAATCAAATGCTCATCAGATTTCTGTTTCCTTAATATCAGAATTCCGTTTTACAATATATCATTGTGAGGAAGGGCAATTTTACTTAGATAGGAAAGAGGGAGGGATGATACAGTAGAAGTTGTGTTAGACAGATATGGAGACTTATACATATGTCAGGCAGTATTATAGAGACAAACACAGAGTTTAATTTTTAAATGTACCAAATTATAGTTCCAAACTGAACTCAAGTAAACGTATTTAAGACTATTCAACAGATGTACAGCTTTTAAACTATATATATATAAGGGGAAAAAACTGGGTTTCTACGACTGGATGCCCTTCCTAATGCCTCAAATTTCATCTATAATTTCAACAATTGTTTCTATGGAGATAAATGTAATGCCGGTACACAAAATCAATCAGTTAATCAGTCAAATAATTAAAAAATCCCCATTTCACCAGGAAAAAATAAATAGATACATTGAGTTACTTAACACATCCAGAAGAATGCACCTTATCAAAATAATAGTGGATTATTCCGCTTTAATTATATATATATATAAATATAATCTGAGTTTTTCGAATATTAATAATAACATTCGATTGGTTTGCAATTATGCAAACAAGCCTCAATTTTATAGCCATGTCAGTAGAATGAACACTTCATTCTTGCTCTTGTGTTCGCATCCCAACACAAGAGCAAGAATGAAGTGTTCATTCTACTGACATGGCTATAAAATTGAGGCTTGTTTGCATAATTGCAAACCAATCGAATGTTATTATTAATATTCGAAAAACTCAGATTACATTTATTGTATTCATGTAGAGTGAAATTTTCTTTTTATATATATATCATCATTTTACGTCCGCTTTACCCTGCTTGCAAGGGTGGGACGGGAACTGATTCTGGCTTGATTTCTACAGCTAGATGCCCTTCCTAACACCAACCTCATTTCCAGTGATTGCTGGGTGCTTTTTTGCCATGGCACCTCCACCACCACTTTGCAGTGGAATGATAGGGACCCCAGTCTCAATCATCTCATTTCTACAGCTGAGTAAACTGGAGCAATGTGAAATAAAGTGTCTTGCTCAAGGAAACAACACATCGCCCGGTCTGAGAATTGAACTCACAACCTTTCGATTGCAAGGCCAATGCTCTAACCAGATAATGTGAGCAACAGACACTGAAAAATCAGAGCAAAACAGAAATATCCCTCTATCATTAGCTATCCACTGGAAATCATCACAATTTCAGTGCATTATATGGATAGTATCATTCATTCCAGTGCACCACACACACACACATATATATATATATATATATATATATATATATATATATATATATATATATATATATATCTTCATCATCATTATCATCATCATCGTTTAACGTACATCTTCCATGCTTGCATGGGTTTGGATGGGAGTTTTTCCACTTGAGGCAAGATTGGTTGTCCTGCTCGTATAGGACTGTCTGGCGGGTTTTCTACGGCTGGATGCTCTTCCTAACACCAACCACGTTTACAGTGTGGACTGGGAGGTTTTTACTGTGTTACTTACACGGCCACATTACAGCGTGGACTGTGTGTTTTTTGTCGTGACACCTACACGTCTGGCAGGTTTTCTACGGCTGGGTGCCCTTCCCAGCACCAACCGCGTTTACAGTGTGGACTGGGAGGTTTTTACGGTGTTACCTACACGGCAACATTACAGCGTGGACTGTGTGTTTTTTGTCGTGACACCTACACGTCTGGCGGGTTTTCTACGGCTGGGTGCCCTTCCCAACACCAACCACGTTTACAGTGTGGACTGGAAGGTTTTTACCGTGTTACCTACACGGCCACATTACAGCGTGGACTGTGTGTTTTTTTGTCGTGACACCTACACGACATCATTTGTTTCGGACTGGATGTTGTGGTACCAACATAACTTCACATTTAAGGGTGTGGTGGGGGTAGTGGGACGGGGCTGTATTTTGTTAGAGGTGCCTACTGACTGTAGGTTTCGCTTTGTACTTAGGCAAGGCGGGTCTTCTGTATAACTGTGTAGCGCCAAAGATCTCGGTCCAATGACATTGTCTTGGAGAGGTGTAAGTGTGTGAGGTCGGAATTTATCAAGTCGTCCCAAGTTTTTCTGGGTCTGCCTACTCCGTGGCTACCGTCTATTTTTATCGCCCTGCACTTTTTTATACAGCTGTCGTCTTTCATGTGCATCACGTGACCGTACCAACGTAGTCTTCTCTCGAGTAAACAACATCTGATCCCTCTTATTCCTAATTTCTCCCTTAGTTTATGCTTTGCCGTTCACGTATATTTCTATTACACATCCAGCGGAGCATGCAAGCTTTGTTTCTCTCCAGTCTGCGTATATCCTCTGCACACAATGCCCAGGTCTCACTGCTATGTAACATAGCTGTTCGTAAGCAGGCATCATACAACCTGCCTTTCATTTTTAGAGAGAACCCTTTAGCGGCCAATAGTGGTATAAGCTCTCTGAACTTTTTCCATCCAGTTCTGACTCTAGCTACTGTACTTTCAGAGCACCCTCCCCCACTGCTGATTTTGTCACCCAGGTAACGGAAGGTGTCCACTATTTCTATAGAACCATCTGTGCAATGGAATGAGCTAGTATTCTGTAGGCACTTGCTGCTACTTATTGCACCAGAGCACCGGCCACATATAAAATCTATATTCTTAGTTAGCTTACCTGTGATCCCACTACATCTTTTATGCACCCATACTTTGCATTTGGGACATAAAATGGAGTTTCTGCCTACTCCTTTCCTACACACTGAGCATAGCCATTTCCCAGATGGGACCGGTGCCCTATTTTCCTTCCTACAAACTAGAACTTTAGTCTTAGACAAGTTAACTTTAAGGCCTTTTGATTCTAGGCCATGCTTCCATGTTTGGAAATTCTTCTCTAGTTCAGCCATTGATTCAGCTATGAGCGTTAGATCATCTGCATATAGGAGTTCCCATGGGCAGCCGGTCTTGAACTCCTCTGTTATAGCCTGAAGGGCAATAATAAATAGTAGGGGCCTAAGGACGGAGCCCTGATGAACACCAACTTTTACGCTAAACTCTTCACTATATTCGTTGTTAATTCTAACCTTGCTGACTGTTTCTTTATACATGGCTTTTATAGCCCTCACAAGCCATTCATCAACACCTAGTTTTCTAAGGGCCCACCAGATAATCGAGCGGGGTACTCTGTCAAAGGTTTTCTCCAAGTTAACAAAAGCTAAGTATATGGGTTTACTTTTAGCTAGGTACTTCTGTAGTTGTACAATGAAAAGAGCGTCTGTTGTACTTTTACCTGACACAAACTCGAACTGCATTTCGTCTAGATCAATTCGCTCTCTGATTAGTTGCGCTATTACTTTTTCTGTGACCTTCATGACCTGGTCAATTAATTTAATGCCTCTATAGTTTCCCCTATCTAGGTCATCGCCTTTACCCTTGTAGCAGTTAATGATGATGCTGCTGCGCCAGTCCTTCGGAACGACCCCATTCTGTATGACTTCGTTTACTATCCGGGTGACCATGGTGTGTCCCACCGTTCCAGATGCTTTCAGCATTTCAGCAACTATTTCCGAAGGCCCAGCCGCCTTGCCCGTCTTCATGTCTTTGATCGCCTTACTTATTATACTACCTTCAACTTGCACTGCTGGTCCCTCTATTGGGTTGATGTGGGGGAGACTGTCTTTCTCCCAATTATTCTCCTCATTTAGTAGCCTTTCGTAGTGACACTTCCAAGCTACCTTCTTATCAGTGTCAGTGATGGCAAGTACACCATCCTCATTAAGGACACATTTCTCCCCGACAATATCACTATTTTCCTTGACACATTGCCTAGCAATCCTGAACACCTCACGTTTTTAGTCCTCGCGTTGTAGAACATGCTTGAACTTCTTTCCTCTGTTTCCCTTCTTGAGAAGTACACTTGTCTCCTAGCTTCCCTCCTGGCCACTTGATAGTCTTCTCTACTTCCCCCATCCCGCCATGCTTTCCAAGCCTGCTTTTTGGCCTTGATTGACCCCTCCACCTTACTGTTCCACCACCAAGTTACTCTCCTCCTGCCTATAGGTCTGCTCCAGCCACAGGTTTCATCTGTCGCCTTCAGCAGGTTAGCTTTCAGGAATCCCCACTGTTCCTCTATATTGTACGACTCTAATTGTTCTTCCTTATTATCAAAAGCCTCAAGTAATATGCTTTGAAATTTATTACTGGCTGTGGGGTCTTTTAACTTCCATATTTTTCTCCTGAGTATAGTCCTCTTCTGTTGTAGAATACGTCTCGTCCTGACTATGAGGTCGCTAATTATGAGTCTATGTTGAGAGGTGCATTCTTCATGGGGGAGGGATTTAGTATTTACAACAGACACTCTGTCACGTCTCCTGGTAAGGATATAATCTACCTGGCTTGTGTGTTCCCCCGATCTATAGGTGATCAAGTGATTGTCTCGTTTTTTGAAGTTAGTGTTACAGATAGTTAGCTTATTTGCGTCACAGAATTCCAGGATTCTGGAGCCATCCTCATTTCTAGTACCAAACCCATAGCCTCCATGGATTCCGTCATAGCCGTCACAATGTTGTCCAACGTGATCATTTAGGTCGCCAGCGATAACTATGTAGCCACTGTCGGTTATTTGGGAGGTAGTGAGCATCAGTGTCTCATAGAATCTGTCTTTTATAACGCCGGGCAGTCCGGATCGTGGTGCGTACGCAGATATTACTGTCACCGTAGTTCTATTGAGGACAAGTCTTATTTTAATTATTCTGTCGTTCACTCTATTTACGTCTATTATCTTATCTGCCCACTTTTCTGCTACCATGATTCCTACTCCACCCAGCCCATTGTCATTTCCCACCCAGAAAAGCTTATAGCATCGTTCTTTACCCACAATGAATGTAGCAGACCCACCTCTCCACCTGGTCTCCTGAATACAACAAACATCGACCTCCTTACGTTCAAGCATTTCTACAACCTCGTTAGGGCGACCCTTTAAGGTGCCTATATATATATATATATATATATATATATATATATGTTTATCCTGGGTTCAATTGGGGGTAACCACAGTAAGTAAAGTACTCAATACATAGCAGAGTATAAATATTTAATATAGAAATGGCTGCTACAGGACTAGAACTGTTTCATTTGGGAGAAATCATGGCTTCCTGATGATTTCTCCCGAATAAAACAGTTCTAGTCCTGTAGAAGTCTTTCTATATTAAATAAATATATATATATATAATTATGATTATCATTTTACATCCATTTTCCAGGCTGGCATGTGTTGTGGTAAACATCGGTTTTAACTGGCGTTAGGAAGGGCATCCAGCCATAGAAATCTAGTCAGAAACAGTCCTATATGAGCAAGACATGGTCACTTAATCCAAATTGCCTCTAATAGGACAACCCATATATACCCATGCTAGTGGGGAAATGGACGTTAAACCATGATGATGATGGTACTGCCCTCCTAGACAAGTGAAGAGCTCATGTCACACTCAAACATTCCAATCTTAACATGGTTTCTACAGTTCAATTTGCTTCTGAACACCAGCCAGTGGATTGGCATTATTGGTAGAGGGTCAGACGCCATGCTTTGACGTATAGAGTTACGGCCCTTGCCATTCTGAGTTCAAATCCCGCCAAGGTTAACTTTGCCTTTCATCCTTACGGGGTCGATAAAATAAAGTACCAGTAATGCACTGGGTAATTGCTGGCCTTGTGCCTAACATAGAAACAATTATATCATAACACCAACACTAGAGAGGTTGTCATGCCCTCAACAACACTACAGAGAGTCCTCTCGACACTGCATTGTCTCCATTCAATCACCAACCACCTTACAGAGTGTAATAGGTACATTTTATTGTAGCACCAGCACTGGAGAGTTTGCCTTGTCCTAGATAAGACCAGATAGTTATCTGGCAGTATCGGTAGAGGGTCGGACGCCATGCTTTGATGCATAGAGTTACGGCCCTTGCCATTCTGAGTTCAAATCCCGCCGAGGTTAACTTTGCCTTTCATCCTTACGGGGTCGATAAAATAAAGTACCAGTAATCTACTGGGTAATTGCTGGCTTTGTGCCAATAGTAGAAACAGTTATCTCTATAATATATTGTCTTTATTTGATTGCCAACCACTTTACAGAATGTGCCGGGTGTATTTTATTGTGACACCAGCACTGGCAAGGTTGCCTTGTCTCCTGTAAAAATAACACCATGCAGCTGGAACTCTTTAGGTTACTCATCATTACTGGGTATCATCTTGGTAAATATATCCTCAATATAACAATGACTGCATCACAAAGAAAAGCCTTTCTCTTCAGAGCCTGAAAATACTTCACCAGTGACCACAATAAAACATTTCTTCCACATCTGGAATGGTGCTGTTTGCTGTTGCTACAGAAACACAGACATTCTAGATCACCCTTACCCTACTAGCTAAATTTTTCTTGCAGCCATCAACTATATATTGATCAATAGAAACATCTACGTTGTTCATCTCTTTCTAGGACAACACAGAAACAGGAGAGAAAACACAATATCTTCCTTCTGGTGAAACCTTTACAATATATATACACACACAAAAGAAGCAGGTTAGAGGAAATATTCACTATAATCCCATTTGCTTACATTACTCCCTCAATAAGGTATGGTACATATATATATTTATATTAAAATAGATAATATATTAGGGAACAAAAAATCATTGTTGCATCATATACATATTTAATTACATATTACATATGTTTCACTGCCGATCAGCTCGAGGAACGATCGATTCATTATTACGAGATCAACCGAAACAAATGAAAGTGTTTGTTTGTTATTACTTCGTATTTAAAAACTAAACAATAATTGAAGACATCCCTGCAATATGACTGTATCATGCAATAAAATATAAAATATATACAGTCTACCCCTGCATTCGCGGTAATGGTTATCCGCGGAATTTTCATGAGAACTTAACTAATAATTGTTCGTGGAAACCGCCACATGTTCACAGAATTGTAAATATCTTCTGCGCATTTTTATGCATTTTTTCTTGGCAATATATATCGTTTCACGCTTTTTAACGCTAAATAGCAATATACTGTATTTGCAACCTATATTTTACATTATATTTTGATGTTTATAGGTATTTTTATGGACCACGTCCAATGTTTGCGGTTTTTTACTCTTCGTGGGTATTCTAAGAATGTAATCCCCGCGAATACCGGGGGACAACTGTATTTAAAATATGTTTCCTTCGTTTGTTTTGTGTCATATTATAAACTTGCGTAAAATAACCCTCAAAAACCTGTGCATTATATATAATGAAAAATGCGCAAGCTCAAAAGTGCCACAGAATGTTATAATAAACCTTCAAAAGTGTGGGACTAGAGTTGTTGCTAAAAAATATTGTAATCATTATATATCGTACATTCTGTGGCATCCTTTATAAAAATAGCTTAAACCAACGAAGCCTTTATTTTTACGCTATTTCACTTAGTTAATTCTTAGAGTGTAACATATAAAAATATGATTTACAACTATAAAATAAATTAATTAATATAATAACAGAGCTGCGGAGCTGAAATTTAGGAAATAATGGAGTATCGGATCCTGAGTTGAAGCCAGTCAATTTTTGGCCGACTCCACAGCCCTGTATAATACATTTCATATTAAAGTTATTAATAAACCTATTTTACACTTCATGCAAATTACCACGAGATATTGATATTAGATATAAGATACAGCGCAATATCTACAGCTGTAAAAGTACGAAAGCGAAGTAATAATAAGTGGCTTAAGGTAATTCCAATATGAAAGTTTGTAGTGATAAAAATTTGATAATGCAATACGATTGTTAATATTATAGTTCTATGAAAATGTAACAATAGATAACTAAATTATTTTACTATTAGTATATTTAAGAAATTATCATTATAGATTTGATCGTTCATATAAGCATCATATTAAGTTTCAACACAATTATTTTGTTACTATGAGTATATGATAATAATATTACGTAATTATTTATAGCTGTTATTACATTAAACATAGATGTATTTATTTTTATATGTTACACTCTAAGAATTAACTAAGTGAAATAGCGTAAAAATAAAGGCTTCGTTGGTTTAAGCTATTTTTATAAAGGATGCCACAGAATGTACGATATATAATGATTACAATATTTTTTAGCAACAACTCTAGTCCCACACTTTTGAAGGTTTATTATAACATTCTGTGGCACTTTTGAGCTTGCGCATTTTTCATGTCTAGTTTAATATTTTTTTAAGGCAACGCTTGTAATAACTCTAGTTAAACAGGATATATATTAATAATAAATTATCGTTGTAATGTAATTAGATTATGTAATTGTTATTATAAATTATCTTATAAATATTAGTGTAAGATGTATAAAAATATTTTCAGACTTTTAATATAAACAACTACAAAAAACAATCAATATTAAATCAATATATTATACATAATAGAAAACATAAAATATACAATACAAAAACAAAATATTTACATACAATTGCAATTATCAGTGTATATACATTTTCTTTATATTCCCTGAGCAAATTAATAAGATTTGTTTTTATTGTACATAATTTGATGACTTGTTGGAGTGTATTAAAAGATAGCAACAATTTGTGATTAAATTGTTATCTTAAGCAACTCACTTTTTAATAGTTGTTGGCTGAGCGAAATTGTAAAAGCCTATGAGCAAATATAAAAAAAAATACACAAACAACATTTCCTTGTGTTATTACAACATTAGATAAAATAATTGAGCAATGTCGTTATATTTTGCTCTTATTGCACATTAATAGTGTTTCTATTTTTCGGCACAAATCCATTACGGCAGTCCATTACTGGTACTTTATTTTATCGAATTAGTAAGTATGAAAGTCGAAGTTAACCTCGGCAGGATTTGAACTTAGAATGCAAAGGACCATAACAATACTGCAAAGCATGGTGTCTGACGCTCTACCAATACTTGTGTTGAGCTGGTCATTAATTTATGGTGGTCGTGCGTGGAGTAGAGCAATCGCTAGTTGAAATATTATGAACAAAACATTTTTATTTGCCGAAGAACATATTTTCAATACTGTTTGTGAATGTGACGAAGGAAATACATTCTGATATGGAACAGTGTACAAAGTGTGTCTGTGAATAACATAATGTTACCTCATGTTGTTGTCAAGACATAATGGATTTCGTATATCCAGTTAGAAGATGAAACCTAGCCATCTCGGATTAGTTATATTTCATGCCATGTGTAAAACGTGTTTGAGGATAGCAAAATATGCGCGTTAATTATAATAATTAGTTAATAATATTACAAAATATACCTAATTAAACTCTTTGCTTGAAATTTTATCATTCTTCGTTTATATATATATATATATATATATATATATAGAGAGAGAGAGAGAGGGAGAGAGATTTATCTAGTCCTTCGCTCAAGATTAATCTATAAGTTTAGATGTTTGCCTTCGTTTAAGTAAATATTACAGTAAGATTTTTAATATAAACAACTACAAAAAACAATTAATATTAAAACGAAAAAATTATCAATGATAAAAGAAGCGGATGCAACTTTTTTTTTTATAAAGTTATATTCCTGTTTCTTTAAAGAACATTTCATTTTTGTTCTATTGTAGGCGAAATAATGCAATGGTTTAATAGGGAAGATATAACTTACGAATTATGTCTCTAACCGTGTAACGCTTTTTAAGTAGATAACTACAATTGAAAATACTAAAGAAATGGAACCAACAATTCAATTTGAAAGTCGTCTAGTGACAGTGTATTACTGGTACTTTATTTTATCGACCCCGTAACGATGAAAGGCAAAAATGCAAATGCTTAAAATTTAAATTGCCTTAATTCTATCGTCTGCTGTTTCATTAAAGGGAGATTATCGTCTGTATTTAATTCTATCGTCTACTGTTCCACTAAACAGATATACCTCCACTATCGTCTCTATTTATACATTTTAACTTATAACTTATACACATTTGATTTGAAATATTTTATCTAGTCCCCCCTCTCAATATTATGATGATTTCTTTCGAATGAAACAGTTCTAGTCCTGTAGAAACCATTTATATATATAATTGAACTGAGTTAAAAATTCACAATATTTATAATTAAATAAGCTCATATATATATGTGTGTATTTATCTGTTTATTGTATTATATATAATGTGTGTATATACAGGATGTCCCCCAAAAATATATACACACTTCAACAGTATTCTAATAACTATTGCCTGTACAGGTAATCAAAGTGTCAATCGAATGTTAGTTTCGTGTTTTAACAGTACAAATTTACAATACACACATAAAACCAGTGTATATACATACATGAGTGTGTATACACATACATGAATGTGTATATACAATATATATGTATATATATATAGACACATATATTCACGGTGCAACGGTACATTAAAATATAGATGCGGGAGAGGGGGGGTGTATATATAGGGGCGCTGGGGATAAAGGAGTGTAAAGCGTGTGTAATTGATATATTGAAGGAGAGGAGCGTGCAGCGATAGAGTAACAAATATATAGAGAGGGGGAGAGATGGTATTGAAGGGGAGGAGTGCAAAGCGAAAGAGTAAGAGATATATATAGAGACGGAACAGATAGAGAGAAACAGGCGTAAGTAACAGTGGAAGAGATATAGAGAGAGGTACTCTGATTGGTTGAAAATTAGCCAATGACATACGATCACCACCACCACGGCTATCCCCGAAACATTTTTTAAGAAGCTACGCATATATGTTAGAACACGAAAAGTGAACATTCTGTTGTTTCACACTTTTCGTGTTCTAACAGATATATAATGCACAGGTTTTATATATATATATAAGGGCGGTGGATTGGCAGTATCGGTAGAGGGTCGGACGCCATGCTTTCCACCATAGTTACGTCCCTTTACGATCTGAGTTCAAATCCCGCCGAGGTTGACTTTGCCTTTCATCCTTACGGGGTCGATAAAATAAAAGTACCAGTAATGGCCTTGTGCCTAAAGTAGAAACAATTATATATATATATATATATATATATATATATATATATATAAGAAAAATGGAGTGCTGCGTGGTTGTATATGGGTTACATATTAATAAAATGAGTCCTTCATCAGTGATCTTCCAACCTTCATTGGTATTTCATCGCTTTAAAAATCATATGCCGAGCAATAACTAAATAAAGTGCGAGCAATAACTAAATAAAGTTATTGGGCCAAGTAAAATAGCGTGAAGCGAGCGAGACATGTAAACAAACAAAGATGGTATTGCAATGGAAAGATAGGAAGAGACAAGTACATGATATCTATAAGCTTAAGCTTGGTGAAATCATGGACGAGAGATACAGACCATCCGACATGGGTGAAATGTGAGCGAGAAAAGGATTTCACACAGGTTAAATGGGAGGAAGTGAGAGAGAGGGAGAAGCAGAGAGTGTATATATATATATATATATATATATATATATATATATATATATATATATATATATATATATATATATATTGTGTGTGTATCTATTAATGTGTGTGAGTGTGTGTGTGTTTCAGATATGTTCTTTTGAATAGGCTTCGTAGGCGGTAAACCCAACCCTAAAGGGATGCAACTCCAGCCGGGATCATGCGAGAAGGACTGTTGAAACATTTTCTTTTCGTTGTAGCCAAAAATTTTGGCTGCTTGGGATTCAATTTTCATTTGTTATAACGAGATGCTTTTATTGTTGTTTTAATAAGCTTGTGGCGAGGATTGAAAAAAAATTCATTATAATGGTATTCGTTATAACGGAATTTTACTTGTATATATGTATATGTGTACATATATATATATAATGGTTTCTGATTTTGGAGGAGGGAAAAAGTCAATTAAATCGACCTCAGTGCGAGACTGGTGCTTTGTTATCGACCACGTAAGGATGAAAGGAAAAGCTAACCTCAGAAGGATGTGAACTCAGAACGTAAAGGGCCATAACTCTAAGTGACAAAGCATGTTGTCCGACGCTCTACCGATACTGCCAATATACCGCCGAAAATTAACAAAGAGAAGACAACGAAGGAAATCAAGGTAAAACGAAAACAATTATAAAAGCTGCGTCATTCTATCACTTCAGAGTCAAAATACAACAAAAATATGAGGATACGATATGGGAGAACACTCTCTGGAGTATATAACCCCAGCGGACAGAATGGAAAAAGTGTTGCTCCGGAAAATAGTGAGGGCGACGCGTTGAAATAGCCATTCCAACTGGCAGGACTCACTCCAGCGGGTAGTCAACTCAACTATATTCAGAGTTGTTTCCCTTAGAAAACTATGCTGCAAGGGAGGAAACTGCTCTGCTTAAGTTTGATATATATATGTAAATGTATACTTTTTTACCAGTTCCAGCTATCCGACTAAGGCCATGCTGAGACACCGCCCTTATAATATATTTTAAATTTCTGTTAAAAACTCTAAATGATCTTAAATGAGTTAAGTTATTTTATTTCGACGTTGAAAGAAAGTGATAGTATCACATCGATTCCGTTATCAAGAGAATTTACAGCATGAGTCGACTGGAAAAGCTTACAACCCTTGATTGAAACTAGATGGTACTGCCAGGCAACTTTATCCTTGTTGAACGTAGTTGACTATAGATCTAAGTCTAACAGAACGTCGTTGACTATAGAACTAAGACTAACAGGACGTCGTTGACTATAGAACTAAGACTAAAAGAACGTCGTTGACTATAGAACTAAGTCTATCAGAACGTCGTTGACTATAGAACTAAAACTAACAGAACATTGTCGACTATAGAACTAAGTCTAACAGAACATTGTTGACTATAGAACTAAGACTAACAGAACGTCGTTGACTATAGAACTAAGACTAGAAGAACGTCGTTGACTATAGAACTAAGTCTAACAGAACGTCGTTGACTATAGAACTAAGTCTAACAGAACGTCGTTGACTATAGAACTAAGACAAACAGAACGTCGTTGACTATAGACTATAGAACTAAGTCTAACAGAACATCGTTGACTATAGAACTAAGACTAATAGAACGTCGTTGACTATAGAACTAAGTCTAACAGAACGTCGTTAACTATAGAACTAAGACTAACAGAACGTCGTTGACTATAGGACTAAGTCTAACAGAACGTCGTTGACTATAGAACTAAGACTAACAGAACGACGTTGAGTATAGACTATAGAACTAAGTCTAACAGAACGTCGTTGACTATAAAACTAAGTCTAACAGAACGTCGTTAACTATAGAACTAAGACTAACAGAACGTCGTTGACTATAGAACTAAGTCTAACAGAACGTAGTTGACTATAGAACTAAGAGTAACAGAACGACGTTGAGTATAGACTATAGAACTAAGTCTAACAGAACGTCGTTGACTATAGAACTAAGTCTAGCAGAACGTCGTTGACTATAGAACTAAGACTAACAGAATGTCGTTGACTATAGATTATAGAAATAAGCCTAACAGAACGTCGTTGACTATAGAACTAAGTCTAACAGAACGTCGTTGACTATAGAATTGAGACTAACAGAACGTCGTTGACTATAGACTATAGAACTAAGTCTAACAGAACGTCGTTGACTATAGAACTAAGTCGAGAAGAACGTCGTTGACTATAGAACTAAGACTAACAGAATGTCGTTGACTATAGATTATAGAACTAAGCCTAACAGAACGTCGTTGACTATAGAACTAAGTCTAACAGAACGTCGTTGACTATAGAATTGAGACTAACAGAACGTCGTTGACTATAGACTATAGAACTAAGTCTAGCAGAACGTCGTTGACTATAAAACTGAGACTAACATAACGTCGTTGACTATAGACTATTGAACTAAGTTTAACATAACGTCGTTGACTATAGAACTAAGCCTAACAGAACGTCGTTGACTAAAGAACTAAGTCTAACAAAACGTTGTTGACTATAGAACTAAGACTAACAGAACGTCGTTGACTATAGACTATAGAACTAAGTCTAACAGAACGTCGTTGACTATAGAACTAAGTCTAGCAGAACGTCGTTGACTATAAAACTGAGACTAACATAACGTCGTTGACTATAGACTATTGAACTAATTTAACATAACGTCGTTGACTATAGAACTAAGCCTAACAGAACGTCGTTGACTATAGAACTAAGACTAATAGAACGTCGTTGACTATAGAATTAAGTCTAACAGAACGTCGTTAAATATAGAACTAAGACTAATAGAACGTCGTTGACTATATAACTAAGACTAACAGAACGTCGTTGACTATAGGACTAAGTCTAACAGAACGTCGTTGACTATAGAACTAAGACTAACAGAACGACGTTGAGTATAGACTATAGAACTAAGTCTAACAGAACGTCGTTGACTATAAAACTAAGTCTAACAGAACGTCGTTAACTATAGAACTAAGACTAACAGAACGTCGTTGACTATAGAACTAAGTCTAACAGAAGGTAGTTGACTATAGAACTAAGAGTAACAGAACGTCGTTGACTATAGAACTAAGTCTAGCATAACGTCGTTGACTATAGAACTAAGACTAACAGAATATCGTTGACTATAGATTATAGAACTAAGCCTAACAGAACGTCGTTGACTATAGAACTAAGTCTAACAGAACGTCGTTGACTATAGAATTGAGACTAACAGAACGTCGTTGACTATAGACTATAGAACTAAGTCTAACAGAACGTCGTTGACTATAGAACTAAGTCGAGAAGAACGCCGTTGACTATAGAACTAAGACAAACAGAACGTCGTTGACTATAGACTATAGAACTAAGTCTAACAGAACATCGTTGACTATAGAACTAAGACTAATAGAACGTCGTTGACTATAGGACTAAGTCTAACAGAACGTCGTTGACTATAGAACTAAGACTAACAGAACGACGTTGAGTATAGACTATAGAACTAAGTCTAACAGAACGTCGTTGACTATAAAACTAAGTCTAACAGAACGTCGTTAACTATAGAACTAAGACTAACAGAACGTCGTTGACTATAGAACTAAGTCTAACAGAAGGTAGTTGACTATAGAACTAAGAGTAACAGAACGTCGTTGACTATAGAACTAAGTCTAGCATAACGTCGTTGACTATAGAACTAAGACTAACAGAATATCGTTGACTATAGATTATAGAACTAAGCCTAACAGAACGTCGTTGACTATAGAACTAAGTCTAACAGAACGTCGTTGACTATAGAATTGAGACTAACAGAACGTCGTTGACTATAGACTATAGAACTAAGCCTAACAGAACGTCGTTGACTATAGAACTAAGACTAACAGAACGTCGTTGACTATAGAACTAAGTGTAACAGAACGTCGTTGACTATAGACTATAGAGCTAAGTCTAACAGAACGTCGTTGACTATAGAATTGAGACTAACAGAACGTCGTTGACTATAGACTATAGAACTAAGTCTAGCAGAACGTCGTTGACTATAAAACTGAGACTAACATAACGTCGTTGACTATAGACTATTGAACTAAGTTTAACATAACGTCGTTGACTATAGAACTAAGCCTAACAGAACGTCGTTGACTATAGAACTAAGTCTAACAAAACGTTGTTGACTATAGAACTAAGACTAACAGAACGTCGTTGACTATAGACTATAGAACTAAGTCTAACAGAACGTCGTTGACTATAGGATTGAGACTAACAGAACGTCGTTGACTATAGACTATAGAACTAAGTCTAACAGAACGTCGTTGACTATAGAACTAATTCTAGCAGAACGTCGTTGACTATAAAACTGAGACTAACATAACGTCGTTGACTATAGACTATTGAACTAATTTAACATAACGTCGTTGACTATAGAACTAAGCCTAACAGAACGTCGTTGACTATAGAACTAAGACTAATAGAACGTCGTTGACTATAGAATTAAGTCTAACAGAACGTCGTTGACTATATAACTAAGACTAACAGAACGTCGTCGACTATAGAACTAAGTCTAACAGAACGTCGTTGACTATAGAACTAAGACTAACAGAACGTCGTTGACTATAGAACTAAGCGTAATAGAACGTCGTAGACTATAGAACTACGTCTAACAGAACGTCGTTGACTAAAGAACTAAGTATAGCAGAACGTCGTTCACTATAGAACTAAGACTAACAGAACGTCGTTGACTATACAACTAAGACTATCAAAACGTCGTTGACTATAGACTATAGAACTAAGTCTGACAAAAAGTCGTTGACTATAGAACTAAGTCTAACAGAACGTCGTTAACTATAGACTATAGAACTAAGTCTAACAGAACGTCTTTGACTATAGAACAAAGACTAACAGAACGTTGTTGACTAAAGAACTAAGTCTAACAGAACGTCGTTGACTATAGACTATAGAACTAAATCTAGCAGAACGCGTTGACTATAGACTATAGAACTAAGTCTAACAGAACGTCGTTGACTATAGACTATAGAACTAAGTCTAACAGAACGTCGTTTACTAAAGAACTAAGTCTAACAGAACTTCGTTGACTATAGAACTAAGACTAACAGAACGTCGTTGACTATAGAACTAAGTGTAACAGAACGTCGTTGATTATAGACTATAGAACTAAGTCTAACAGAACGTCGTTAACTATAGAACTAAGACTAACAGAACGTCGTTGACTATAGAACTAAGTCTAACAGAACGTCGTTGACTATAGTCTATAGAACTAAGTCTAACAGAATGTCGTTGACTATAGAACTAAGACTAACAGAACGTTGTTGACTAAAGAACTAAGTCTAACAGAACGTCGTTGACTATAGAATTGAGGCTAACAGAACGTCGTTGACTATAGACTATAGAACTAAGTCTAACAGAACGTCGTTGACTATAGAACTAAGTCTAACAGAACGTCGTTGACTATAAAACTGAGACTAACAGAACGTCGTTGACTATAGACTATAGAACTAAGTTTAACAGAACGTCGTTCACTATAGACTATAGAACTAAGCCTAACAGAACGTCCTTGACTATAGAACTAAGTCTAACAGAAGGTCGTTGACTATAGACTATAGAACTATATCTAGCAGAAGGTCGTTGACTATAGAACTAAGTCTAACAGAACGTCGTTGACTATAGAACTAATACAAACAGAGCGTCGTTGACTATAGACTATAGAACTAAGTCTAACAGAACGTCGTTAACTGTAGAACTAAGACTAACAGAATGTCGTTGACTATAGAACTAAGTCTAACAGAACGTCATTGACTATAGAACTAAAACTAACAGAACGACGTTGAGTATAGACTATAGAACTAAGTCTAACAGAACGTCGTTGACTATAGAACTAAGTCTAACAGAATGTCGTTAACTATAGAACTAAGACTAACAGAACGTCGTTGACTATAGAACTAAGTCTAACAGAACGTCGTTGACTATAGAACTAAGACTAACAGAACGACGTTGAGTATAGACTATAGAACTAAGTCTAACAGAACGTCGTTGACTATAGAACTAAGTCTAGCAGAACGTCGTTGACTATAGAATTAAGACTAACAGAATGTCGTTGACTATAGATTATAGAGCTAAGCCTAACAGAACGTCGTTGACTATAGAACTAAGTCTATAACAGAACGTCGTTGACTATAAAACTAAGACTAACAGAACGTCGTTGACTATAGAACTAAGTGTAACAGAACGTCATTGACTATAGACTATAGAACTAAGTCTAACAGAATGTCGTTGACTAAAGAACTAAGTCTAACAGAACGTCGTTGACTATAGAATTGAGACTAACAGAACGTCGTTGACTATAGAACTAAGTCTAACAGAACGTCGTTGACTATAGAACTAAGTGTAACAGAACGTCATTGACTATAGACTATAGAACTAAGTCTAACAGAACGTCGTTGACTATAGAACTAAGACTAACAGAACGATGTTGAGTATAGACTATAGAACTAAGTCTAACAGAACGTCGTTGACTATAGAACTAAGTCTAGCAGAACGTCGTAGACTATATAACTACGTCTAACAGAACGTCGTTGACTAAAGAACTAAGTATAGCAGAACGTCGTTCACTATAGAACTAAGACGATCAGAACGTTGTTGACTAAAGAACTAAGTCTAACAGAACGTCGTTCACTATAGAATTGAGACTAATAGAACGTCGTTGACTATAGACTATAGAACTAAGTCTAGCAGAAGGTCGTTGACTATAGAACTAAGTCTAACAGAACGTCGTTGACTATAGAATTGAGACTAACAGAACGTCGTTGACTATAGACTATAGAACTAAGTCTAACAGAACGTCGTTGACTATAGAACTAAGTCTAGCAGAACGTCGTTGACTATAAAACTGAGACTAACATAACGTCGTTGACTGTAGACTATTGAACTAATTTAACATAACG
This sequence comes from Eledone cirrhosa, assembly GCA_964016885.1. Lineage (NCBI taxonomy): Eukaryota > Metazoa > Mollusca > Cephalopoda > Octopoda > Eledonidae > Eledone > Eledone cirrhosa. The sequence goes on from OZ024741.1 coordinate 27,473,885, forward strand.
TCGTTGACTATAGAACTAAGCCTAACAGAACGTCGTTGACTATAGAACTAAGACTAATAGAACGTCGTTGACTATAGAATTAAGTCTAACAGAACGTCGTTAAATATAGAACTAAGACTAATAGAACGTCGTTGACTATATAACTAAGACTAACAGAACGTCGTCGACTATAGAACTAAGTCTAACAGAACGTCGTTGACTATAGAACTAAAACTAACAGAACGTCGTTGACTATAGAACTAAGCGTAATAGAACGTCGTAGACTATAGAACTACGTCTAACAGAACGTCGTTGACTAAAGAACTAAGTATAGCAGAACGTCGTTCACTATAGAACTAAGACTAACAGAACGTCGTTGACTATACAACTAAGACTATCAAAACGTTGTTGACTATAGACTATAGAACTAAGTCTAACAAAAAGTCGTTGACTATAGAACTAAGTCTAACAGAACGTCGTTTACTATAGACTATAGAACTAAGTCTAACAGAACGTCGTTGACTATAGAACAAAGACTAACAGAACGTTGTTGACTAAAGAACTAAGTCTAACAGAACGTCGTTGACTATAGACTATAGAACTAAATCTAGCAGAACGCGTTGACTATAGACTACAGAACTAAGTCTAACAGAACGTCGTTTACTAAAGAACTAAGTCTAACAGAACTTCGTTGACTATAGAACTAAGACTAACAGAAGGTCGTTGACTATAGAACTAAGTGTAACAGAACGTCGTTGATTATAGACTATAGAACTAAGTCTAACAGAACGTCGTTAACTATAGAACTAAGACTAACAGAACGTCGTTGACTATAGAACTAAGTCTAACAGAACGTCGTTGACTATAGTCTATAGAACTAAGTCTAACAGAATGTCGTTGACTATAGAACTAAGACTAACAGAACGTTGTTGACTAAAGAACTAAGTCTAACAGAACGTCGTTGACTATAGAATTGACACTAACAGAACGTCGTTGACTATAGACTATAGAACTAAGTCTAACAGAACGTCGTTGACTATAGAACTAAGTCTAACAGAACGTCGTTGACTATAAAACTGAGATTAACAGAACGTCGTTGACTATAGACTATAGAACTAAGTTTAACAGAACGTCGTTCACTATAGACTATAGAACTAAGCCTAACAGAACGTCCTTGACTATAGAACTAAGTCTAACAGAACGTCGTTGACTATAGAACTAAGACAAACAGAACGTCGTTGACTATAGACTATAGAACTAAATCTAGCAGAAGGTCGTTGACTATAGAACTAAGTCTAACAGAACGTCGTTGACTATAGAACTAATACAAACAGAGCGTCGTTGACTATAGACTATAGAACTAAGTCTAACAGAACGTCGTTAACTGTAGAACTAAGACTAACAGAACGTCGTTGACTATAGAACTAAGTCTAACAGAACGTCATTGACTATAGAACTAAAACTAACAGAACGACGTTGAGTATAGACTACAGAACTAAGTCTAACAGAACGTCGTTGAGTATAGAACTAAGTCTAACAGAATGTCGTTAACTATAGAACTAAGACTAACAGAACGTCGTTGACTATAGAACTAAGTCTAACAGAACGTCGTTGACTATAGAACTAAGACTAACAGAACGACGTTGAGTATAGACTATAGAACTAAGTCTAACAGAACGTCGTTGACTATAGAACTAAGTCTAGCAGAACGTCGTTGACTATAGAACTAAGACTAACAGAATGTCGTTGACTATAGATTATAGAGCTAAGCCTAACAGAACGTCGTTGACTATAGAACTAAGTCTATAACAGAACGTCGTTGACTATAAAACTAAGACTAACAGAACGTCGTTGACTATAGAACTAAGTGTAACAGAACGTCATTGACTATAGACTATAGAACTAAGTCTAACAGAATGTCGTTGACTATAGAACTAAGACTAACAGAACGTTGTTGACTAAAGAACTAAGTCTAACAGAACGTCGTTGACTATAAAATTGAGACTAACAGAACGTCGTTGACTATAGAACTAAGTCTAACAGAACGTCGTTGACTATAGAACTAAGTGTAACAGAACGTCATTGACTATAGACTATAGAACTAAGTCTAACAGAACGTCGTTGAATATAGAACTAAGACTAACAGAACGACGTTGAGTATAGACTATAGAACTAAGTCTAACAGAACGTCGTTGACTATAGAACTAAGACTAGCAGAACGTCGTAGACTATATAACTACGTCTAACAGAACGTCGTTGACTAAAGAACTAAGTATAGCAGAACGTCGTTCACTATAGAACTAAGACTATCAGAACGTTGTTGACTAAAGAACTAAGTCTAAAAGAACGTCGTTCACTATAGAATTGAGACTAATAGAACGTCGTTGACTATAGACTATAGAACTAAGTCTAGCAGAAGGTCGTTGACTATAGAACTAAGTCTAACAGAACGTCGTTGACTATAGAATTGAGACTAACAGAACGTCGTTGACTATAGACTATAGAACTACGTCTAACAGAACGTCGTTGACTATAGAACTAAGTCTAGCAGAACGTCGTTGACTATAAAACTGAGACTAACATAACGTCGTTGACTATAGACTATTGAACTAATTTAACATAACGTCGTTGACTATAGAACTAAGCCTAACAGAACGTCGTTGACTATAGAACTAAGACTAATAGAACGTCGTTGACTATAGAATTAAGTCTAACAGAACGTCGTTAAATATAGAACTAAGACTAATAGAACGTCGTTGACTATATAACTAAGACTAACAGAACGTCGTCGACTATAGAACTAAGTCTAACAGAACGTCGTTGACTATAGAACTAAGACTAACAGAACGTCGTTGACTATAGAACTAAGCGTAATAGAACGTCGTAGACTATAGAACTACGTCTAACAGAACGTCGTTGACTAAAGAACTAAGTATAGCAGAACGTCGTTCACTATAGAACTAAGTCTAACAGAAGGTCGTTGACTATAGACTATAGAACTATATCTAGCAGAAGGTCGTTGACTATAGAACTAAGTCTAACAGAACGTCGTTGACTATAGAACTAATACAAACAGAGCGTCGTTGACTATAGACTATAGAACTAAGTCTAACAGAACGTCGTTAACTGTAGAACTAAGACTAACAGAATGTCGTTGACTATAGAACTAAGTCTAACAGAACGTCATTGACTATAGAACTAAAACTAACAGAACGACGTTGAGTATAGACTATAGAACTAAGTCTAACAGAACGTCGTTGACTATAGAACTAAGTCTAACAGAATGTCGTTAACTATAGAACTAAGACTAACAGAACGTCGTTGACTATAGAACTAAGTCTAACAGAACGTCGTTGACTATAGAACTAAGACTAACAGAACGACGTTGAGTATAGACTATAGAACTAAGTCTAACAGAACGTCGTTGACTATAGAACTAAGTCTAGCAGAACGTCGTTGACTATAGAATTAAGACTAACAGAATGTCGTTGACTATAGATTATAGAGCTAAGCCTAACAGAACGTCGTTGACTATAGAACTAAGTCTATAACAGAACGTCGTTGACTATAAAACTAAGACTAACAGAACGTCGTTGACTATAGAACTAAGTGTAACAGAACGTCATTGACTATAGACTATAGAACTAAGTCTAACAGAATGTCGTTGACTAAAGAACTAAGTCTAACAGAACGTCGTTGACTATAGAACTAAGTGTAACAGAACGTCATTGACTATAGACTATAGAACTAAGTCTAACAGAACGTCGTTGACTATAGAACTAAGACTAACAGAACGATGTTGAGTATAGACTATAGAACTAAGTCTAACAGAACGTCGTTGACTATAGAACTAAGTCTAGCAGAACGTCGTAGACTATATAACTACGTCTAACAGAACGTCGTTGACTAAAGAACTAAGTATAGCAGAACGTCGTTCACTATAGAACTAAGACGATCAGAACGTTGTTGACTAAAGAACTAAGTCTAACAGAACGTCGTTCACTATAGAATTGAGACTAATAGAACGTCGTTGACTATAGACTATAGAACTAAGTCTAGCAGAAGGTCGTTGACTATAGAACTAAGTCTAACAGAACGTCGTTGACTATAGAATTGAGACTAACAGAACGTCGTTGACTATAGACTATAGAACTAAGTCTAACAGAACGTCGTTGACTATAGAACTAAGTCTAGCAGAACGTCGTTGACTATAAAACTGAGACTAACATAACGTCGTTGACTGTAGACTATTGAACTAATTTAACATAACGTCGTTGACTATAGAACTAAGCCTAACAGAACGTCGTTGACTATAGAACTAAGACTAATAGAACGTCGTTGACTATAGAATTAAGTCTAACAGAACGTCGTTAAATATAGAACTAAGACTAATAGAACGTCGTTGACTATATAACTAAGACTAACAGAACGTCGTCGACTATAGAACTAAGTCTAACAGAACGTCGTTGACTATAGAACTAAAACTAACAGAACGTCGTTGACTATAGAACTAAGCGTAATAGAACGTCGTAGACTATAGAACTACGTCTAACAGAACGTCGTTGACTAAAGAACTAAGTATAGCAGAACGTCGTTCACTATAGAACTAAGACTAACAGAACGTCGTTGACTATACAACTAAGACTATCAAAACGTTGTTGACTATAGACTATAGAACTAAGTCTAACAAAAAGTCGTTGACTATAGAACTAAGTCTAACAGAACGTCGTTTACTATAGACTATAGAACTAAGTCTAACAGAACGTCGTTGACTATAGAACAAAGACTAACAGAACGTTGTTGACTAAAGAACTAATTCTAACAGAACGTCGTTGACTATAGACTATAGAACTAAATCTAGCAGAACGCGTTGACTATAGACTACAGAACTAAGTCTAACAGAACGTCGTTTACTAAAGAACTAAGTCTAACAGAACTTCGTTGACTATAGAACTAAGACTAACAGAAGGTCGTTGACTATAGAACTAAGTGTAACAGAACGTCGTTGATTATAGACTATAGAACTAAGTCTAACAGAACGTCGTTAACTATAGAACTAAGACTAACAGAACGTCGTTGACTATAGAACTAAGTCTAACAGAACGTCGTTGACTATAGTCTATAGAACTAAGTCTAACAGAATGTCGTTGACTATAGAACTAAGACTAACAGAACGTTGTTGACTAAAGAACTAAGTCTAACAGAACGTCGTTGACTATAGAATTGAGACTAACAGAACGTCGTTGACTATAGACTATAGAACTAAGCCTAACAGAACGTCCTTGACTATAGAACTAAGTCTAACAGAACGTCGTTGACTATAGAACTAAGACAAACAGAACGTCGTTGACTATAGACTATAGAACTAAATCTAGCAGAAGGTCGTTGACTATAGAACTAAGTCTAACAGAACGTCGTTGACTATAGAACTAATACAAACAGAGCGTCGTTGACTATAGACTATAGAACTAAGTCTAACAGAACGTCGTTAACTGTAGAACTAAGACTAACAGAACGTCGTTGACTATAGAACTAAGTCTAACAGAACGTCATTGACTATAGAACTAAAACTAACAGAACGACGTTGAGTATAGACTACAGAACTAAGTCTAACAGAACGTCGTTGAGTATAGAACTAAGTCTAACAGAATGTCGTTAACTATAGAACTAAGACTAACAGAACGTCGTTGACTATAGAACTAAGTCTAACAGAACGTCGTTGACTATAGAACTAAGACTAACAGAACGACGTTGAGTATAGACTATAGAACTAAGTCTAACAGAACGTCGTTGACTATAGAACTAAGTCTAGCAGAACGTCGTTGACTATAGATTATAGAGCTAAGCCTAACAGAACGTCGTTGACTATAGAACTAAGTCTATAACAGAACGTCGTTGACTATAAAACTAAGACTAACAGAACGTCGTTGACTATAGAACTAAGTGTAACAGAACGTCATTGACTATAGACTATAGAACTAAGTCTAACAGAATGTCGTTGACTATAGAACTAAGACTAACAGAACGTTGTTGACTAAAGAACTAAGTCTAACAGAACGTCGTTGACTATAAAATTGAGACTAACAGAACGTCGTTGACTATAGAACTAAGTCTAACAGAACGTCGTTGACTATAGAACTAAGTGTAACAGAACGTCATTGACTATAGACTATAGAACTAAGTCTAACAGAACGTCGTTGAATATAGAACTAAGACTAACAGAACGACGTTGAGTATAGACTATAGAACTAAGTCTAACAGAACGTCGTTGACTATAGAACTAAGACTAGCAGAACGTCGTAGACTATATAACTACGTCTAACAGAACGTCGTTGACTAAAGAACTAAGTATAGCAGAACGTCGTTCACTATAGAACTAAGACTATCAGAACGTTGTTGACTAAAGAACTAAGTCTAAAAGAACGTCGTTCACTATAGAATTGAGACTAATAGAACGTCGTTGACTATAGACTATAGAACTAAGTCTAGCAGAAGGTCGTTGACTATAGAACTAAGTCTAACAGAACGTCGTTGACTATAGAATTGAGACTAACAGAACGTCGTTGACTATAGACTATAGAACTACGTCTAACAGAACGTCGTTGACTATAGAACTAAGTCTAGCAGAACGTCGTTGACTATAAAACTGAGACTAACATAACGTCGTTGACTATAGACTATTGAACTAATTTAACATAACGTCGTTGACTATAGAACTAAGCCTAACAGAACGTCGTTGACTATAGAACTAAGACTAATAGAACGTCGTTGACTATAGAATTAAGTCTAACAGAACGTCGATAAATAGAGAACTAAGACTAATAGAACGTCGTTGACTATATAACTAAGACTAACAGAACGTCGTCGACTATAGAACTAAGTCTAACAGAACGTCGTTGACTATAGAACTAAGTCTAACAGAACGTCGTTGACTATAGAACTAAGACTAACAGAACGTCGTTGACTATAGAACTAAGCGTAATAGAACGTCGTAGACTATAGAACTACGTCTAACAGAACGTCGTTGACTAAAGAACTAAGTATAGCAGAACGTCGTTCACTATAGAACTAAGACTAACAGAACGTCGTTGACTATACAACTAAGACTATCAAAACGTCGTTGACTATAGACTATAGAACTAAGTCTAACAAAAAGTCGTTGACTATAGAACCAAGTCTAACAGAACGTCGTTAACTATAGACTATAGAACTAAGTCTAACAGAACGTCGTTGACTATAGAACAAAGACTAACAGAACGTTGTTGACTAAAGAACTAAGTCTAACAGAACGTCGTTGACTATAGACTATAGAACTAAATCTAGCAGAACGCGTTGACTGTAGACTATAGAACTAAGTCTAACAGAACGTCGTTGACTATAGACTATAGAACTAAGTCTAACAGAACGTCGTTTACTAAAGAACTAAGTCTAACAGAACTTCGTTGACTATAGAACTAAGACTAACAGAACGTCGTTGACTATAGAACTATGTGTAACAGAACGTCGTTGATTATAGACTATAGAACTAAGTCTAACAGAACGTCGTTAACTATAGAACTAAGACTAACAGAACGTCGTTGACTATAGAACTAAGTCTAACAGAACGTCGTTGACTATAGTCTATAGAACTAAGTCTAACAGAATGTCGTTGACTATAGAACTAAGACTAACAGAACGTTGTTGACTAAAGAACTAAGTCTAACAGAACGTCGTTGACTATAGAATTGAGACTAACAGAACGTCGTTGACTATAGACTATAGAACTAAGTCTAACAGAACGTCGTTGACTATAGAACTAAGTCTAACAGAACGTCGTTGACTATAAAACTGAGACTAACAGAACGTCGTTGACTATAGACTATAGAACTAAGTTTAACAGAACGTCGTTCACTATAGACTATAGAACTAAGCCTAACAGAACGTCCTTGACTATAGAACTAAGTCTAACAGAACGTCGTTGACTATAGAACTAAGACAAACAGAACGTCGTTGACTATAGACTATAGAACTAAATCTAGCAGAAGGTCGTTGACTATAGAACTAAGTCTAACAGAACGTCGTTGACTATAGAACTAATACAAACAGAGCGTCGTTGACTATAGACTATAGAACTAAGTCTAACAGAACGTCGTTAACTGTAGAACTAAGACTAACAGAACGTCGTTGACTATAGAACTAAGTCTAACAGAACGTCATTGACTATAGAACTAAGACTAACAGAACGACGTTGAGTATAGACTATAGACCTAAGTCTAACAGAACGTCGTTGACTATAGAACTACTCTAACAGAATGTCGTTAACTATAGAACTAAGACTAACAGAACGTCGTTGACTATAGAACTAAGTCTAACAGAACGTCGTTGACTATAGAACTAAGACTAACAGAACGACGTTGAGTATAGACTATAGAACTAATTCTAACAGAACGTCGTTGACTATAGAACTAAGTCTAGCAGAACGTCGTTGACTATAGAACTAAGACTAACAGAATGTCGTTGACTATAGATTATAGAAGTAAGCCTAACAGAACGTCGTTGACTATAGAACTAAGTCTAACAGAACGTCGTTGACTATAAAACTAAGACTAACAGAACGTCGTTGACTATAGAACTAAGTGTAACAGAACGTCATTGACTATAGACTATAGAACTAAGTCTAACAGAATGTCGTTGACTATAGAACTAAGACTAACAGAACGTTGTTGACTAAAGAACTAAGTCTAACAGAACGTCGTTGACTATAGAATTGAGACTAACAGAACGTCGTTGACTATAGAACTAAGACTAACAGAACGTCGTTGACTATAGAACTAAAACTAACAGAACGACGTTGAGTATAGACTATAGAACTAAGTCTAACAGAACGTCGTTGACTATAGAACTAAGACTAACAGAACGCCGTTGACTATAGAACTAAGACTAACAGAATGTCGTTGACTATAGATTATAGAACTAAGCCTAACAGAACGTCGTTGACTATAGAAATAAGTCTAACAGAACATCGTTGACTATAGAACTAAGTCTAACGGAATGTCGTTAACTATAGAACTAAGACTAACAGAACGTCGTTGACTATAGAACTAAGTCTAACAGAACGTCGTTCACTATAAAACTAAGACTAACAGAACGTCGTTGACTATAGCACTAAGTCTAACAGAACATCGTTGACTATAGAACTAAGTCTAACAGAACGTCGTTAAATATATAAGTAAGACTAACAGAACGTCGTTGACTATATAACTAAGACTAACAGGACGTCGTTGACTATAGAACTAAGTCTAACAGAACGTCGTTGAATATAGAACTAAGACTAACAGAACGTCGTTGACTATAGAACTAAGCGTAACAGAACGTCGTAGACTATAGAACTACGTCTAACAGAACGTCGTTGACTATAGAACTAAGTATAGCAGAACGTCGTTCACTATAGAACTAAGACTAACAGAACGTCGTTGACTATACAACTAAGACTATCAGAACGTCGTTGACTATAGACTATAGAACTAAGTCTAAAAAAAGTCGTTGACTATAGAACTAAGTCTAACAGAACGTCGTTGACTATAGACTATAGAACTAAATCTAACAGAACGTCGTTGACTATAGAACAAAGACTAACAGAACGTTGTTGACTAAAGAACTAAGTCTAACAGAACGTCGTTGACTAGAGACTATAGAACTAAATCTAGCAGAATGCGTTGACTATAGACTATAGAACTAAGTCTAACAGAACGTCGTTGACTATAGACTATAGAACTAAGTTTAACAGAACGTCGTTTACTATAGAACTAAGTCTAACAGAACGTCGTTGACTATAGAATTAAGTCTAACAGAACGTCGTTGACTATAATCTATAGAACTAAGTCTAACAGAATGTCGTTGACTATAGAACTAAGACTAACAGAACGTTGTTGACTAAAGAACTAAGTCTAACAGAACGTCGTTGACTATAGAATTGAGACTAACAGAACGTCGTTGACTATAGAACTAAGTCTAACAGAACGTCGTTGACTATAAAACTGAGACTAACAGAACGTCGTTCACTATAGACTATAGAACTAAGTTTAACAGAACGTCGTTGACTATAGACTATAGAACTAAGCCTAACAGAACATCGTTGATTATAGAACTAAGTCTAACAGAACGTCGTTAAATATAGAACTAAGACTAACAGAACGTCGTTGACTATATAACTAAGACTAACAGAACGTCGTTGACTATAGAACTAAGTCTAGCAGAACGTCGTTGACTATAGAACTAAGACTAACAGAACGTCGTTGACTATAGAACTAAGAGTAACAGAACGTCGTAGACTATAGAACTACGTCTAACAGAACGTCGTTGACTATAGAACTAAGTATAGCAGAACGTCGTTCACTATAGAACTAAGAGTAACAGAACGTCGTTGACTATACAACTAAGACTATCAGAACGTCGTTGACTATAGACTATAGAACTAAGTCTAACAAAAAGTCGTTGACTATAGAACTAAGTCTAACAGAACGTCGTTGACTATAAATTACAGAACTAAGTCTAACAGAACGTCGTTGACTATAGACTATAGAACTAAATCTAGCAGAACGCGTTGACTATAGACTATAGAACTAAGTCTAACAGAACTTCGTTGACTATAGAATTAAGTGTAACAGAACGTTGTTGACTATAGATCTAAGTCTAACAGAACGTCGTTGACTATAAAACTGAGACTAACAGAACGTGGTTGACTATAGACTATAGACTATAGAACTAAGGCTAACAGAACATCGCTAACTATAGGACTTTGATTAACAGAACGTCGTTGAATATAGATTAAGTCTAACAGAACGTCGTTGACTATAGAATTAAGTGTAACAGAACGTCGTTGACTATAGACTATAGAACTAAGTCTAACAGAACGTCGTTGACTATAGAACTAAGTCTAACAGAACGTCGTTGACTATAGAACTAAGACTAACAGAACGTCGTTGACTATAGAACTATGTGTAGCACAACGTCGTTGACTATAGAACTAAGTCTAACTGAACGTCGTTGACTATAGAACTGAGACTAACAGAACGTCGTTGACTATAGACTATAGAACTATGTCTAACAGAACGTCGTTGACTATAGAACTACGTCTAACAGAACGTCGTTAAATATATAAGTAAGACTAACAGAACGTCGTTGACTATATAACTAAGACTAACAGAACGTCGTTGACTATAGCACTAGGTCTAACAGAATATCGTTGACTATAGAACTAAGTCTAACAGAACGTCGTTAAATATATAAGTAAGACTAACAGAACGTCGTTGACTATAGAACTAAGTCTAACAGAACGTCGTTGAATATAGAACTAAGACTAACAGAACGTCGTTGACTATAGAACTAAGCGTAACAGAACCTCGTAGACTATAGAACTACGTCTAACAGAACGTCGTTGACTATAGAACTAAGTATAGCAGAACGTCGTTCACTATAGAACTAAGACTAACAGAACGTCGTTGACTATACAACTAAGACTATCAGAACGTCGTTGACTATAGACTATAGAACTAAGTCTAAAAAAAGTCGTTGACTATAGAACTAAGTCTAACAGAACGTCGTTGACTATAGACTATAGAACTAAGTCTAACAGAACGTCGTTGACTATAGAACAAAGACTAACAGAACGTTGTTGACTAAAGAACTAAGTCTAACAGAACGTCGTTGACTATAGACTATAGAACTAAATCTAGCAGAACGCGTTGACTATAGACTATAGAACTAAGTCTAAAAGAACGTCGTTGACTATAGACTATAGAACTAAGTTTAACAGAACGTCGTTTACTATAGAACTAAGTCTAACAGAACGTCGTTGACTATAGAATTAAGACTAACAGAACGTCGTTGACTATAGAACTAAGTCTAACAGAACGTCGTTGACTATAATCTATAGAACTAAGTCTAACAGAATGTCGTTGACTATAGAACTAAGACTAACAGAACGTTGTTGACTAAAGAACTAAGTCTAACAGAACGTCGTTGACTATAGAATTGAGACTAACAGAACGTCGTTGACTATAGAACTAAGTCTAACAGAACGTCGTTGACTATAAAACTGAGACTAACAGAACGTCGTTCACTATAGACTATAGAACTAAGTTTAACAGAACGTCGTTGACTATAGACTATAGAACTAAGCCTAACAGAACATCGTTGATTATAGAACTAAGTCTAACAGAACGTCGTTAAATATAGAACTAAGACTAACAGAACGTCGTTGACTATATAACTAAGACTAACAGAACGTCGTTGACTATAGAACTAAGTCTAGCAGAACGTCGTTGACTATAAAACTCAGACTAACAGAACGTCGTTGACTATAGAACTAAGAGTAACAGAACGTCGTAGACTATAGAACTACGTCTAACAGAACGTCGTTGACTATAGAACTAAGTATAGCAGAACGTCGTTCACTATAGAACTAAGAGTAACAGAACGTCGTTGACAATACAACTAAGACTATCAGAACGTCGTTGACTATAGACTATAGAACTAAGTCTAACAAAAAGTCGTTGACTATAGAACTAAGTCTAACAGAACGTCGTTGACTATAAACTACAGGACTAAGTCTAACAGAACGTCGTTGACTATAGACTATAGAACTATATCAGGCAAAACGCGTTGACTATAGACTATAGAACTAAGTCTAACAGAACTTCGTTGACTATAGAATTAAGTGTAACAGAACGTTGTTGACTATAGATCTAAGTCTAACAGAACGTCGTTGACTATAAAACTGAGACTAACAGAACGTCGTTGACTATAGACTATAGACTATAGAACTAAGGCTAACAGAACATCGCTAACTATAGGACTTTGATTAACAGAACGTCGTTGAATATAGATTAAGTCTAACAGAACGTCGTTGACTATAGAATTAAGTGTAACAGAACGTCGTTGACTATAGACTATAGAACTAAGTCTAACAGAACGTCGTTGACTATAGAACTAAGTCTAACAGAACGTCGTTGACTATAGAACTAAGACTAACAGAACGTCGTTGACTATAGAACTATATGTAGCACAACGTCGTTGACTATAGAACTAAGTCTAACAGAACGTCGTTGACTATAGAACTAAGACTAACAGAACGTTGTTGACTAAAGAACTAAGTCTAACAGAACGTCGTTGACTATAGAATTGAGACTAACAGAACGTCGTTGACTATAGACTATAGAACTAAGGCTAACAGAACGTCGTTAACTATAGAACTTAGATTAACAGAACGTCGTTGACTATAGACTATAGAAGTAATGCTAACAGAACGTCGTTAACTATATAACTTAGATTAACAGAACGTCCTTGACTATAGAACTAAGTCTAACAGAACGTCGTTGACAATATAATTAACTGTAACAGAACGACGTTGACTATAGACTATAGATCTAAGTCTAACAGAACGTCGTTGACTATAGAATTAAGTCTAACAGAACGTCGTTGACTATAGAACTAAGTCTAACAGAACGTTGTTGACTATAGAACTGAGACTAACAGAACGTCGTTGACTATAGACTATAGAACTATGTCTAAAAAAAGTCGTTGACTATAGAACTAAGTCTAACAGAACGTCGTTGACTATAGACTATAGAACTAAGTCTAACAGAACGTCGTTGACTATAGAACTAAGACTAACAGAACGTCGTTGACTATAGAACTAAAACTAACAGAACGACGTTGAGTATAGACTATAGAACTAAGTCTAACAGAACGTCGTTGACTATAGAACTAAGACTAACAGAACGCCGTTGACTATAGAACTAAGACTAACAGAATGTCGTTGACTATAGATTATAGAACTAAGCCTAACAGAACGTCGTTGACTATAGAAATAAGTCTAACAGAACATCGTTGACTATAGAACTAAGTCTAACGGAATGTCGTTAACTATAGAACTAAGACTAACAGAACGTCGTTGACTATAGAACTAAGTCTAACAGAACGTCGTTGACTATAAAACTAAGACTAACAGAACGTCGTTGACTATAGCACTAAGTCTAACAGAACATCGTTGACTATAGAACTAAGTCTAACAGAACGTCGTTAAATATATAAGTAAGACTAACAGAACGTCGTTGACTATATAACTAAGACTAACAGAACGTCGTTGACTATAGAACTAAGTCTAACAGAACGTCGTTGAATATAGAACTAAGACTAACAGAACGTCGTTGACTATAGAACTAAGCGTAACAGAACGTCGTAGACTATAGAACTACGTCTAACAGAACGTCGTTGACTATAGAACTAAGTATAGCAGAACGTCGTTCACTATAGAACTAAGACTAACAGAACGTCGTTGACTATAGACTATAGAACTAAGTCTAAAAAAAGTCGTTGACTATAGAACTAAGTCTAACAGAACGTCGTTGACTATAGACTATAGAACTAAATCTAACAGAACGTCGTTGACTATAGAACAAAGACTAACAGAACGTTGTTGACTAAAGAACTAAGTCTAACAGAACGTCGTTGACTAGAGACTATAGAACTAAATCTAGCAGAACGCGTTGACTATAGACTATAGAACTAAGTCTAACAGAACGTCGTTGACTATAGACTATAGAACTAAGTTTAACAGAACGTCGTTTACTATAGAACTAAGTCTAACAGAACGTCGTTGACTATAGAACTAAGACTAACAGAACGTCGTTGACTATAGAATTAAGTCTAACAGAACGTCGTTGACTATAATCTATAGAACTAAGTCTAACAGAATGTCGTTGACTATAGAACTAAGACTAACAGAACGTTGTTGACTAAAGAACTAAGTCTAACAGAACGTCGTTGACTATAGAATTGAGACTAACAGAACGTCGTTGACTATAGAACTAAGTCTAACAGAACGTCGTTGACTATAAAACTGAGACTAACAGAACGTCGTTCACTATAGACTATAGAACTAAGTTTAACAGAACGTCGTTGACTATAGACTATAGAACTAAGCCTAACAGAACATCGTTGATTATAGAACTAAGTCTAACAGAACGTCGTTAAATATAGAACTAAGACTAACAGAACGTCGTTGACTATATAACTAAGACTAACAGAACGTCGTTGACTATAGAACTAAGTCTAGCAGAACGTCGTTGACTATAGAACTAAGACTAACAGAACGTCGTTGACTATAGAACTAAGAGTAACAGAACGTCGTAGACTATAGAACTACGTCTAACAGAACGTCGTTGACTATAGAACTAAGTATAGCAGAACGTCGTTCACTATAGAACTAAGAGTAACAGAACGTCGTTGACTATACAACTAAGACTATCAGAACGTCGTTGACTATAGACTATAGAACTAAGTCTAACAAAAAGTCGTTGACTATAGAACTAAGTCTAACAGAACGTCGTTGACTATAAATTACAGAACTAAGTCTAACAGAACGTCGTTGACTATAGACTATAGAACTAAATCTAGCAGAACGCGTTGACTATAGACTATAGAACTAAGTCTAACAGAACTTCGTTGACTATAGAATTAAGTGTAACAGAACGTTGTTGACTATAGATCTAAGTCTAACAGAACGTCGTTGACTATAAAACTGAGACTAACAGAACGTCGTTGACTATAGACTATAGACTATAGAACTAAGGCTAACAGAACATCGCTAACTATAGGACTTTGATTAAAAGAACGTCGTTGAATATAGATTAAGTCTAACAGAACGTCGTTGACTATAGAATTAAGTGTAACAGAACGTCGTTGACTATAGACTATAGAACTAAGTCTAACAGAACGTCGTTGACTATAGAACTAAGTCTAACAGAACGTCGTTGACTATAGAACTAAGACTAACAGAACGTCGTTGACTATAGAACTATATGTAGCACAACGTCGTTGACTATAGAACTAAGTCTAACAGAACGTCGTTGACTATAGAACTAAGACTAACAGAACGTTGTTGACTAAAGAACTAAGTCTAACAGAACGTCGTTGACTATAGAATTGAGACTAACAGAACGTCGTTGACTATAGACTATAGAACTAAGGCTAACAGAACGTCGTTAACTATAGAACTTAGATTAACAGAACGTCGTTGACTATAGACTATAGAAGTAATGCTAACAGAACGTCGTTAACTATATAACTTAGATTAACAGAACGTCCTTGACTATAGAACTAAGTCTAACAGAACGTCGTTGACAATATAATTAACTGTAACAGAACGACGTTGACTATAGACTATAGATCTAAGTCTAACAGAACGTCGTTGACTATAGAATTAAGTCTAACAGAACGTCGTTGACTATAGAACTAAGTCTAACAGAACGTTGTTGACTATAGAACTGAGACTAACAGAACGTCGTTGACTATAGACTATAGAACTATGTCTAAAAAAAGTCGTTGACTATAGAACTAAGTCTAACAGAACGTCGTTGACTATAGACTATAGAACTAAGTCTAACAGAACGTCGTTGACTATAGAACTAAGACTAACAGAACGTCGTTGACTATAGAACTAAAACTAACAGAACGACGTTGAGTATAGACTATAGAACTAAGTCTAACAGAACGTCGTTGACTATAGAACTAAGACTAACAGAACGCCGTTGACTATAGAACTAAGACTAACAGAATGTCGTTGACTATAGATTATAGAACTAAGCCTAACAGAACGTCGTTGACTATAGAAATAAGTCTAACAGAACATCGTTGACTATAGAACTAAGTCTAACGGAATGTCGTTAACTATAGAACTAAGACTAACAGAACGTCGTTGACTATAGAACTAAGTCTAACAGAACGTCGTTGACTATAAAACTAAGACTAACAGAACGTCGTTGACTATAGCACTAAGTCTAACAGAACATCGTTGACTATAGAACTAAGTCTAACAGAACGTCGTTAAATATATAAGTAAGACTAACAGAACGTCGTTGACTATATAACTAAGACTAACAGAACGTCGTTGACTATAGAACTAAGTCTAACAGAACGTCGTTGAATATAGAACTAAGACTAACAGAACGTCGTTGACTATAGAACTAAGCGTAACAGAACGTCGTAGACTATAGAACTACGTCTAACAGAACGTCGTTGACTATAGAACTAAGTATAGCAGAACGTCGTTCACTATAGAACTAAGACTAACAGAACGTCGTTGACTATAGACTATAGAACTAAGTCTAAAAAAAGTCGTTGACTATAGAACTAAGTCTAACAGAACGTCGTTGACTATAGACTATAGAACTAAATCTAACAGAACGTCGTTGACTATAGAACAAAGACTAACAGAACGTTGTTGACTAAAGAACTAAGTCTAACAGAACGTCGTTGACTAGAGACTATAGAACTAAATCTAGCAGAACGCGTTGACTATAGACTATAGAACTAAGTCTAACAGAACGTCGTTGACTATAGACTATAGAACTAAGTTTAACAGAACGTCGTTTACTATAGAACTAAGTCTAACAGAACGTCGTTGACTATAGAACTAAGACTAACAGAACGTCGTTGACTATAGAATTAAGTCTAACAGAACGTCGTTGACTATAATCTATAGAACTAAGTCTAACAGAATGTCGTTGACTATAGAACTAAGACTAACAGAACGTTGTTGACTAAAGAACTAAGTCTAACAGAACGTCGTTGACTATAGAATTGAGACTAACAGAACGTCGTTGACTATAGAACTAAGTCTAACAGAACGTCGTTGACTATAAAACTGAGACTAACAGAACGTCGTTCACTATAGACTATAGAACTAAGTTTAACAGAACGTCGTTGACTATAGACTATAGAACTAAGCCTAACAGAACATCGTTGATTATAGAACTAAGTCTAACAGAACGTCGTTAAATATAGAACTAAGACTAACAGAACGTCGTTGACTATATAACTAAGACTAACAGAACGTCGTTGACTATAGAACTAAGTCTAGCAGAACGTCGTTGACTATAGAACTAAGACTAACAGAACGTCGTTGACTATAGAACTAAGAGTAACAGAACGTCGTAGACTATAGAACTACGTCTAACAGAACGTCGTTGACTATAGAACTAAGTATAGCAGAACGTCGTTCACTATAGAACTAAGAGTAACAGAACGTCGTTGACTATACAACTAAGACTATCAGAACGTCGTTGACTATAGACTATAGAACTAAGTCTAACAAAAAGTCGTTGACTATAGAACTAAGTCTAACAGAACGTCGTTGACTATAAATTACAGAACTAAGTCTAACAGAACGTCGTTGACTATAGACTATAGAACTAAATCTAGCAGAACGCGTTGACTATAGACTATAGAACTAAGTCTAACAGAACTTCGTTGACTATAGAATTAAGTGTAACAGAACGTTGTTGACTATAGATCTAAGTCTAACAGAACGTCGTTGACTATAAAACTGAGACTAACAGAACGTCGTTGACTATAGACTATAGACTATAGAACTAAGGCTAACAGAACATCGCTAACTATAGGACTTTGATTAACAGAACGTCGTTGAATATAGATTAAGTCTAACAGAACGTCGTTGACTATAGAATTAAGTGTAACAGAACGTCGTTGACTATAGACTATAGAACTAAGTCTAACAGAACGTCGTTGACTATAGAACTAAGTCTAACAGAACGTCGTTGACTATAGGACTAAGACTAACAGAACGTCGTTGACTATAGAACTATGTGTAGCACAACGTCGTTGACTATAGAACTAAGTCTAACAGAACGTCGTTGACTATAGAACTGAGACTAACAGAACGTCGTTGACTATAGACTATAGAACTATGTCTAACAGAACGTCGTTGACTATAGAACTACGTCTAACAGAACGTCGTTAAATATATAAGTAAGACTAACAGAACGTCGTTGACTATATAACTAAGACTAACAGAACGTCGTTGACTATAGCACTAAGTCTAACAGAACATCGTTGATTATAGAACTAAGTCTAACAGAACGTCGTTAAATATATAAGTAAGACTAACAGAACGTCGTTGACTATATAACTAAGACTAACAGAACGTCGTTGACTATAGAACTAAGTCTAACAGAACGTCGTTGAATATAGAACTAAGACTAACAGAACGTCGTTGACTATAGAACTAAGCGTAACAGAACCTCGTAGACTATAGAACTACGTCTAACAGAACGTCGTTGACTATAGAACTAAGTATAGCAGAACGTCGTTCACTATAGAACTAAGACTAACAGAACGTCGTTGACTATACAACTAAGACTATCAGAACGTCGTTGACTATAGACTATAGAACTAAGTCTAAAAAAAGTCGTTGACTATAGAACTAAGTCTAACAGAACGTCGTTGACTATAGACTATAGAACTAAGTCTAACAGAACGTCGTTGACTATAGAACAAAGACTAACAGAACGTTGTTGACTAAAGAACTAAGTCTAACAGAACGTCGTTGACTATAGACTATAGAACTAAATCTAGCAGAACGCGTTGACTATAGACTATAGAACTAAGTCTAAAAGAACGTCGTTGACTATAGACTATAGAACTAAGTTTAACAGAACGTCGTTTGCTATAGAACTAAGTCTAACAGAACGTCGTTGACTATAGAATTAAGACTAACAGAACGTCGTTGACTATAGAACTAAGTCTAACAGAACGTCGTTGACTATAATCTATAGAACTAAGTCTAACAGAATGTCGTTGACTATAGAACTAAGACTAACAGAACGTTGTTGACTAAAGAACTAAGTCTAACAGAACGTCGTTGACTATAGAATTGAGACTAACAGAACGTCGTTGACTATAGAACTAAGTCTAACAGAACGTCGTTGACTATAAAACTGAGACTAACAGAACGTCGTTCACTATAGACTATAGAACTAAGTTTAACAGAACGTCGTTGACTATAGACTATAGAACTAAGCCTAACAGAACATCGTTGATTATAGAACTAAGTCTAACAGAACGTCGTTAAATATAGAACTAAGTCTAACAGAACGTCGTTGACTATATAACTAAGACTAACAGAACGTCGTTGACTATAGAACTAAGTCTAGCAGAACGTCGTTGACTATAAAACTCAGACTAACAGAACGTCGTTGACTATAGAACTAAGAGTAACAGAACGTCGTAGACTATAGAACTACGTCTAACAGAACGTCGTTGACTATAGAACTAAGTATAGCAGAACGTCGTTCACTATAGAACTAAGAGTAACAGAACGTCGTTGACTATACAACTAAGACTATCAGAACGTCGTTGACTATAGACTATAGAACTAAGTCTAACAAAAAGTCGTTGACTATAGAACTAAGTCTAACAGAACGTCGTTGACTATAAACTACAGAACTAAGTCTAACAGAACGTCGTTGACTATAGACTATAGAACTATATCAGGCAGAACGCGTTGACTATAGACTATAGAACTAAGTCTAACAGAACTTCGTTGACTATAGAATTAAGTGTAACAGAACGTTGTTGACTATAGATCTAAGTCTAACAGAACGTCGTTGACTATAAAACTGAGACTAACAGAACGTCGTTGACTATAGACTATAGACTATAGAACTAAGGCTAACAGAACATCGCTAACTATAGGACTTTGATTAACAGAACGTCGTTGAATATAGATTAAGTCTAACAGAACGTCGTTGACTATAGAATTAAGTGTAACAGAACGTCGTTGACTATAGACTATAGAACTAAGTCTAACAGAACGTCGTTGACTATAGAACTAAGTCTAACAGAACGTCGTTGACTATAGAACTAAGACTAACAGAACGTCGTTGACTATAGAACTATGTGTAGCACAACGTCGTTGACTATAGAACTAAGTCTAACAGAACGTCGTTGACTATAGAACTGAGACTAACAGAACGTCGTTGACTATAGACTATAGAACTATGTCTAACAGAACGTCGTTGACTATAGAACTACGTCTAACAGAACGTCGTTAAATATATAAGTAAGACTAACAGAACGTCGTTGACTATATAACTAAGACTAACAGAACGTCGTTGACTATAGCACTAAGTCTAACAGAACATCGTTGACTATAGAACTAAGTCTAACAGAACGTCGTTAAATATATAAGTAAGACTAACAGAACGTCGTTGACTATATAACTAAGACTAACAGAACGTCGTTGACTATAGAACTAAGTCTAACAGAACGTCGTTGAATATAGAACTAAGACTAACAGAACGTCGTTGACTATAGAACTAAGCGTAACAGAACCTCGTAGACTATAGAACTACGTCTAACAGAACGTCGTTGACTATAGAACTAAGTATAGCAGAACGTCGTTCACTATAGAACTAAGACTAACAGAACGTCGTTGACTATACAACTAAGACTATCAGAACGTCGTTGACTATAGACTATAGAACTAAGTCTAAAAAAAGTCGTTGACTATAGAACTAAGTCTAACAGAACGTCGTTGACTATAGACTATAGAACTAAGTCTAACAGAACGTCGTTGACTATAGAACAAAGACTAACAGAACGTTGTTGACTAAAGAACTAAGTCTAACAGAACGTCGTTGACTATAGACTATAGAACTAAATCTAGCAGAACGCGTTGACTATAGACTATAGAACTAAGTCTAAAAGAACGTCGTTGACTATAGACTATAGAACTAAGTTTAACAGAACGTCGTTTACTATAGAACTAAGTCTAACAGAACGTCGTTGACTATAGAATTAAGACTAACAGAACGTCGTTGACTATAGAACTAAGTCTAACAGAACGTCGTTGACTATAATCTATAGAACTAAGTCTAACAGAATGTCGTTGACTATAGAACTAAGACTAACAGAACGTTGTTGACTAAAGAACTAAGTCTAACAGAACGTCGTTGACTATAGAATTGAGACTAACAGAACGTCGTTGACTATAGAACTATGTGTAGCACAACGTCGTTGACTATAGAACTAAGTCTAACAGAACGTCGTTGACTATAGAACTAAGACTAACAGAACGTTGTTGACTAAAGAACTAAGTCTAACAGAACGTCGTTGACTATAGAATTGAGACTAACAGAACGTCGTTGACTATAGACTATAGAACTAAGGCTAACAGAACGTCGTTAACTATAGAACTTAGATTAACAGAACGTCGTTGACTATAGACTATAGAAGTAATGCTAACAGAACGTCGTTAACTATATAACTTAGATTAACAGAACGTCCTTGACTATAGAACTAAGTCTAACAGAACGTCGTTGACAATATAATTAACTGTAACAGAACGACGTTGACTATAGACTATAGATCTAAGTCTAACAGAACGTCGTTGACTATAGAATTAAGTCTAACAGAACGTCGTTGACTATAGAACTAAGTCTAACAGAACGTTGTTGACTATAGAACTGAGACTAACAGAACGTCGTTGACTATAGACTATAGAACTATGTCTAACAGAACGTCGTTGACTATAGAACTACGTCTAACAGAACGTCGTTGACTATAGAACTAAGTCTAACGGAACGTCGTTGACTATAGAACTAAGTCTAACGGAACGTCGTTGACTATAGAACTAAGTCTAACAGAACGTCGTTGACTATAGAACTTAGGTTAACAGAACGTCGTTGTCTATAGAACTAAGACTAATAGAACGCCTTTGACTATAGAACTAAGTCTAACAGAACGTCGTTGTATATAGAACTAAGTATAACAGAACGTCGTTGACTATAGAACTGAGACTAACAGAACGTCGTTGACTATAGAACTAATACAAACAGAGCGTCGTTGACTATAGACTATAGAACTAAGTCTAACAGAACGTCGTTAACTGTAGAACTAAGACTAACAGAACGTCGTTGACTATAGAACTAAGTCTAACAGAACGTCATTGACTATAGAACTAAAACTAACAGAACGACGTTGAGTATAGACTACAGAACTAAGTCTAACAGAACGTCGTTGAGTATAGAACTAAGTCTAACAGAATGTCGTTAACTATAGAACTAAGACTAACAGAACGTCGTTGACTATAGAACTAAGTCTAACAGAACGTCGTTGACTATAGAACTAAGACTAACAGAACGACGTTGAGTATAGACTATAGAACTAAGTCTAACAGAACGTCGTTGACTATAGAACTAAGTCTAGTAGAACGTCGTTGACTATAGAACTAAGACTAACAGAATGTCGTTGACTATAGATTATAGAGCTAAGCCTAACAGAACGTCGTTGACTATAGAACTAAGTCTAACAGAACGTCGTTGACTATAAAACTAAGACTAACAGAACGTCGTTGACTATAGAACTAAGTGTAACAGAACGTCATTGACTATAGACTATAGAACTAAGTCTAACAGAATGTCGTTGACTATAGAACTAAGACTAACAGAACGTTGTTGACTAAAGAACTAAGTCTAAGAACGTCGTTGACTATAGAATTGAGACTAACAGAACGTCGTTGACTATAGAACTAAGTCTAACAGAACGTCGTTGACTATAGAACTAAGTGTAACAGAACGTCATTGACTATAGACTATAGAACTAAGTCTAACAGAACGTCGTTGACTATAGAACTAAGACTAACAGAACGACGTTGAGTATAGACTATAGAACTAAGTCTAACAGAACGTCGTTGACTATAGAACTAAGTCTAGCAGAACGTCGTAGACTATAGAACTACGTCAAACAGAACGTCGTTGACTAAAGAACTAAGTATAGCAGAACGTCGTTCACTGTAGAACTAAGACTATCAGAACGTTGTTGACTAAAGAACTAAGTCTAACAGAACGTCGTTCACTATAGAATTGAGACTAATAGAACGTCGTTGACTATAGACTATAGAACTAAGTCTAGCAGAAGGTCGTTGACTATAGAACTAAGTCTAACAGAACGTCGTTGACTATAGAACTAAGACAAACAGAGCGTCGTTGACTATAGACTATAGAACTAAGTCTAACAGAACGTCGTTAACTGTAGAACTAAGACTAACAGAACGTCGTTGACTATAGAACTAAGTCTAACAGAACGTCATTGACTATAGAACTAAGACTAACAGAACGACGTTGAGTATAGACTATAGACCTAAGTCTAACAGAACGTCGTTGACTATAGAACTACTCTAACAGAATGTCGTTAACTATAGAACTAAGACTAACAGAACGTCGTTGACTATAGAACTAAGTCTAACAGAACGTCGTTGACTATAGAACTAAGACTAACAGAACGACGTTGAGTATAGACTATAGAACTAATTCTAACAGAACGTCGTTGACTATAGAACTAAGTCTAGCAGAACGTCGTTGACTATAGAACTAAGACTAACAGAATGTCGTTGACTATAGATTATAGAAGTAAGCCTAACAGAACGTCGTTGACTATAGAACTAAGTCTAACAGAACGTCGTTGACTATAAAACTAAGACTAACAGAACGTCGTTGACTATAGAACTAAGTGTAACAGAACGTCATTGACTATAGACTATAGAACTAAGTCTAACAGAATGTCGTTGACTATAGAACTAAGACTAACAGAACGTTGTTGACTAAAGAACTAAGTCTAACAGAACGTCGTTGACTATAGAATTGAGACTAACAGAACGTCGTTGACTATAGAACTAAGACTAACAGAACGTCGTTGACTATAGAACTAAAACTAACAGAACGACGTTGAGTATAGACTATAGAACTAAGTCTAACAGAACGTCGTTGACTATAGAACTAAGACTAACAGAACGTCGTTGACTATAGAACTAAGACTAACAGAATGTCGTTGACTATAGATTATAGAACTAAGCCTAACAGAACGTCGTTGACTATAGAAATAAGTCTAACAGAACATCGTTGACTATAGAACTAAGTCTAACGGAATGTCGTTAACTATAGAACTAAGACTAACAGAACGTCGTTGACTATAGAACTAAGTCTAACAGAACGTCGTTGACTATAAAACTAAGACTAACAGAACGTCGTTGACTATAGCACTAAGTCTAACAGAACATCGTTGACTATAGAACTAAGTCTAACAGAACGTCGTTAAATATATAAGTAAGACTAACAGAACGTCGTTGACTATATAACTAAGACTAACAGAACGTCGTTGACTATAGAACTAAGTCTAACAGAACGTCGTTGAATATAGAACTAAGACTAACAGAACGTCGTTGACTATAGAACTAAGCGTAACAGAACGTCGTAGACTATAGAACTACGTCTAACAGAACGTCGTTGACTATAGAACTAAGTATAGCAGAACGTCGTTCACTATAGAACTAAGACTAACAGAACGTCGTTGACTATACAACTAAGACTATCAGAACGTCGTTGACTATAGACTATAGAACTAAGTCTAAAAAAAGTCGTTGACTATAGAACTAAGTCTAACAGAACGTCGTTGACTACAGACTATAGAACTAAGTCTAACAGAACGTCGTTGACTATAGAACAAAGACTAACAGAACGTTGTTGACTAAAGAACTAAGTCTAACAGAACGTCGTTGACTAGAGACTATAGAACTAAATCTAGCAGAACGCGTTGACTATAGACTATAGAACTAAGTCTAAAAGAACGTCGTTGACTATAGACTATAGAACTAAGTTTAACAGAACGTCGTTTACTATAGAACTAAGTCTAACAGAACGTCGTTGACTATAGAATTAAGACTAACAGAACGTCGTTGACTATAGAACTAAGTCTAACAGAACGTCGTTGACTATAATCTATAGAACTAAGTCTAACAGAATGTCGTTGACTATAGAACTAAGACTAACAGAACGTTGTTGACTAAAGAACTAAGTCTAACAGAACGTCGTTGACTATAGAATTGAGACTAACAGAACGTCGTTGACTATAGAACTAAGTCTAACAGAACGTCGTTGACTATAAAACTGAGACTAACAGAACGTCGTTCACTATAGACTATAGAACTAAGTTTAACAGAACGTCGTTGACTATAGACTATAGAACTAAGCCTAACAGAACATCGTTGATTATAGAACTAAGTCTAACAGAACGTCGTTAAATATAGAACTAAGTCTAACAGAACGTCGTTGACTATATAACTAAGACTAACAGAACGTCGTTGACTATAGAACTAAGTCTAGCAGAACGTCGTTGACTATAAAACTCAGACTAACAGAACGTCGTTGACTATAGAACTAAGAGTAACAGAACGTCGTAGACTATAGAACTACGTCTAACAGAACGTCGTTGACTATAGAACTAAGTATAGCAGAACGTCGTTCACTATAGAACTAAGAGTAACAGAACGTCGTTGACTATACAACTAAGACTATCAGAACGTCGTTGACTATAGACTATAGAACTAAGTCTAACAAAAAGTCGTTGACTATAGAACTAAGTCTAACAGAACGTCGTTGACTATAAACTACAGAACTAAGTCTAACAGAACGTCGTTGACTATAGACTATAGAACTATATCAGGCAGAACGCGTTGACTATAGACTATAGAACTAAGTCTAACAGAACTTCGTTGACTATAGAATTAAGTGTAACAGAACGTTGTTGACTATAGATCTAAGTCTAACAGAACGTCGTTGACTATAAAACTGAGACTAACAGAACGTCGTTGACTATAGACTATAGACTATAGAACTAAGGCTAACAGAACATCGCTAACTATAGGACTTTGATTAACAGAACGTCGTTGAATATAGATTAAGTCTAACAGAACGTCGTTGACTATAGAATTAAGTGTAACAGAACGTCGTTGACTATAGACTATAGAACTAAGTCTAACAGAACGTCGTTGACTATAGAACTAAGTCTAACAGAACGTCGTTGACTATAGAACTAAGACTAACAGAACGTCGTTGACTATAGAACTATGTGTAGCACAACGTCGTTGACTATAGAACTAAGTCTAACAGAACGTCGTTGACTATAGAACTAAGACTAACAGAACGTTGTTGACTAAAGAACTAAGTCTAACAGAACGTCGTTGACTATAGAATTGAGACTAACAGAACGTCGTTGACTATAGACTATAGAACTAAGGCTAACAGAACGTCGTTAACTATAGAACTTAGATTAACAGAACGTCGTTGACTATAGACTATAGAAGTAATGCTAACAGAACGTCGTTAACTATATAACTTAGATTAACAGAACGTCCTTGACTATAGAACTAAGTCTAACAGAACGTCGTTGACAATATAATTAACTGTAACAGAACGACGTTGACTATAGACTATAGATCTAAGTCTAACAGAACGTCGTTGACTATAGAATTAAGTCTAACAGAACGTCGTTGACTATAGAACTAAGTCTAACAGAACGTTGTTGACTATAGAACTGAGACTAACAGAACGTCGTTGACTATAGACTATAGAACTATGTCTAACAGAACGTCGTTGACTATAGAACTACGTCTAACAGAACGTCGTTGACTATAGAACTAAGTCTAACGGAACGTCGTTGACTATAGAACTAAGTCTAACGGAACGTCGTTGACTATAGAACTAAGTCTAACAGAACGTCGTTGACTATAGAACTTAGGTTAACAGAACGTCGTTGTCTATAGAACTAAGACTAATAGAACGCCTTTGACTATAGAACTAAGTCTAACAGAACGTCGTTGTATATAGAACTAAGTATAACAGAACGTCGTTGACTATAGAACTGAGACTAACAGAACGTCGTTGACTATAGAACTAATACAAACAGAGCGTCGTTGACTATAGACTATAGAACTAAGTCTAACAGAACGTCGTTAACTGTAGAACTAAGACTAACAGAACGTCGTTGACTATAGAACTAAGTCTAACAGAACGTCATTGACTATAGAACTAAAACTAACAGAACGACGTTGAGTATAGACTACAGAACTAAGTCTAACAGAACGTCGTTGAGTATAGAACTAAGTCTAACAGAATGTCGTTAACTATAGAACTAAGACTAACAGAACGTCGTTGACTATAGAACTAAGTCTAACAGAACGTCGTTGACTATAGAACTAAGACTAACAGAACGACGTTGAGTATAGACTATAGAACTAAGTCTAACAGAACGTCGTTGACTATAGAACTAAGTCTAGTAGAACGTCGTTGACTATAGAACTAAGACTAACAGAATGTCGTTGACTATAGATTATAGAGCTAAGCCTAACAGAACGTCGTTGACTATAGAACTAAGTCTAACAGAACGTCGTTGACTATAAAACTAAGACTAACAGAACGTCGTTGACTATAGAACTAAGTGTAACAGAACGTCATTGACTATAGACTATAGAACTAAGTCTAACAGAATGTCGTTGACTATAGAACTAAGACTAACAGAACGTTGTTGACTAAAGAACTAAGTCTAAGAACGTCGTTGACTATAGAATTGAGACTAACAGAACGTCGTTGACTATAGAACTAAGTCTAACAGAACGTCGTTGACTATAGAACTAAGTGTAACAGAACGTCATTGACTATAGACTATAGAACTAAGTCTAACAGAACGTCGTTGACTATAGAACTAAGACTAACAGAACGACGTTGAGTATAGACTATAGAACTAAGTCTAACAGAACGTCGTTGACTATAGAACTAAGTCTAGCAGAACGTCGTAGACTATAGAACTACGTCAAACAGAACGTCGTTGACTAAAGAACTAAGTATAGCAGAACGTCGTTCACTGTAGAACTAAGACTATCAGAACGTTGTTGACTAAAGAACTAAGTCTAACAGAACGTCGTTCACTATAGAATTGAGACTAATAGAACGTCGTTGACTATAGACTATAGAACTAAGTCTAGCAGAAGGTCGTTGACTATAGAACTAAGTCTAACAGAACGTCGTTGACTATAGAACTAAGACAAACAGAGCGTCGTTGACTATAGACTATAGAACTAAGTCTAACAGAACGTCGTTAACTGTAGAACTAAGACTAACAGAACGTCGTTGACTATAGAACTAAGTCTAACAGAACGTCATTGACTATAGAACTAAGACTAACAGAACGACGTTGAGTATAGACTATAGACCTAAGTCTAACAGAACGTCGTTGACTATAGAACTACTCTAACAGAATGTCGTTAACTATAGAACTAAGACTAACAGAACGTCGTTGACTATAGAACTAAGTCTAACAGAACGTCGTTGACTATAGAACTAAGACTAACAGAACGACGTTGAGTATAGACTATAGAACTAATTCTAACAGAACGTCGTTGACTATAGAACTAAGTCTAGCAGAACGTCGTTGACTATAGAACTAAGACTAACAGAATGTCGTTGACTATAGATTATAGAAGTAAGCCTAACAGAACGTCGTTGACTATAGAACTAAGTCTAACAGAACGTCGTTGACTATAAAACTAAGACTAACAGAACGTCGTTGACTATAGAACTAAGTGTAACAGAACGTCATTGACTATAGACTATAGAACTAAGTCTAACAGAATGTCGTTGACTATAGAACTAAGACTAACAGAACGTTGTTGACTAAAGAACTAAGTCTAACAGAACGTCGTTGACTATAGAATTGAGACTAACAGAACGTCGTTGACTATAGAACTAAGACTAACAGAACGTCGTTGACTATAGAACTAAAACTAACAGAACGACGTTGAGTATAGACTATAGAACTAAGTCTAACAGAACGTCGTTGACTATAGAACTAAGACTAACAGAACGTCGTTGACTATAGAACTAAGACTAACAGAATGTCGTTGACTATAGATTATAGAACTAAGCCTAACAGAACGTCGTTGACTATAGAAATAAGTCTAACAGAACATCGTTGACTATAGAACTAAGTCTAACGGAATGTCGTTAACTATAGAACTAAGACTAACAGAACGTCGTTGACTATAGAACTAAGTCTAACAGAACGTCGTTGACTATAAAACTAAGACTAACAGAACGTCGTTGACTATAGCACTAAGTCTAACAGAACATCGTTGACTATAGAACTAAGTCTAACAGAACGTCGTTAAATATATAAGTAAGACTAACAGAACGTCGTTGACTATATAACTAAGACTAACAGAACGTCGTTGACTATAGAACTAAGTCTAACAGAACGTCGTTGAATATAGAACTAAGACTAACAGAACGTCGTTGACTATAGAACTAAGCGTAACAGAACGTCGTAGACTATAGAACTACGTCTAACAGAACGTCGTTGACTATAGAACTAAGTATAGCAGAACGTCGTTCACTATAGAACTAAGACTAACAGAACGTCGTTGACTATACAACTAAGACTATCAGAACGTCGTTGACTATAGACTATAGAACTAAGTCTAAAAAAAGTCGTTGACTATAGAACTAAGTCTAACAGAACGTCGTTGACTACAGACTATAGAACTAAGTCTAACAGAACGTCGTTGACTATAGAACAAAGACTAACAGAACGTTGTTGACTAAAGAACTAAGTCTAACAGAACGTCGTTGACTAGAGACTATAGAACTAAATCTAGCAGAACGCGTTGACTATAGACTATAGAACTAAGTCTAACAGAACGTCGTTGACTATAGACTATAGAACTAAGTTTAACAGAACGTCGTTTACTATAGAACTAAGTCTAACAGAACGTCGTTGACTATAGAACTAAGACTAACAGAACGTCGTTGACTATAGAATTAAGTCTAACAGAACGTCGTTGACTATAATCTATAGAACTAAGTCTAACAGAATGTCGTTGACTATAGAACTAAGACTAACAGAACGTTGTTGACTAAAGAACTAAGTCTAACAGAACGTCGTTGACTATAGAATTGAGACTAACAGAACGTCGTTGACTATAGAACTAAGTCTAACAGAACGTCGTTGACTATAAAACTGAGACTAACAGAACGTCGTTCACTATAGACTATAGAACTAAGTTTAACAGAACGTCGTTGACTATAGACTATAGAACTAAGCCTAACAGAACATCGTTGATTATAGAACTAAGTCTAACAGAACGTCGTTAAATATAGAACTAAGACTAACAGAACGTCGTTGACTATATAACTAAGACTAACAGAACGTCGTTGACTATAGAACTAAGTCTAGCAGAACGTCGTTGACTATAGAACTAAGACTAACAGAACGTCGTTGACTATAGAACTAAGAGTAACAGAACGTCGTAGACTATAGAACTACGTCTAACAGAACGTCGTTGACTATAGAACTAAGTATAGCAGAACGTCGTTCACTATAGAACTAAGAGTAACAGAACGTCGTTGACTATACAACTAAGACTATCAGAACGTCGTTGACTATAGACTATAGAACTAAGTCTAACAAAAAGTCGTTGACTATAGAACTAAGTCTAACAGAACGTCGTTGACTATAAATTACAGAACTAAGTCTAACAGAACGTCGTTGACTATAGACTATAGTACTAAATCTAGCAGAACGCGTTGACTATAGACTATAGAACTAAGTCTAACAGAACTTCGTTGACTATAGAATTAAGTGTAACAGAACGTTGTTGACTATAGATCTAAGTCTAACAGAACGTCGTTGACTATAAAACTGAGACTAACAGAACGTCGTTGACTATAGACTATAGACTATAGAACTAAGGCTAACAGAACATCGCTAACTATAGGACTTTGATTAACAGAACGTCGTTGAATATAGATTAAGTCTAACAGAACGTCGTTGACTATAGAATTAAGTGTAACAGAACGTCGTTGACTATAGACTATAGAACTAAGTCTAACAGAACGTCGTTGACTATAGAACTAAGTCTAACAGAACGTCGTTGACTATAGAACTAAGACTAACAGAACGTCGTTGACTATAGAACTATGTGTAGCACAACGTCGTTGACTATAGAACTAAGTCTAACAGAACGTCGTTGACTATAGAACTGAGACTAACAGAACGTCGTTGACTATAGACTATAGAACTATGTCTAACAGAACGTCGTTGACTATAGAACTACGTCTAACAGAACGTCGTTAAATATATAAGTAAGACTAACAGAACGTCGTTGACTATATAACTAAGACTAACAGAACGTCGTTGACTATAGCACTAAGTCTAACAGAACATCGTTGACTATAGAACTAAGTCTAACAGAACGTCGTTAAATATATAAGTAAGACTAACAGAACGTCGTTGACTATATAACTAAGACTAACAGAACGTCGTTGACTATAGAACTAAGTCTAACAGAACGTCGTTGAATATAGAACTAAGACTAACAGAACGTCGTTGACTATAGAACTAAGCGTAACAGAACATCGTAGACTATAGAACTACGTCTAACAGAACGTCGTTGACTATAGAACTAAGTGTAGCAGAACGTCGTTCACTATAGAACTAAGACTAACAGAACGTCGTTGACTATACAACTAAGACTATCAGAACGTCGTTGACTATAGACTATAGAACTAAGTCTAAAAAAAGTCGTTGACTATAGAACTAAGTCTAACAGAACGTCGTTGACTATAGACTATAGAACTAAGTCTAACAGAACGTCGTTGACTATAGAACAAAGACTAACAGAACGTTTTTGACTAAAGAACTAAGTCTAACAGAACGTCGTTGACTATAGACTATAGAACTAAATCTAGCAGAACGCGTTGACTATAGACTATAGAACTAAGTCTAACAGAACGTCGTTGACTATAGACTATAGAACTAAGTTTAACAGAACGTCGTTTACTATAGAACTAAGTCTAACAGAACGTCGTTGACTATAGAACTAAGACTAACAGAACGTCGTTGACTATAGAACTAAGTCTAACAGAACGTCGTTGACTATAATCTATAGAACTAAGTCTAACAGAATGTCGTTGACTATAGAACTAAGACTAACAGAACGTTGTTGACTAAAGAACTAAGTCTAACAGAACGTCGTTGACTATAGAATTGAGACTAACAGAACGTCGTTGACTATAGAACTAAGTCTAACAGAACGTCGTTGACTATAAAACTGAGACTAACAGAACGTCGTTCACTATAGACTATAGAACTAAGTTTAACAGAACGTCGTTGACTATAGACTATAGAACTAAGCCTAACAGAACATCGTTGATTATAGAACTAAGTCTAACAGAACGTCGTTAAATATAGAACTAAGACTAACAGAACGTCGTTGACTATATAACTAAGACTAACAGAACGTCGTTGACTATAGAACTAAGTCTAGCAGAACGTCGTTGACTATAGAACTCAGACTAACAGAACGTCGTTGACTATAGAACTAAGAGTAACAGAACGTCGTAGACTATAGAACTACGTCTAACAGAACGTCGTTGACTATAGAACTAAGTATAGCAGAACGTCGTTCACTATAGAACTAAGAGTAACAGAACGTCGTTGACTATACAACTAAGACTATCAGAACGTCGTTGACTATAGACTATAGAACTAAGTCTAACAAAAAGTCGTTGACTATAGAACTAAGTCTAACAGAACGTCGTTGACTATAAACTACAGAACTAAGTCTAACAGAACGTCGTTGACTATAGACTATAGAACTATATCAGGCAGAACGCGTTGACTATAGACTATAGAACTAAGTCTAACAGAACTTCGTTGACTATAGAATTAAGTGTAACAGAACGTTGTTGACTATAGATCTAAGTCTAACAGAACGTCGTTGACTATAAAACTGAGACTAACAGAACGTCGTTGACTATAGACTATAGACTATAGAACTAAGGCTAACAGAACATCGCTAACTATAGGACTTTGATTAACAGAACGTCGTTGAATATAGATTAAGTCTAACAGAACGTCGTTGACTATAGAATTAAGTGTAACAGAACGTCGTTGACTATAGACTATAGAACTAAGTCTAACAGAACGTCGTTGACTATAGAACTAAGTCTAACAGAACGTCGTTGACTATAGAACTAAGACTAACAGAACGTCGTTGACTATAGAACTATGTGTAGCACAACGTCGTTGACTATAGAACTAAGTCTAACAGAACGTCGTTGACTATAGAACTAAGACTAACAGAACGTTGTTGACTAAAGAACTAAGTCTAACAGAACGTCGTTGACTATAGAATTGAGACTAACAGAACGTCGTTGACTATAGACTATAGAACTAAGGCTAACAGAACGTCGTTAACTATAGAACTTAGATTAACAGAACGTCGTTGACTATAGACTATAGAAGTAATGCTAACAGAACGTCGTTAACTATATAACTTAGATTAACAGAACGTCCTTGACTATAGAACTAAGTCTAACAGAACGTCGTTGACAATATAATTAACTGTAACAGAACGACGTTGACTATAGACTATAGATCTAAGTCTAACAGAACGTCGTTGACTATAGAATTAAGTCTAACAGAACGTCGTTGACTATAGAACTAAGTCTAACAGAACGTTGTTGACTATAGAACTGAGACTAACAGAACGTCGTTGACTATAGACTATAGAACTATGTCTAACAGAACGTCGTTGACTATAGAACTACGTCTAACAGAACGTCGTTGACTATAGAACTAAGTCTAACGGAACGTCGTTGACTATAGAACTAAGTCTAACGGAACGTCGTTGACTATAGAACTAAGTCTAACAGAACGTCGTTGACTATAGAACTTAGGTTAACAGAACGTCGTTGTCTATAGAACTAAGACTAATAGAACGCCTTTGACTATAGAACTAAGTCTAACAGAACGTCGTTGTATATAGAACTAAGTATAACAGAACGTCGTTGACTATAGAACTGAGACTAACAGAACGTCGTTGACTATAGACGATAGAACTAAGTCTAACAGAACGTTGTTGACTATATAACTAAGACTAACAGGTCGTTGTTAACTAAAGAACTAAGTCTAACCGAACGTCGTTGACTATAGAACTGAAACTAACAGAACGTCGTTGACTATAGAACTAAGTCTAACAGAACGTCGTTGACTATAGAACTAAGACTAACAGAACGTCTCTTAGACTATAGAACTAAGTCTAGCAGAACGTTGTTGACTATAGAACTAAGTATAACAGACCGTCGTTGACTATAGAACTAAGACTAACAGAACGTTGTTGACTAAAGAACTAATTCTAACAGAACGTCGTTGACTATAGAACTAAGTCTAGCAGAACGTCGTTGACTATAGACTATAGGACTAAGTCTAACAGAACGTCGTTGACTATAGATCTAAGACTAACAGATCGTCGTTGACTATAGATCTAAGACTAACAGAACGTCGTTGACTATAGATCTAAGTCTAAAAGAACGTCGTTGACTATAGAACTAAGACTAACAGAACGTTGTTGACTAAAGAACTAATTCTAACAGAACGTCATTGACTTTAGAACTAAGTCTAGCAGAACGTCGTTGACTATAGTGTATAGAACTAAGTCTAACAGAACGTCGTTGACTATAGAACTAAGTCTAACAGAACGTCGTTCACTATCGAACCAAGTCTAACAGAACGTCGTTGACTATAGAACTAAGTCTAACAGAACGTCGTTGACTATAGACTATAGAACTAAGTCTAACAGAACGTCGTTGACTATAGAACTACGTCTAACAGAACGTCGTTGACTATAGAACTAAGACTAACAGAACGTCTTTGACTATAGGACTAAAAATAACAGAACGTCGTTGACTATAGTCTATAGAACTAAATCTAACATAACGTCGTTGATTATAGAACTAAGACTAACAGTACGTTGTTGACTAAAGAACTAAGTCTAACAGAACGTCGTTGACTATAAACTATAGAACTAAGTCTAGCAGAACGTCGTTGACTATAGACTATAGAACTAAGTTTAGCAGAACGTTGTTGACTATAGAACTTAGTCTAACAGAACACAATAGAACTAAGTCTAACAGACCGTCGTTGACTATAGACTATAGAATTAAGTCTAACAGAACGTCGTTGACTATAGAACTAAAACTAACAGAACGTTGTTGACTAAAGAACTAATTCTAACAGAACGTCGTTGACTATAGAACTAAGTCTAGCAGAACGTCGTTGACTATAGAACTACGTCTAACTGAATGTCGTTGAATATAGTACTAAGACTAACAGAGCGTCGTTGACTATAGACTATAGAACTAAGACTAACAGAACGTCGTTGACTATAGAACTAAGTCTAACGGAACGTCGTTGACTATAGAACTAAGTCTAACAGAACGTCGTTGACTATAGAACTAAGTCTAACATAACGTCGTTGACTATAGACTATAGAACTAAGTCTAACAGAACGTCGTTGACTATAGACTATAGAACTAAGTCTAACAAAACGTCGTTGACTATAGAACTGAGACTAACAGAACGTCGTTGACTATAGACTATAGAACTAATTCTAACAGAACGTTGTTGACTACAGAACTAAGACTAATAGAACGCCGTTGACTATAGAACTAAGTCTAACAGAACGTTGTTGACTATAGAACTAAGACTAACAGAACGTCGTTGACTATAGAACTGAGTCTAACAGAACGTTGTTGACTGTAGAACTAAGACTAATAGAACGTCGTTGACTATAGAACTAAGTCTAACAGAATGTCGTTCACTAAAGAACTAAGACTAGCAGAACGTCGTTGACTATAGAACAAAGACTAACACAACGTCGTTGACTATAGAACTAAGTCTAACAGAACGTCGTTGACTATAGAACTAAGACTAACAAAATGTCGTTGACTATAGTACTAAGTCTTAACAGAACGTCGTTAACTATAGAACGAAGACTAACAGAACGTCGTTGACTATAGAACTAAGTCTAACAGAACGTCGTTGTATATCGAACTAAGTATAACAGAACGTTGTTGACTATAGAACTGAGACTAACAGAACGTCGTTGACTATAGAACTTAGGTTAACAGAACATCGTTGACTATAGACTATAGAACTAATGCTAACAGAACGTCGTTAACTATAGAACTTAGATTAACAGAACCTCGTTGACAATAGAATTAAGTCTAACAGAACGCGTTGACTATATAACTGAGACTAACAGAACGTCGTTGACTAAAGAACTAAGTCTAACAGAACGTCGTTGACTATCGAACCAAGTCTAACAGAACGTCGTTGATATAGAACTAAGTCTAACAGAACGTCGTTGACTATAGACTATAGAACTAAGTCTTATAGAACTACGTCTAACAGAACGTCGTTGACTATAGAACTAAGACTAACAGAACGTCTTTGACTATATGACTAAAAATAACAGAACGTCGTTGACTATAGTCTATAGAACTAAATATAACATAACGTCGTTGATTATAGAACTAATACTAACAGTACGTTGTTGACTAAAGAACTAAGTCTAACAGAACGTCATTGACTATAGACTATAGAACTAAGTCTAGCAGAACGTCGTTGACTATAGACTATAGAACTAAGTTTAACAGAACGTAGTTGACTATAGAACTAAGTCTAACAGAACACAATAGAACTAAGTCTAACAGACCGTCGTTGACTATTGACTATAGAACTAAGTCTAACAGAACGTCGTTGACTATAAAAGTAAAACTAACAGAACGTTGTTGACTAAAGAACTAATTCTAACAGAACGTCGTTGACTATAGAACTAAGTCTAGCAGAACGTCGTTGACTATAGACTATGTCTAATAGAACGTCGTTGACGATGGAACTAAGTCTAACAGAACGTCGTTGACTATAGAACTAAGACTAACAGAACGTCGTTGACTATAGAACTTAGGTTAACAGAACGTCGTTGACTATAGACTATAGAACTAATGCTAACAGAACGTCGTTAACTATAGAACTTAGATTAACAGAACGTCGTTGACTATAGAACTAAGTCTAACAGAACGTCGTTGACAATAGAATTAAGTCTAACAGAACGTCGTTGACTATATAACTGAGACTAACAGAACGTCGTTGACTAAAGAACTAAGTCTAACAGAACGTCGTTGACTATAGAACTAAGTCTAACAGAACGTTGTTGACTATGGAACTAAGTCTAACAGAACGTCGTTGACTATGGAACTACGTCTAACTGAATGTCGTTGACTATACAACTAAGACTAACAGAGCATCGTTGACTATAGACTATAGAACAAAGACTAACAGAACGTCGTTGACTATAGAACTAAGTCTAACGGAACGTCGTTGACTATAGAACTAAGTCTAACGGAACGTTGTTGACTATAGAACTAAGTCTAACAGAACGTCGTTGACTATAGAACTAAGTCTAACAGAACGTCGTTGACTATAGACTATAGAACTAAGTCTAACAGAACGTCGTTGACTATAGACTATAGAACTAAGTCTAACAGAACGTCGTTGACTATAGAACTGAGACTAACAGAACGTCGTTGACTATAGACTATAGAACTAACTCTAACAGAACGTTGTTGACTATAGAACTAAGACTAACAGAACGTCGTTGACTATAGAACAAAGACTAACAGAACGTCGTTGACTATAGAACTAAGTCTAACAGAATGTCGTTCACTAAAGAACTAAGACTAACAGAACGTCGTTGACTATAGAACAAAGACTAACACAACGTCGTTGACTATAGAACTAAGTCTAACAGAACGACGTTGACTATAGAACTAAGACTAACAGAATGTCGTTGACTATAGTACTAAGTCTTAACAGAACGTCGTTAACTATAGAACGAAGACTAACAGAACGTGTTTGACTATAGAAGTAAGTCTAACAGAACGTCGTTGTATATAGAACTAAGTATAACAGAACGTCGTTGACTATAGAACTGAGACTAACAGAACGTCGTTGACTATAGAACTACGTCTAACAGAACGTCGTTGACTATAGACTATAGAACTAAGTCTAACAGAACGTCGTTGACTATAGAACTAAAACTAACAGAACGTTGTTCACTAAAGAACTAATTCTAACAGAACGTCGTTGACTATAGAACTAAGTCTAGCAGAACGTCGTTGACTATAGGACTAAGTCTAACAGAACGTCGTTGACGATGGAACTAAGTCTAACAGAACGTCGTTGACTATAGAACTAAGACTAACAGAACGTCGTTGACTATAGAACTTAGGTTAACAGAACGTCGTTGACTATAGACTATAGAACTAATGCTAACAGAACGTCGTTAACTATAGAACTTAGATTAACAGAACATCGTTGACAATAGAATTAAGTCTAACAGAACGTCGTTGACTATATAACTGAGACTAAGAGAACGTCGTTGACTAAAGAACTAAGTCTAACAGAACGTCGTTGACTATAGAACTGAGACTAACAGAACGTCGTTGACTATAGACTATATAACTAAGTCTAACAGAACGTCGTTGACTATAGAACTACGTCTAACTGAATGTCGTTGACTATAGAACTAAGACTAACAGAGCGTCGTTGACTATAGAACTAAGACTAAGAGAACGTCGTTGACTATAGAACTAAGTCTAACAGAACGTCGTTGACTATAGAACTAAGTCTAACAGAACGTCGTTGACTATAGACCATAGAACTAAGTCTAACAGAACGTCGTTGACTATAGACTATAGAACTAAGTCTAACAGAACGTCGTTGACTATAGACTATAGAACTAAGTCTAACAGAACGTCGTTGACTATAGAACTGAGACTAACAGAACGTCGTTGACTATAGACTATGGAACTATTTCTAACAGAACGTTGTTCACTACAGAACTAAGACTAATAGAACGCCGTTGACTATAGAACTAAGTCTAACAGAATGTCGTTCACTAAAGAACTAAGACTAACAGAACGTTGTTGACTATAGAACT
This sequence comes from Eledone cirrhosa, assembly GCA_964016885.1. Lineage (NCBI taxonomy): Eukaryota > Metazoa > Mollusca > Cephalopoda > Octopoda > Eledonidae > Eledone > Eledone cirrhosa. The sequence continues at coordinate 27,513,378 of OZ024741.1, forward strand.
AAGACTAACAGAACGTCGTTGACTGTAGAACTGAGTCTAACAGAACGTTGTTGACTATAGAACTAAGACTAATAGAACGTCGTTGACTATAGAACTAAGTTTAACAGAATGTCGTTCACTAAAGAACTAAGACTAACAGAACGTGATTGACTATAGAACAAAGACTAACACAACGTCGTTGACTATAGAACTAAGTCTAACAGAATGTCGTTGACTATAGTACTAAGACTAACAGAATGTCGTTGACTATAGTACTAAGTCTTAACAGAACGTCGTTAACTATAGAACGAAGACTAACAGAACGTCGTTGACTATAGAACTAAGTCTAACAGAACGTCGTTGTATATAGAACTAAGTATAACAGAACGTCGTTGACTATAGAACTGAGACTAACAGAACGTTGTTAACTAAAGAACTAAGTCTAACCGAACGTCGTTGACTATAGAACTACGTCTAACAGAACGTCGTTGACTATAGAACTACGTCTAACAGAACGTCGTTGACTATAGACGATAGAACTAAGTCTAACAGAACGTCTTTGACTATATAACTAAGACTAACAGAACGTTGTTAACTAAAGAACTAAGTCTAACCGAACGTCGTTGACTATAGAACTGAAACTAACAGAACCTCGTTGACTATAGAACTAAGTCTAACAGAACGTCGTTGACTATAGAACTACGTCTAACAGAACGTCGTTGACTATAGAACTAAGACTAACAGAACGTTGTTGACTAAAGAACTAATTCTAACAGAACGTCGTTGACTATAGAACTAAGTCTAGCAGAACGTCGTTGACTATAGGACTAAGTCTAACAGAACGTCGTTGACTATATAACTAAGACTAACAGATCGTCGTTGACTATAGACTATAGAACTAAGTCTAACAGAACGTCGTTGACTATAGAACTACGTCTAACAGAACGTCGTTGACTATAGAACTAAGACTAACAGAACGTCTTTGACTATAGGGCTAAAACTAACAGAACGTCGTTGACTATAGTCTATAGAACTAAGTCTAACAGAACGTCGTTGATTATAGAACTAAGACTAACAGAACGTCGTTGACTATAGACTATAGAACTAAGTCTAGCAGAACATCGTTGACTATAGACTATAGAACTAAGTTTAACAGAACGCCGTTGACTATAGAACTAAGTCTAACAGAACACAATAGAACTAAGTCTAACAGACCGTCGTTGACTATAGACTATATAACTAAGTCTAACAGAACGTCGTTGACTATAGAACTAAAACTAACAGAACGTTGTTGACTAAAGAACTAATTCTAACAGAACGTCGTTGACTATAGACTATAGGACTAAGTCTAACAGAACGTCGTTGACGATAGAACTAAGTCTAACAGAACGTTGTTGACTATAGAACTATGACTAATAGAACGTCGTTGACTAGAGAACTAAGTCTAACAGAATGTCGTTCACTAAAGAACTAAGACTAACAGAACGTCGTTGACTATAGAACCAAGACTAACACAACGTCGTTGACTATAGAACTAAGTCTAACAGAACGTCGTTGACTATAGAACTAAGACTAACAGAACGTCGTTGACTATAGTACTAAGTCTTAACAGAACGTCGTTAACTATAGAACGAAGACTAACAGAACGTCGTTGACTATAGAACTAAGTCTAACAGAACACAATAGAACTAAGTCTAACAGAACACAATAGAACTAAGTCTAACAGACCGTCGTTGACTATAGACTATAGAACTAAGTCTAACAGAACGTCGTTGACTATAGAACTAAGTCTAACAGAACGTCGTTGACTATAGACTATAGAACTAAGTCTTATAGAACTACGTCTAACAGAACGTCGTTGACTATAGAACTAAGACTAACAGAACGTCTTTGACTATATGACTAAAAATAACAGAACGTCGTTGACTATAGTCTATAGAACTAAATATAACATAACGTCGTTGATTATAGAACTAATACTAACAGTACGTTGTTGACTAAAGAACTAAGTCTAACAGAACGTCATTGACTATAGACTATAGAACTAAGTCTAGCAGAACGTCGTTGACTATAGACTATAGAACTAAGTTTAACAGAACGTAGTTGACTATAGAACTAAGTCTAACAGAACACAATAGAACTAAGTCTAACAGACCGTCGTTGACTATTGACTATAGAACTAAGTCTAACAGAACGTCGTTGACTATAAAAGTAAAACTAACAGAACGTTGTTGACTAAAGAACTAATTCTAACAGAACGTCGTTTACTATAGAACTAAGTCTAGCAGAACGTCGTTGACTATAGACTATGTCTAATAGAACGTCGTTGACGATGGAACTAAGTCTAACAGAACGTCGTTGACTATAGAACTAAGACTAACAGAACGTCGTTGACTATAGAACTTAGGTTAACAGAACGTCGTTGACTATAGACTATAGAACTAATGCTAACAGAACGTCGTTAACTATAGAACTTAGATTGACAGAACGTCGTTGACTATAGAACTAAGTCTAACAGAACGTCGTTGACAATAGAATTAAGTCTAACAGAGCGTCGTTGACTATATAACTGAGACTAACAGAACGTCGTTGACTAAAGAACTAAGTCTAACAGAACGTCGTTGACTATAGAACTAAGTCTAACAGAACGTTGTTGACTATAGAACTAAGTCTAACAGAACGTCGTTGACTATGGAACTACGTCTAACTGAATGTCGTTGACTATACAACTAAGACTAACAGAGCGTCGTTGACTATAGACTATAGAACTAAGACTAACAGAACGTCGTTGACTATAGAACTAAGTCTAACGGAACGTCGTTGACTATAGAACTAAGTCTAACAGAACGTCGTTGACTATAGAACTAAGTCTAACAGAACGTCGTTGACTATAGAACTAAGTCTAACAGAACGTCGTTGACTATAGACTATAGAACTAAGTCTAACAGAACGTCGTTGACTATAGACTATAGAACTAAGTCTAACAGAACGTCGTTGACTATAGAACTGAGACTAACAGAACGTCGTTGACTATAGACTATAGAACTAATTCTAACAGAACGTTGTTGACTATAGAACTAAGACTAACAGAACGTCGTTGACTATAGAACAAAGACTAACAGAACGTCGTTGACTATAGAACTAAGTCTAACAGAATGTCGTTCACTAAAGAACTAAGACTAACAGAACGTCGTTGACTATAGAACAAAGACTAACACAACGTCGTTGACTATAGAACTAAGTCTAACAGAACGTCGTTGACTATAGAACTAAGACTAACAGAATGTCGTTGACTATAGTACTAAGTCTTAACAGAACGTCGTTAACTATAGAACGAAGACTAACAGAACGTGTTTGACTATAGAAGTAAGTCTAACAGAACGTCGTTGTATATAGAACTAAGTATAACAGAACGTCGTTGACTATAGAACTGAGACTAACAGAACGTCGTTGACTATAGAACTACGTCTAACAGAACGTCGTTGACTATAGACTATAGAACTAAGTCTAACAGAACGTCGTTGACTATAGAACTAAAACTAACAGAACGTTGTTCACTAAAGAACTAATTCTAACAGAACGTCGTTGACTATAGAACTAAGTCTAGCAGAACGTCGTTGACTATAGGACTAAGTCTAACAGAACGTCGTTGACGATGGAACTAAGTCTAACAGAACGTCGTTGACTATAGAACTAAGACTAACAGAACGTCGTTGACTATAGAACTTAGGTTAACAGAACGTCGTTGACTATAGACTATAGAACTAATGCTAACAGAACGTCGTTAACTATTTGACTTAGATTAACAGAACATCGTTGACAATAGAATTAAGTCTAACAGAACGTCGTTGACTATATAACTGAGACTAAGAGAACGTCGTTGACTAAAGAACTAAGTCTAACAGAACGTCGTTGACTATAGAAGTGAGACTAACAGAACGTCGTTGACTATAGACTATATAACTAAGTCTAACAGAACGTCGTTGACTATAGAACTACGTCTAACTGAATGTCGTTGACTATAGAACTAAGACTAACAGAGCGTCGTTGACTATAGAACTAAGACTAAGAGAACGTCGTTGACTATAGAACTAAGTCTAACAGAACGTCGTTGACTATAGAACTAAGTCTAACAGAACGTCGTTGACTATAGACCATAGAACTAAGTCTAACAGAACGTCGTTGACTATAGACTATAGAACTAAGTCTAACAGAACGTCGTTGACTATAGACTATAGAACTAAGTCTAACAGAACGTCGTTGACTATAGAACTGAGACTAACAGAACGTCGTTGACTATAGACTATGGAACTATTTCTAACAGAACGTTGTTCACTACAGAACTAAGACTAATAGAACGCCGTTGACTATAGAACTAAGTCTAACAGAATGTCGTTCACTAAAGAACTAAGACTAACAGAACGTTGTTGACTATAGAACTAAGACTAACAGAACGTCGTTGACTGTAGAACTGAGTCTAACAGAACGTTGTTGACTATAGAACTAAGACTAATAGAACGTCGTTGACTATAGAACTAAGTTTAACAGAATGTCGTTCACTAAAGAACTAAGACTAACAGAACGTGATTGACTATAGAACAAAGACTAACACAACGTCGTTGACTATAGAACTAAGTCTAACAGAATGTCGTTGACTATAGTACTAAGACTAACAGAATGTCGTTGACTATAGTACTAAGTCTTAACAGAACGTCGTTAACTATAGAACGAAGACTAACAGAACGTCGTTGACTATAGAACTAAGTCTAACAGAACGTCGTTGTATATAGAACTAAGTATAACAGAACGTCGTTGACTATAGAACTGAGACTAACAGAACGTTGTTAACTAAAGAACTAAGTCTAACCGAACGTCGTTGACTATAGAACTACGTCTAACAGAACGTCGTTGACTATAGAACTACGTCTAACAGAACGTCGTTGACTATAGACGATAGAACTAAGTCTAACAGAACGTCTTTGACTATATAACTAAGACTAACAGAACGTTGTTAACTAAAGAACTAAGTCTAACCGAACGTCGTTGACTATAGAACTGAAACTAACAGAACCTCGTTGACTATAGAACTAAGTCTAACAGAACGTCGTTGACTATAGAACTACGTCTAACAGAACGTCGTTGACTATAGAACTAAGACTAACAGAACGTTGTTGACTAAAGAACTAATTCTAACAGAACGTCGTTGACTATAGAACTAAGTCTAGCAGAACGTCGTTGACTATAGGACTAAGTCTAACAGAACGTCGTTGACTATATAACTAAGACTAACAGATCGTCGTTGACTATAGACTATAGAACTAAGTCTAACAGAACGTCGTTGACTATAGAACTACGTCTAACAGAACGTCGTTGACTATAGAACTAAGACTAACAGAACGTCTTTGACTATAGGGCTAAAACTAACAGAACGTCGTTGACTATAGTCTATAGAACTAAGTCTAACAGAACGTCGTTGATTATAGAACTAAGACTAACAGAACGTCGTTGACTATAGACTATAGAACTAAGTCTAGCAGAACATCGTTGACTATAGACTATAGAACTAAGTTTAACAGAACGCCGTTGACTATAGAACTAAGTCTAACAGAACACAATAGAACTAAGTCTAACAGACCGTCGTTGACTATAGACTATATAACTAAGTCTAACAGAACGTCGTTGACTATAGAACTAAAACTAACAGAACGTTGTTGACTAAAGAACTAATTCTAACAGAACGTCGTTGACTATAGACTATAGGACTAAGTCTAACAGAACGTCGTTGACGATAGAACTAAGTCTAACAGAACGTTGTTGACTATAGAACTATGACTAATAGAACGTCGTTGACTAGAGAACTAAGTCTAACAGAATGTCGTTCACTAAAGAACTAAGACTAACAGAACGTCGTTGACTATAGAACCAAGACTAACACAACGTCGTTGACTATAGAACTAAGTCTAACAGAACGTCGTTGACTATAGAACTAAGACTAACAGAACGTCGTTGACTATAGTACTAAGTCTTAACAGAACGTCGTTAACTATAGAACGAAGACTAACAGAACGTCGTTGACTATAGAACTAAGTCTAACAGAACACAATAGAACTAAGTCTAACAGAACACAATAGAACTAAGTCTAACAGACCGTCGTTGACTATAGACTATAGAACTAAGTCTAACAGAACGTCGTTGACTATAGAACTAAGTCTAACAGAACGTCGTTGACTATAGACTATAGAACTAAGTCTTATAGAACTACGTCTAACAGAACGTCGTTGACTATAGAACTAAGACTAACAGAACGTCTTTGACTATATGACTAAAAATAACAGAACGTCGTTGACTATAGTCTATAGAACTAAATATAACATAACGTCGTTGATTATAGAACTAATACTAACAGTACGTTGTTGACTAAAGAACTAAGTCTAACAGAACGTCATTGACTATAGACTATAGAACTAAGTCTAGCAGAACGTCGTTGACTATAGACTATAGAACTAAGTTTAACAGAACGTAGTTGACTATAGAACTAAGTCTAACAGAACACAATAGAACTAAGTCTAACAGACCGTCGTTGGCTATTGACTATAGAACTAAGTCTAACAGAACGTCGTTGACTATAAAAGTAAAACTAACAGAACGTTGTTGACTAAAGAACTAATTCTAACAGAACGTCGTTTACTATAGAACTAAGTCTAGCAGAACGTCGTTGACTATAGACTATGTCTAATAGAACGTCGTTGACGATGGAACTAAGTCTAACAGAACGTCGTTGACTATAGAACTAAGACTAACAGAACGTCGTTGACTATAGAACTTAGGTTAATAGAACGTCGTTGACTATAGACTATAGAACTAATGCTAACAGAACGTCGTTAACTATAGAACTTAGATTGACAGAACGTCGTTGACTATAGAACTAAGTCTAACAGAACGTCGTTGACAATAGAATTAAGTCTAACAGAGCGTCGTTGACTATATAACTGAGACTAACAGAACGTCGTTGACTAAAGAACTAAGTCTAACAGAACGTCGTTGACTATAGAACTAAGTCTAACAGAACGTTGTTGACTATAGAACTAAGTCTAACAGAACGTCGTTGACTATGGAACTACGTCTAACTGAATGTCGTTGACTATACAACTAAGACTAACAGAGCGTCGTTGACTATAGACTATAGAACTAAGACTAACAGAACGTCGTTGACTATAGAACTAAGTCTAACGGAACGTCGTTGACTATAGAACTAAGTCTAACAGAACGTCGTTGACTATAGAACTAAGTCTAACAGAACGTCGTTGACTATAGACTATAGAACTAAGTCTAACAGAACGTAGTTGACTATAGACTATAGAACTAAGTCTAACAGAACGTCGTTGACTATAGAACTGAGACTAACAGAACGTCGTTGACTATAGACTATAGAACTAATTCTAACAGAACGTTGTTGACTATAGAACTAAGACTAACAGAACGTCGTTGACTATAGAACAAAGACTAACAGAACGTCGTTGACTATAGAACTAAGTCTAACAGAATGTCGTTCACTAAAGAACTAAGACTAACAGAACGTCGTTGACTATAGAACAAAGACTAACACAACGTCGTTGACTATAGAACTAAGTCTAACAGAACGTCGTTGACTATAGAACTAAGACTAACAGAATGTCGTTGACTATAGTACTAAGTCTTAACAGAACGTCGTTAACTATAGAACGAAGACTAACAGAACGTCGTTGACTATAGAACTAAGTCTAACAGAACGTCGTTGTATATAGAACTAAGTATAACAGAACGTCGTTGACTATAGAACTGAGACTAACAGAACGTCGTTGACTATAGAACTACGTCTAACAGAACGTCGTTGACTATAGACTATAGAACTAAGTCTAACAGAACGTCGTTGACTATAGAACTAAAACTAACAGAACGTTGTTCACTAAAGAACTAATTCTAACAGGACGTCGTTGACTATAGAACTAAGTCTAGCAGAACGTCGTTGACTATAGGACTAAGTCTAACAGAACGTCGTTGACGATGGAACTAAGTCTAACAGAACGTCGTTGACTATAGAACTAAGACTAACAGAACGTCGTTGACTATAGAACTTAGGTTAACAGAACGTCGTTGACTATAGACTATAGAACTAATGCTAACAGAACGTCGTTAACTATAGAACTTAGATTAACAGAACATCGTTGACAATAGAATTAAGTCTAACAGAACGTCGTTGACTATATAACTGAGACTAAGAGAACGTCGTTGACTAAAGAACTAAGTCTAACAGAACGTCGTTGACTATAGAACTGAGACTAACAGAACGTCGTTGACTATAGACTATATAACTAAGTCTAACAGAACGTCGTTGACTATAGAACTACGTCTAACTGAATGTCGTTGACTATAGAACTAAGACTAACAGAGCGTCGTTGACTATAGAACTAAGACTAAGAGAACGTCGTTGACTATAGAACTAAGTCTAACAGAACGTCGTTGACTATAGAACTAAGTCTAGCAGAACGTCGTTGACTATAGACCATAGAACTAAGTCTAACAGAACGTCGTTGACTATAGACTATAGAACTAAGTCTAACAGAACGTCGTTGACTATAGACTATAGAACTAAGTCTAACAGAACGTCGTTGACTATAGAACTGAGACTAACAGAACGTCGTTGACTATAGACTATGGAACTATTTCTAACAGAACGTTGTTCACTACAGAACTAAGACTAATAGAACGCCGTTGACTATAGAACTAAGTCTAACAGAATGTCGTTCACTAAAGAACTAAGACTAACAGAACGTTGTTGACTATAGAACTAAGACTAACAGAACGTCGTTGACTGTAGAACTGAGTCTAACAGAACGTTGTTGACTATAGAACTAAGACTAATAGAACGTCGTTGACTATAGAACTAAGTTTAACAGAATGTCGTTCACTAAAGAACTAAGACTAACAGAACGTGATTGACTATAGAACAAAGACTAACACAACGTCGTTGACTATAGAACTAAGTCTAACAGAATGTCGTTGACTATAGTACTAAGACAAACAGAATGTCGTTGACTATAGTACTAAGTCTTAACAGAACGTCGTTAACTATAGAACGAAGACTAACAGAACGTCGTTGACTATAGAACTAAGTCTAACAGAACGTCGTTGTATATAGAACTAAGTATAACAGAACGTCGTTGACTATAGAACTGAGACTAAAAGAACGTTGTTAACTAAAGAACTAAGTCTAACCGAACGTCGTTGACTATAGAACTACGTCTAACAGAACGTCGTTGACTATAGAACTACGTCTAACAGAACGTCGTTGACTATAGACGATAGAACTAAGTCTAACAGAACGTCTTTGACTATATAACTAAGACTAACAGAACGTTGTTAACTAAAGAACTAAGTCTAACCGAACGTCGTTGACTATAGAACTGAAACTAACAGAACCTCGTTGACTATAGAACTAAGTCTAACAGAAGGTCGTTGACTATAGAACTACGTCTAACAGAACGTCGTTGACTATAGAACTAAGACTAACAGAACGTTGTTGACTAAAGAACTAATTCTAACAGAACGTCGTTGACTATAGAACTAAGTCTAGCAGAACGTCGTTGACTATAGGACTAAGTCTAACAGAACGTCGTAGACTATATAACTATGACTAACAGATCGTCGTTGACTATAGACTATAGAACTAAGTCTAACAGAACGTCGTTGACTATAGAACTACGTCTAACAGAACGTCGTTGACTATAGAACTAAGACTAACAGAACGTCTTTGACTATAGGGCTAAAACTAACAGAACGTCGTTGACTATAGTCTATAGAACTAAGTCTAACAGAACGTCGTTGATTATAGAACTAAGACTAACAGAACGTCGTTGACTATAGACTATAGAACTAAGTCTAGCAGAACATCGTTGACTATAGACTATAGAACTAAGTTTAACAGAACGCCGTTGACTATAGAACTGAGTCTAACAGAACACAATAGAACTAAGTCTAACAGACCGTCGTTGACTATAGACTATATAACTAAGTCTAACAGAACGTCGTTGACTATAGAACTAAAACTAACAGAACGTTGTTGACTAAAGAACTAATTCTAACAGAACGTCGTTGACTATAGACTATAGGACTAAGTCTAACAGAACGTCGTTGACGATAGAACTAAGTCTAACAGAACGTTGTTGACTATAGAACTATGACTAATAGAACGTCGTTGACTAGAGAACTAAGTCTAACAGAATGTCGTTCACTAAAGAACTAAGACTAACAGAACGTCGTTGACTATAGAACCAAGACTAACACAACGTCGTTGACTATAGAACTAAGTCTAACAGAACGTCGTTGACTATAGAACTAAGACTAACAGAACGTCGTTGACTATAGTACTAAGTCTTAACAGAACGTCGTTAACTATAGAACGAAGACTAACAGAACGTCGTTGACTATAGAACTAAGTCTAACAGAACACAATAGAACTAAGTCTAACAGACCGTCGTTGACTATAGTCTATAGAACTAAGTCTAACAGAACGTCGTTGACTATAGAACTAAAACTAACAGAACGTTGTTGACTAAAGAACTAATTCTAACAGAACGTCGTTGACTATAGACTATAGGACTAAGTCTAACAGAACGTCGTTGACTATAGACTATAGAACTAAGTCTAACAGAACGTCGTTGACTATAGAACTGAGACTAACAGAACGTCGTTGACTATAGACTATGGAACTATTTCTAACAGAACGTTGTTCACTACAGAACTAAGACTAATAGAACGCCGTTGACTATAGAACTAAGTCTAACAGAATGTCGTTCACTAAAGAACTAAGACTAACAGAACGTTGTTGACTATAGAACTAAGACTAACAGAACGTCGTTGACTATAGAACTGAGTCTAAGAGAACGTTGTTGACTATAGAACAAAGACTAACACAACGTCGTTGACTATAGAACTAAATCTAACAGAATGTCGTTGACTATAGTACTAAGACTAACAGAATGTCGTTGACTATAGTACTTAGTCTTAACAGAACGTCGTTAACTATAGAACGAAGACTAACAGAACGTCGTTGACTATAGAACTAAGTCTAACAGAACGTCGTTGACTATAGAACTAAGTCTAACTGAACGTCGTTGACTATAGACCATAGAACTAAGTCTAACAGAACGTCGTTGACTATAGACTATAGAACTAAGTCTAACAGAACGTCGTTGACTATAGACTATAGAACTAAGTCTAACAGAACGTCGTTGACTATAGAACTGAGACTAACAGAACGTCGTTGACTATAGACTATGGAACTATTTCTAACAGAACGTTGTTCACTACAGAACTAAGACTAATAGAACGCCGTTGACTATAGAACTAAGTCTAACAGAATGTCGTTCACTAAAGAACTAAGACTAACAGAACGTTGTTGACTATAGAACTAAGACTAACAGAACGTCGTTGACTGTAGAACTGAGTCTAACAGAACGTTGTTGACTATAGAACTAAGACTAATAGAACGTCGTTGACTATAGAACTAAGTTTAACAGAATGTCGTTCACTAAAGAACTAAGACTAACAGAACGTGATTGACTATAGAACAAAGACTAACACAACGTCGTTGACTATAGAACTAAGTCTAACAGAATGTCGTTGACTATAGTACTAAGACTAACAGAATGTCGTTGACTATAGTACTAAGTCTTAACAGAACGTCGTTAACTATAGAACGAAGACTAACAGAACGTCGTTGACTATAGAACTAAGTCTAACAGAACGTCGTTGTATATAGAACTAAGTATAACAGAACGTCGTTGACTATAGAACTGAGACTAACAGAACGTTGTTAACTAAAGAACTAAGTCTAACCGAACGTCGTTGACTATAGAACTACGTCTAACAGAACGTCGTTGACTATAGAACTACGTCTAACAGAACGTCGTTGACTATAGACGATAGAACTAAGTCTAACAGAACGTCTTTGACTATATAACTAAGACTAACAGAACGTTGTTAACTAAAGAACTAAGTCTAACCGAACGTCGTTGACTATAGAACTGAAACTAACAGAACCTCGTTGACTATAGAACTAAGTCTAACAGAACGTCGTTGACTATAGAACTACGTCTAACAGAACGTCGTTGACTATAGAACTAAGACTAACAGAACGTTGTTGACTAAAGAACTAATTCTAACAGAACGTCGTTGACTATAGAACTAAGTCTAGCAGAACGTCGTTGACTATAGGACTAAGTCTAACAGAACGTCGTTGACTATATAACTAAGACTAACAGATCGTCGTTGACTATAGACTATAGAACTAAGTCTAACAGAACGTCGTTGACTATAGAACTACGTCTAACAGAACGTCGTTGACTATAGAACTAAGACTAACAGAACGTCTTTGACTATAGGGCTAAAACTAACAGAACGTCGTTGACTATAGTCTATAGAACTAAGTCTAACAGAACGTCGTTGATTATAGAACTAAGACTAACAGAACGTCGTTGACTATAGACTATAGAACTAAGTCTAGCAGAACATCGTTGACTATAGACTATAGAACTAAGTTTAACAGAACGCCGTTGACTATAGAACTAAGTCTAACAGAACACAATAGAACTAAGTCTAACAGACCGTCGTTGACTATAGACTATATAACTAAGTCTAACAGAACGTCGTTGACTATAGAACTAAAACTAACAGAACGTTGTTGACTAAAGAACTAATTCTAACAGAACGTCGTTGACTATAGACTATAAGGCTAAGTCTAACAGAACGTCGTTGACGATAGAACTAAGTCTAACAGAACGTTGTTGACTATAGAACTATGACTAATAGAACGTCGTTGACTAGAGAACTAAGTCTAACAGAATGTCGTTCACTAAAGAACTAAGACTAACAGAACGTCGTTGACTATAGAACCAAGACTAACACAACGTCGTTGACTATAGAACTAAGTCTAACAGAACGTCGTTCGTTGACTATAGAACTAAGACTAACAGAACGTCGTTGACTATAGTACTAAGTCTTAACAGAACGTCGTTAACTATAGAACGAAGACTAACAGAACGTCGTTGACTATAGAACTAAGTCTAACAGAACAGAATAGAACTAAGTCTAACAGAACACAATAGAACTAAGTCTAACAGACCGTCGTTGACTATAGACTATAGAACTAAGTCTAACAGAACGTCGTTGACTATAGAACTAAGTCTAACAGAACGTCGTTGACTATAGACTATAGAACTAAGTCTTATAGAACTACGTCTAACAGAACGTCGTTGACTATAGAACTAAGACTAACAGAACGTCTTTGACTATATGACTAAAAATAACAGAACGTCGTTGACTATAGTCTATAGAACTAAATATAACATAACGTCGTTGATTATAGAACTAATACTAACAGTACGTTGTTGACTAAAGAACTAAGTCTAACAGAACGTCATTGACTATAGACTATAGAACTAAGTCTAGCAGAACGTCGTTGACTATAGACTATAGAACTAAGTTTAACAGAACGTAGTTGACTATAGAACTAAGTCTAACAGAACACAATAGAACTAAGTCTAACAGACCGTCGTTGACTATTGACTATAGAACTAAGTCTAACAGAACGTCGTTGACTATAAAAGTAAAACTAACAGAACGTTGTTGACTAAAGAACTAATTCTAACAGAACGTCGTTGACTATAGAACTAAGTCTAGCAGAACGTCGTTGACTATAGACTATGTCTAATAGAACGTCGTTGACGATGGAACTAAGTCTAACAGAACGTCGTTGACTATAGAACTAAGACTAACAGAACGTCGTTGACTATAGAACTTAGGTTAACAGAACGTCGTTGACTATAGACTATAGAACTAATGCTAACAGAACGTCGTTAACTATAGAACTTAGATTAACAGAACGTCGTTGACTATAGAACTAAGTCTAACAGAACGTCGTTGACAATAGAATTAAGTCTAACAGAGCGTCGTTGACTTTATAACTGAGACTAACAGAACGTCGTTGACTAAAGAACTAAGTCTAACAGAACGTCGTTGACTATAGAACTAAGTCTAACAGAACGTTGTTGACTATAGAACTAAGTCTAACAGAACGTCGTTGACTATGGAACTACGTCTAACTGAATGTCGTTGACTATACAACTAAGACTAACAGAGCGTCGTTGACTATAGACTATAGAACTAAGACTAACAGAACGTCGTTGACTATAGAACTAAGTCTAACGGAACGTCGTTGACTATAGAACTAAGTCTAACGGAACGTCGTTGACTATAGAACTAAGTCTAACAGAACGTCGTTGACTATAGAACTAAGTCTAACAGAACGTCGTTGACTATAGACTATAGAACTAAGTCTAACAGAACGTCGTTGACTATAGACTATAGAACTAAGTCTAACAGAACGTCGTTGACTATAGAACTGAGACTAACAGAACGTCGTTGACTATAGACTATAGAACTAATTCTAACAGAACGTTGTTGACTATAGAACTAAGACTAACAGAACGTCGTTGACTATAGAACAAAGACTAACAGAACGTCGTTGACTATAGAACTAAGTCTAACAGAATGTCGTTCACTAAAGAACTAAGACTAACAGAACGTCGTTGACTATAGAACAAAGACTAACACAACGTCGTTGACTATAGAACTAAGTCTAACAGAACGTCGTTGACTATAGAACTAAGACTAACAGAATGTCGTTGACTATAGTACTAAGTCTTAACAGAACGTCGTTAACTATAGAACGAAGACTAACAGAACGTCGTTGACTATAGAACTAAGTCTAACAGAACGTCGTTGTATATAGAACTAAGTATAACAGAACGTCGTTGACTATAGAACTGAGACTAACAGAACGTCGTTGACTATAGAACTACGTCTAACAGAACGTCGTTGACTATAGACTATAGAACTAAGTCTAACAGAACGTCGTTAACTATAGAACTAAAACTAACAGAACGTTGTTCACTAAAGAACTAATTCTAACAGAACGTCGTTGACTATAGAACTAAGTCTAGCAGAACGTCGTTGACTATAGGACTAAGTCTAACAGAACGTCGTTGACGATGGAACTAAGTCTAACAGAACGTCGTTGACTATAGAACTAAGACTAACAGAACGTCGTTGACTATAGAACTTAGGTTAACAGAACGTCGTTGACTATAGACTATAGAACTAATGCTAACAGAACGTCGTTAACTATAGAACTTAGATTAACAGAACATCGTTGACAATAGAATTAAGTCTAACAGAACGTCGTTGACTATATAACTGAGACTAAGAGAACGTCGTTGACTAAAGAACTAAGTCTAACAGAACGTCGTTGACTATAGAACTGAGACTAACAGAACGTCGTTGACTATAGACTATATAACTAAGTCTAACAGAACGTCGTTGACTATAGAACTACGTCTAACTGAATGTCGTTGACTATAGAACTAAGACTAACAGAGCGTCGTTGACTATAGAACTAAGACTAAGAGAACGTCGTTGACTATAGAACTAAGTCTAACAGAACGTCGTTGACTATAGAACTAAGTCTAGCAGAACGTCGTTGACTATAGACCATAGAACTAAGTCTAACAGAACGTCGTTGACTATAGACTATAGAACTAAGTCTAACAGAACGTCGTTGACTATAGACTATAGAACTAAGTCTAACAGAACGTCGTTGACTATAGAACTGAGACTAACAGAACGTCGTTGACTATAGACTATGGAACTATTTCTAACAGAACGTTGTTCACTACAGAACTAAGACTAATAGAACGCCGTTGACTATAGAACTAAGTCTAACAGAATGTCGTTCACTAAAGAACTAAGACTAACAGAACGTTGTTGACTATAGAACTAAGACTAACAGAACGTCGTTGACTGTAGAACTGAGTCTAACAGAACGTTGTTGACTATAGAACTAAGACTAATAGAACGTCGTTGACTATAGAACTAAGTTTAACAGAATGTCGTTCACTAAAGAACTAAGACTAACAGAACGTGATTGACTATAGAACAAAGACTAACACAACGTCGTTGACTATAGAACTAAGTCTAACAGAATGTCGTTGACTATAGTACTAAGACTAACAGAATGTCGTTGACTATAGTACTAAGTCTTAACAGAACGTCGTTAACTATAGAACGAAGACTAACAGAACGTCGGTGACTATAGAACTAAGTCTAACAGAACGTCGTTGTATATAGAACTAAGTATAACAGAACGTCGTTGACTATAGAACTGAGACTAACAGAACGTTGTTAACTAAAGAACTAAGTCTAACCGAACGTCGTTGACTATAGAACTACGTCTAACAGAACGTCGTTGACTATAGAACTACGTCTAACAGAACGTCGTTGACTATAGACGATAGAACTAAGTCTAACAGAACGTCTTTGACTATATAACTAAGACTAACAGAACGTTGTTAACTAAAGAACTAAGTCTAACCGAACGTCGTTGAATATAGAACTGAAATTAACAGAACCTCGTTGACTATAGAACTAAGTCTAACAGAAGGTCGTTGACTATAGAACTACGTCTAACAGAACGTCGTTGACTATAGAACTAAGACTAACAGAACGTTGTTGACTAAAGAACTAATTCTAACAGAACGTCGTTGACTATAGAACTAAGTCTAGCAGAACGTCGTTGACTATAGGACTAAGTCTAACAGAACGTCGTAGACTATATAACTAAGACTAACAGATCGTCGTTGACTATAGACTATAGAACTAAGTCTAACAGAACGTCGTTGACTATAGAACTACGTCTAACAGAACGTCGTTGACTATAGAACTAAGACTAACAGAACGTCTTTGACTATAGGGCTAAAACTAACAGAACGTCGTTGACTATAGTCTATAGAACTAAGTCTAACAGAACGTCGTTGATTATAGAACTAAGACTAACAGAACGTCGTTGACTATAGACTATAGAACTAAGTCTAGCAGAACATCGTTGACTATAGACTATAGAACTAAGTTTAACAGAACGCCGTTGACTATAGAACTAAGTCTAACAGAACACAATAGAACTAAGTCTAACAGACCGTCGTTGACTATAGACTATATAACTAAGTCTAACAGAACGTCGTTGACTATAGAACTAAAACTAACAGAACGTTGTTGACTAAAGAACTAATTCTAACAGAACGTCGTTGACTATAGACTATAGGACTAAGTCTAACAGAACGTCGTTGACGATAGAACTAAGTCTAACAGAACGTTGTTGACTATAGAACTATGACTAATAGAACGTCGTTGACTAGAGAACTAAGTCTAACAGAATGTCGTTCACTAAAGAACTAAGACTAACAGAACGTCGTTGACTATAGAACCAAGACTAACACAACGTCGTTGACTATAGAACTAAGTCTAACAGAACGTCGTTGACTATAGAACTAAGACTAACAGAACGTCGTTGACTATAGTACTAAGTCTTAACAGAACGTCGTTAACTATAGAACGAAGACTAACAGAACGTCGTTGACTATAGAACTAAGTCTAACAGAACACAATAGAACTAAGTCTAACAGACCGTCGTTGACTATAGTCTATAGAACTAAGTCTAACAGAACGTCGTTGACTATAGAACTAAAACTAACAGAACGTTGTTGACTAAAGAACTAATTCTAACAGAACGTCGTTGACTATAGACTATAGGACTAAGTCTAACAGAACGTCGTTGACTATAGACTATAGAACTAAGTCTAACAGAACGTCGTTGACTATAGAACTGAGACTAACAGAACGTCGTTGACTATAGACTATGGAACTATTTCTAACAGAACATCGTTGACTATAGACTATAGAACTAAGTTTAACAGAACGCCGTTGACTATAGAACTAAGTCTAACAGAACACAATAGAACTAAGTCTAACAGACCGTCGTTGACTATAGACTATATAACTAAGTCTAACAGAACGTCGTTGACTATAGAACTAAAACTAACAGAACGTTGTTGACTAAAGAACTAATTCTAACAGAACGTCGTTGACTATAGACTATAGGACTAAGTCTAACAGAACGTCGTTGACGATAGAACTAAGACTAACAGAATGTCGTTGACTATAGTACTTAGTCTTAACAGAACGTCGTTAACTATAGAACGAAGACTAACAGAACGTCGTTGACTATAGAACTAAGTCTAACAGAACGTCGTTGACTATAGAACTAAGTCTAACAGAACGTCGTTGACTATAGACCATAGAACTAAGTCTAACAGAACGTCGTTGACTATAGACTATAGAACTAAGTCTAACAGAACGTCGTTGACTATAGACTATAGAACTAAGTCTAACAGAACGTCGTTGACTATAGAACTGAGACTAACAGAACGTCGTTGACTATAGACTATGGAACTATTTCTAACAGAACGTTGTTCACTACAGAACTAAGACTAATAGAACGCCGTTGACTATAGAACTAAGTCTAACAGAATGTCGTTCACTAAAGAACTAAGACTAACAGAACGTTGTTGACTATAGAACTAAGACTAACAGAACGTCGTTGACTGTAGAACTGAGTCTAACAGAACGTTGTTGACTATAGAACTAAGACTAATAGAACGTCGTTGACTATAGAACTAAGTTTAACAGAATGTCGTTCACTAAAGAACTAAGACTAACAGAACGTGATTGACTATAGAACAAAGACTAACACAACGTCGTTGACTATAGAACTAAGTCTAACAGAATGTCGTTGACTATAGTACTAAGACTAACAGAATGTCGTTGACTATAGTACTAAGTCTTAACAGAACGTCGTTAACTATAGAACGAAGACTAACAGAACGTCGTTGACTATAGAACTAAGTCTAACAGAACGTCGTTGTATATAGAACTAAGTATAACAGAACGTCGTTGACTATAGAACTGAGACTAACAGAACGTTGTTAACTAAAGAACTAAGTCTAACCGAACGTCGTTGACTATAGAACTGAAACTAACAGAACCTCGTTGACTATAGAACTAAGTCTAACAGAACGTCGCTGACTATAGAACTACGTCTAACAGAACGTCGTTGACTATAGAACTAAGACTAACAGAACGTTGTTGACTAAAGAACTAATTCTAACAGAACGTCGTTGACTATAGAACTAAGTCTAGCAGAACGTCGTTGACTATAGGACTAAGTCTAACAGAACGTCGTTGACTATATAACTAAGACTAACAGATCGTCGTTGACTATAGGGCTAAAACTAACAGAACGTCGTTGACTATAGTCTATAGAACTAAGTCTAACAGAACGTCGTTGATTATAGAACTAAGACTAACAGAACGTCGTTGACTATAGACTATAGAACTAAGTCTAGCAGAACATCGTTGACTATAGACTATAGAACTAAGTTTAACAGAACGCCGTTGACTATAGAACTAAGTCTAACAGAACACAATAGAACTAAGTCTAACAGACCGTCGTTGACTATAGACTATATAACTAAGTCTAACAGAACGTCGTTGACTATAGAACTAAAACTAACAGAACGTTGTTGACTAAAGAACTAATTCTAACAGAACGTCGTTGACTATAGACTATAGGACTAAGTCTAACAGAACGTCGTTGACGATAGAACTAAGTCTAACAGAACGTTGTTGACTATAGAACTATGACTAATAGAACGTCGTTGACTAGAGAACTAAGTCTAACAGAATGTCGTTCACTAAAGAACTAAGACTAACAGAACGTCGTTGACTATAGAACCAAGACTAACACAACGTCGTTGACTATAGAACTAAGTCTAACAGAACGTCGTTGACTATAGAACTAAGACTAACAGAACGTCGTTGACTATAGTACTAAGTCTTAACAGAACGTCGTTAACTATAGAACGAAGACTAACAGAACGTCGTTGACTATAGAACTAAGTCTAACAGAACACAATAGAACTAAGTCTAACAGACCGTCGTTGACTATAGTCTATAGAACTAAGTCTAACAGAACGTCGTTGACTATAGAACTAAAACTAACAGAACGTTGTTGACTAAAGAACTAATTCTAACAGAACGTCGTTGACTATAGACTATAGGACTAAGTCTAACAGAACGTCGTTGACTATAGACTATAGAACTAAGTCTAACAGAACGTCGTTGACTATAGAACTGAGACTAACAGAACGTCGTTGACTATAGACTATGGAACTATTTCTAACAGAACATCGTTGACTATAGACTATAGAACTAAGTTTAACAGAACGCCGTTGACTATAGAACTAAGTCTAACAGAACACAATAGAACTAAGTCTAACAGACCGTCGTTGACTATAGACTATATAACTAAGTCTAACAGAACGTCGTTGACTATAGAACTAAAACTAACAGAACGTTGTTGACTAAAGAACTAATTCTAACAGAACGTCGTTGACTATAGACTATAGGACTAAGTCTAACAGAACGTCGTTGACGATAGAACTAAGACTAACAGAATGTCGTTGACTATAGTACTTAGTCTTAACAGAACGTCGTTAACTATAGAACGAAGACTAACAGAACGTCGTTGACTATAGAACTAAGTCTAACAGAACGTCGTTGACTATAGAACTAAGTCTAACAGAACGTCGTTGACTATAGACCATAGAACTAAGTCTAACAGAACGTCGTTGACTATAGACT
The DNA here is from genome assembly GCA_964016885.1 of Eledone cirrhosa. Classification (NCBI taxonomy): domain Eukaryota; kingdom Metazoa; phylum Mollusca; class Cephalopoda; order Octopoda; family Eledonidae; genus Eledone; species Eledone cirrhosa. The sequence continues at coordinate 27,533,988 of OZ024741.1, forward strand.
ATAGAACTAAGTCTAACAGAACGTCGTTGACTATAGACTATAGAACTAAGTCTAACAGAACGTCGTTGACTATAGAACTGAGACTAACAGAACGTCGTTGACTATAGACTATGGAACTATTTCTAACAGAACGTTGTTCACTACAGAACTAAGACTAATAGAACGCCGTTGACTATAGAACTAAGTCTAACAGAATGTCGTTCACTAAAGAACTAAGACTAACAGAACGTTGTTGACTATAGAACTAAGACTAACAGAACGTCGTTGACTGTAGAACTGAGTCTAACAGAACGTTGTTGACTATAGAACTAAGACTAATAGAACGTCGTTGACTATAGAACTAAGTTTAACAGAATGTCGTTCACTAAAGAACTAAGACTAACAGAACGTGATTGACTATAGAACAAAGACTAACACAACGTCGTTGACTATAGAACTAAGTCTAACAGAATGTCGTTGACTATAGTACTAAGACTAACAGAATGTCGTTGACTATAGTACTAAGTCTTAACAGAACGTCGTTAACTATAGAACGAAGACTAACAGAACGTCGTTGACTATAGAACTAAGTCTAACAGAACGTCGTTGTATATAGAACTAAGTATAACAGAACGTCGTTGACTATAGAACTGAGACTAACAGAACGTTGTTAACTAAAGAACTAAGTCTAACCGAACGTCGTTGACTATAGAACTGAAACTAACAGAACCTCGTTGACTATAGAACTAAGTCTAACAGAACGTCGTTGACTATAGAACTACGTCTAACAGAACGTCGTTGACTATAGAACTAAGACTAACAGAACGTTGTTGACTAAAGAACTAATTCTAACAGAACGTCGTTGACTATAGAACTAAGTCTAGCAGAACGTCGTTGACTATAGGACTAAGTCTAACAGAACGTCGTTGACTATATAACTAAGACTAACAGATCGTCGTTGACTATAGACTATAGAACTAAGTCTAACAGAACGTCGTTGACTATAGAACTACGTCTAACAGAACGTCGTTGACTATAGAACTAAGACTAACAGAACGTCTTTGACTATAGGGCTAAAACTAACAGAACGTCGTTGACTATAGTCTATAGAACTAAGTCTAACAGAACGTCGTTGATTATAGAACTAAGACTAACAGAACGTCGTTGACTATAGACTATAGAACTAAGTCTAGCAGAACATCGTTGACTATAGACTATAGAACTAAGTTTAACAGAACGCCGTTGACTATAGAACTAAGTCTAACAGAACACAATAGAACTAAGTCTAACAGACCGTCGTTGACTATAGACTATATAACTAAGTCTAACAGAACGTCGTTGACTATAGAACTAAAACTAACAGAACGTTGTTGACTAAAGAACTAATTCTAACAGAACGTCGTTGACTATAGACTATAAGACTAAGTCTAACAGAACGTCGTTGACGATAGAACTAAGTCTAACAGAACGTTGTTGACTATAGAACTATGACTAATAGAACGTCGTTGACTAGAGAACTAAGTCTAACAGAATGTCGTTCACTAAAGAACTAAGACTAACAGAACGTCGTTGACTATAGAACCAAGACTAACACAACGTCGTTGACTATAGAACTAAGTCTAACAGAACGTCGTTGACTATAGAACTAAGACTAACAGAACGTCGTTGACTATAGTACTAAGTCTTAACAGAACGTCGTTAACTATAGAACGAAGACTAACAGAACGTCGTTGACTATAGAACTAAGTCTAACAGAACACAATAGAACTAAGTCTAACAGAACACAATAGAACTAAGTCTAACAGACCGTCGTTGACTATAGACTATAGAACTAAGTCTAACAGAACGTCGTTGACTATAGAACTAAGTCTAACAGAACGTCGTTGACTATAGACTATAGAACTAAGTCTTATAGAACTACGTCTAACAGAACGTCGTTGACTATAGAACTAAGACTAACAGAACGTCTTTGACTATATGACTAAAAATAACAGAACGTCGTTGACTATAGTCTATAGAACTAAATATAACATAACGTCGTTGATTATAGAACTAATACTAACAGTACGTTGTTGACTAAAGAACTAAGTCTAACAGAACGTCATTGACTATAGACTATAGAACTAAGTCTAGCAGAACGTCGTTGACTATAGACTATAGAACTAAGTTTAACAGAACGTAGTTGACTATAGAACTAAGTCTAACAGAACACAATAGAACTAAGTCTAACAGACCGTCGTTGACTATTGACTATAGAACTAAGTCTAACAGAACGTCGTTGACTATAAAAGTAAAACTAACAGAACGTTGTTGACTAAAGAACTAATTCTAACAGAACGTCGTTGACTATAGAACTAAGTCTAGCAGAACGTCGTTGACTATAGACTATGTCTAATAGAACGTCGTTGACGATGGAACTAAGTCTAACAGAACGTCGTTGACTATAGAACTAAGACTAACAGAACGTCGTTGACTATAGAACTTAGGTTAACAGAACGTCGTTGACTATAGACTATAGAACTAATGCTAACAGAACGTCGTTAACTATAGAACTTAGATTAACAGAACGTCGTTTACTATAGAACTAAGTCTAACAGAACGTCGTTGACAATAGAATTAAGTCTAACAGAGCGTCGTTGACTATATAACTGAGACTAACAGAACGTCGTTGACTAAAAAACTAAGTCTAACAGAACGTCGTTGACTATAGAACTAAGTCTAACAGAACGTTGTTGACTATAGAACTAAGTCTAACAGAACGTCGTTGACTATGGAACTACGTCTAACTGAATGTCGTTGACTATACAACTAAGACTAACAGAGCGTCGTTGACTATAGACTATAGAACTAAGACTAACAGAACGTCGTTGACTATAGAACTAAGTCTAACGGAACGTCGTTGACTATAGAACTAAGTCTAACGGAACGTCGTTGACTATAGAACTAAGTCTAACAGAACGTCGTTGACTATAGAACTAAGTCTAACAGAACGTCGTTGACTATAGACTATAGAACTAAGTCTAACAGAACGTCGTTGACTATAGACTATAGAACTAAGTCTAACAGAACGTCGTTGACTATAGAACTGAGACTAACAGAACGTCGTTGACTATAGACTATAGAACTAATTCTAACAGAACGTTGTTGACTATAGAACTAAGACTAACAGAACGTCGTTGACTATAGAACAAAGACTAACAGAACGTCGTTGACTATAGAACTAAGTCTAACAGAATGTCGTTCACTAAAGAACTAAGACTAACAGAACGTCGTTGACTATAGAACAAAGACTAACACAACGTCGTTGACTATAGAACTAAGTCTAACAGAACGTCGTTGACTATAGAACTAAGACTAACAGAATGTCGTTGACTATAGTACTAAGTCTTAACAGAACGTCGTTAACTATAGAACGAAGACTAACAGAACGTCGTTGACTATAGAACTAAGTCTAACAGAACGTCGTTGTATATAGAACTAAGTATAACAGAACGTCGTTGACTATAGAACTGAGACTAACAGAACGTCGTTGACTATAGAACTACGTCTAACAGAACGTCGTTGACTATAGACTATAGAACTAAGTCTAACAGAACGTCGTTGACTATAGAACTAAAACTAACAGAACGTTGTTCACTAAAGAACTAATTCTAACAGAACGTCGTTGACTATAGAACTAAGTCTAGCAGAACGTCGTTGACTATAGGACTAAGTCTAACAGAACGTCGTTGACGATGGAACTAAGTCTAACAGAACGTCGTTGACTATAGAACTAAGACTAACAGAACGTCGTTGACTATAGAACTTAGGTTAACAGAACGTCGTTGACTATAGACTATAGAACTAATGCTAACAGAACGTCGTTAACTATAGAACTTAGATTAACAGAACATCGTTGACAATAGAATTAAGTCTAACAGAACGTCGTTGACTATATAACTGAGACTAAGAGAACGTCGTTGACTAAAGAACTAATTCTAACAGAACGTCGTTGACTATAGAACTGAGACTAACAGAACGTCGTTGACTATAGACTATATAACTAAGTCTAACAGAACGTCGTTGACTATAGAACTACGTCTAACTGAATGTCGTTGACTATAGAACTAAGACTAACAGAGCGTCGTTGACTATAGAACTAAGACTAAGAGAACGTCGTTGACTATAGAACTAAGTCTAACAGAACGTCGTTGACTATAGAACTAAGTCTAGCAGAACGTCGTTGACTATAGACCATAGAACTAAGTCTAACAGAACGTCGTTGACTATAGACTATAGAACTAAGTCTAACAGAACGTCGTTGACTATAGACTATAGAACTAAGTCTAACAGAACGTCGTTGACTATAGAACTGAGACTAACAGAACGTCGTTGACTATAGACTATGGAACTATTTCTAACAGAACGTTGTTCACTACAGAACTAAGACTAATAGAACGCCGTTGACTATAGAACTAAGTCTAACAGAATGTCGTTCACTAAAGAACTAAGACTAACAGAACGTTGTTGACTATAGAACTATGACTAACAGAACGTCGTTGACTGTAGAACTGAGTCTAACAGAACGTTGTTGACTATAGAACTAAGACTAATAGAACGTCGTTGACTATAGAACTAAGTTTAACAGAATGTCGTTCACTAAAGAACTAAGACTAACAGAACGTGATTGACTATAGAACAAAGACTAACACAACGTCGTTGACTATAGAACTAAGTCTAACAGAATGTCGTTGACTATAGTACTAAGACTAACAGAATGTCGTTGACTATAGTACTAAGTCTTAACAGAACGTCGTTAACTATAGAACGAAGACTAACAGAACGTTGTTGACTATAGAACTAAGTCTAACAGAACGTCGTTGTATATAGAACTAAGTATAACAGAACGTCGTTGACTATAGAACTGAGACTAACAGAACGTTGTTAACTAAAGAACTAAGTCTAACCGAACGTCGTTGACTATAGAACTACGTCTAACAGAACGTCGTTGACTATAGAACTACGTCTAACAGAACGTCGTTGACTATAGACGATAGAACTAAGTCTAACAGAACGTCTTTGACTATATAACTAAGACAAACAGAACGTTGTTAACTAAAGAACTAAGTCTAACCGAACGTCGTTGACTATAGAACTGAAACTAACAGAACCTCGTTGACTATAGAACTAAGTCTAACAGAACGTCGTTGACTATAGAACTACGTCTAACAGAACGTCGTTGACTATAGAACTAAGACTAACAGAACGTTGTTGACTAAAGAACTAATTCTAACAGAACGTCGTTGACTATAGAACTAAGTCTAGCAGAACGTCGTTGACTATAGGACTAAGTCTAACAGAACGTCGTAGACTATATAACTAAGACTAACAGATCGTCGTTGACTATAGACTATAGAACTAAGTCTAACAGAACGTCGTTGACTATAGAACTACGTCTAACAGAACGTCGTTGACTATAGAACTAAGACTAACAGAACGTCTTTGACTATAGGGCTAAAACTAACAGAACGTCGTTGACTATAGTCTATAGAACTAAGTCTAACAGAACGTCGTTGATTATAGAACTAAGACTAACAGAACGTCGTTGACTATAGACTATAGAACTAAGTCTAGCAGAACATCGTTGACTATAGACTATAGAACTAAGTTTAACAGAACGCCGTTGACTATAGAACTAAGTCTAACAGAACACAATAGAACTAAGTCTAACAGACCGTCGTTGACTATAGACTATATAACTAAGTCTAACAGAACGTCGTTGACTATAGAACTAAAACTAACAGAACGTTGTTGACTAAAGAACTAATTCTAACAGAACGTCGTTGACTATAGACTATAGGACTAAGTCTAACAGAACGTCGTTGACGATATAACTAAGTCTAACAGAACGTTGTTGACTATAGAACTATGACTAATAGAACGTCGTTGACTAGAGAACTAAGTCTAACAGAATGTCGTTCACTAAAGAACTAAGACTAACAGAACGTCGTTGACTATAGAACCAAGACTAACACAACGTCGTTGACTATAGAACTAAGTCTAACAGAACGTCGTTGACTATAGAACTAAGACTAACAGAACGTCGTTGACTATAGTACTAAGTCTTAACAGAACGTCGTTAACTATAGAACGAAGACTAACAGAACGTCGTTGACTATAGAACTAAGTCTAACAGAACACAATAGAACTAAGTCTAACAGACCGTCGTTGACTATAGACTATAGAACTAATGCTAACAGAACGTCGTTAACTATAGAACTTAGATTAACAGAACATCGTTGACAATAGAATTAAGTCTAACAGAACGTCGTTGACTATATAACTGAGACTAAGAGAACGTCGTTGACTAAAGAACTAAGTCTAACAGAACGTCGTTGACTATAGAACTGAGACTAACAGAACGTCGTTGACTATAGACTATATAACTAAGTCTAACAGAACGTCGTTGACTATAGAACTACGTCTAACTGAATGTCGTTGACTATAGAACTAAGACTAACAGAGCGTCGTTGACTATAGAACTAAGACTAAGAGAACGTCGTTGACTATAGAACTAAGTCTAACAGAACGTCGTTGAATATAGAACTAAGTCTAGCAGAACGTCGTTGACTATAGACCATAGAACTAAGTCTAACAGAACGTCGTTGACTATAGACTATAGAACTAAGTCTAACAGAACGTCGTTGACTATAGACTATAGAACTAAGTCTAACAGAACGTCGTTGACTATACAACTGAGACTAACAGAACGTCGTTGACTATAGACTATGGAACTATTTCTAACAGAACGTTGTTCACTACAGAACTAAGACTAATAGAACGCCGTTGACTATAGAACTAAGTCTAACAGAATGTCGTTCACTAAAGAACTAAGACTAACAGAACGTTGTTGACTATAGAACTAAGACTAACAGAACGTCGTTGACTGTAGAACTGAGTCTAACAGAACGTTGTTGACTATAGAACTAAGACTAATAGAACGTCGTTGACTATAGAACTAAGTTTAACAGAATGTCGTTCACTAAAGAACTAAGACTAACAGAACGTGATTGACTATAGAACAAAGACTAACACAACGTCGTTGACTATAGAACTAAGTCTAACAGAATGTCGTTGACTATAGTACTAAGACTAACAGAATGTCGTTGACTATAGTACTAAGTCTTAACAGAACGTCGTTAACTATAGAACGAAGACTAACAGAACGTCGTTGACTATAGAACTAAGTCTAACAGAACGTCGTTGTATATAGAACTAAGTATAACAGAACGTCGTTGACTATAGAACTGAGACTAACAGAACGTTGTTAACTAAAGAACTAAGTCTAACCGAACGTCGTTGACTATAGAACTACGTCTAACAGAACGTCGTTGACTATAGAACTACGTCTAACAGAACGTCGTTGACTATAGACGATAGAACTAAGTCTAACAGAACGTCTTTGACTATATAACTAAGACTAACAGAACGTTGTTAACTAAAGAACTAAGTCTAACCGAACGTCGTTGACTATAGAACTGAAACTAACAGAACCTCGTTGACTATAGAACTAAGTCTAACAGAACGTCGTTGACTATAGAACTACGTCTAACAGAACGTCGTTGACTATAGAACTAAGACTAACAGAACGTTGTTGACTAAAGAACTAATTCTAACAGAACGTCGTTGACTATAGAACTAAGTCTAGCAGAACGTCGTTGACTATAGGACTAAGTCTAACAGAACGTCGTAGACTATATAACTAAGACTAACAGATCGTCGTTGACTATAGACTATAGAACTAAGTCTAACAGAACGTCGTTGACTATAGAACTACGTCTAACAGAACGTCGTTGACTATAGAACTAAGACTAACAGAACGTCTTTGACTATAGGGCTAAAACTAACAGAACGTCGTTGACTATAGTCTATAGAACTAAGTCTAACAGAACGTCGTTGATTATAGAACTAAGACTAACAGAACGTCGTTGACTATAGACTATAGAACTAAGTCTAGCAGAACATCGTTGACTATAGACTATAGAACTAAGTTTAACAGAACGCCGTTGACTATAGAACTAAGTCTAACAGAACACAATAGAACTAAGTCTAACAGACCGTCGTTGACTATAGACTATATAACTAAGTCTAACAGAACGTCGTTGACTATAGAACTAAAACTAACAGAACGTTGTTGACTAAAGAACTAATTCTAACAGAACGTCGTTGACTATAGACTATAGGACTAAGTCTAACAGAACGTCGTTGACGATAGAACTAAGTCTAACAGAACGTTGTTGACTATAGAACTATGACTAATAGAACGTCGTTGACTAGAGAACTAAGTCTAACAGAATGTCGTTCACTAAAGAACTAAGACTAACAGAACGTCGTTGACTATAGAACCAAGACTAACACAACGTCGTTGACTATAGAACTAAGTCTAACAGAACGTCGTTGACTATAGAACTAAGACTAACAGAACGTCGTTGACTATAGTACTAAGTCTTAACAGAACGTCGTTAACTATAGAACGAAGACTAACAGAACGTCGTTGACTATAGAACTAAGTCTAACAGAACACAATAGAACTAAGTCTAACAGACCGTCGTTGACTATAGTCTATAGAACTAAGTCTAACAGAACGTCGTTGACTATAGAACTAAAACTAACAGAACGTTGTTGACTAAAGAACTAATTCTAACAGAACGTCGTTGACTATAGACTATAGGACTAAGTCTAACAGAACGTCGTTGACTATAGACTATAGAACTAATTCTAACAGAACGTCGTTGACTATAGAACTGAGACTAACAGAACGTCGTTGACTATAGACTATGGAACTATTTCTAACAGAACGTTGTTCACTACAGAACTAAGACTAATAGAACGCCGTTGACTATAGAACTAAGTCTAACAGAATGTCGTTCACTAAAGAACTAAGACTAACAGAACGTTGTTGACTATAGAACTAAGACTAACAGAACGTCGTTGACTATAGAACTGAGTCTAAGAGAACGTCGTTGACTATAGAACAAAGACTAACACAACGTCGTTGACTATAGAACTAAATCTAACAGAATGTCGTTGACTATAGTACTAAGACTAACAGAATGTCGTTGACTATAGTACTAAGTCTTAACAGAACGTCGTTAACTATAGAACGAAGACTAACAGAACGTCGTTGACTATAGAACTAAGTCTAACAGAACGTCGTTGTATATAGAACTAAGTATAACAGAACGTCGTTGACTATAGAACTGAGACTAACAGAACGTTGTTAACTAAAGAACTAAGTCTAACCGAACGTCGTTGACTATAGAACTACGTATAACAGAACGTCGTTGACTATAGAACTACGTCTAACAGAACGTCGTTGACTATAGACGATAGAACTAAGTCTAACAGAACGTCTTTGACTATATAACTAAGACTAACAGAACGTTGTTAACTAAAGAACTAAGTCTAACAGAACGTCGTTGACTATAGAACTACGTCTAACAGAACGTCGTTGACTATAGAACTAAGACTAACAGAACGTTGTTGACTAAAGAACTAATTCTAACAGAACGTCGTTGACTATAGAACTAAGTCTAGCAGAACGTCGTTGACTATAGGACTAAGTCTAACAGAACGTCGTTGACTATATAACTAAGACTAACAGATCGTCGTTGACTATAGACTATAGAACTAAGTCTAACAGAACGTCGTTGACTATACAACTACGTCTAACAGAACGTCGTTGACTATAGACTATAGAACTAAGTCTAACAGAACGCCGTTGACTATAGAACTAAGTCTAACAGAACACAATAGAACTAAGTCTAACAGACCGTCGTTGACTATAGACTATATAACTAAGTCTAACAGAACGTCGTTGACTATAGAACTAAAACTAACAGAACGTTGTTGACTAAAGAACTAATTCTAACAGAACGTCGTTGACTATAGGACTAAGTCTAACAGAACATCGTTGACGATAGAACTAAGTCTAACAGAACGTTGTTGACTATAGAACTAAGACTAATAGAACGTCGTTGACTATAGAACTAAGTCTAACAGAATGTCGTTCACTAAAGAACTAAGACTAACAGAACGTCGTTGACTATAGAACCAAGACTAACACAACGTCGTTGACTATAGAACTAAGTCTAACAGAACGTCGTTGACTATAGAACTAAGACTAACAGAACGTCGTTGACTATAGTACTAAGTCTTAACAGAACGTCGTTAACTATAGAACGAAGATTAACAGAACGTCGTTGACTATAGAACTAAGTCTAACAGAACACAATAGAACTAAGTCTAACAGACCGTCGTTGACTATAGACTATAGAACTAAGTCTAACAGAACGTCGTTGACTATAGAACTAAAACTAACAGAACGTTGTTGACTAAAGAACTAATTCTAACAGAACGTCGTTGACTATAGACTATAGGACTAAGTCTAACAGAACGTCGTTGACGATAGAACTAAGTCTAACAGAACGTTGTTGACTATAGAACTAAGACTAATAGAACGTCGTTGACTATAGAACTAAGTCTAACAGAATGTAGTTCACTAAAGAACTAACAGAACGTAGTTAACTATAGAACGAAGACTAACAAAACGTCGTTGACTATAGAACTAAGTCTAACAGAACGTCGTTGTATATAGAACTAAGTATAACAGAACGTCGTTGACTATAGAACTGAGACTAACAGAACGTCGTTGACTATAGAACTACGTCTAACAGAACGTCGTTGACTATAGAACTAAGTCTAACAGAACGTCGTTGACTATATAACTAAGACTAACAGAACGTTGTTAACTAAAGAACTAAGTCTAACCGAACGTCGTTGACTATAGAACTGAAACTAACAGAACGTTGTTGACTAAAGAACTAATTCTAACAGAACGTCGTTGACTATAGAACTAAGTCTAGCAGAACGTCGTTGACTATAGACTATAGGACTAAGTCTAACAGAACGTCGTTGACGATAGAACTAAGACTAACAGATCGTCGTTGACTATAGAACTAAGACTAACAGAACGTCGTTGACTATAGAACTAAGACTAACAGAACGTCGTTGACTATAGAACTAAGACTAACAGAACGTCCTTGACTATAGACTATAGAACTAAGACTAACAGATCGTTGTTGACTATAGAACTAAGACTAACAGAACGTTGTTGACTATAGAACTAAGACTAACAGAACGTCGTTGATTATAGTCTATAGAACTAAGACTAACAGAACGTCCTTGACCATAGACTATAGAACTAAGTCTAAAAGAACGTCGTTGATTATAGTCTATAGAACTAAGTCTAACAGAACGTCGTTGACTATAGAACTAAGACTAACAGAACGTTGTTGACTAAAGAACTAAGTCTAACAGAACGTCGTTGACTATAGAGTATAGAACTAAGTCTAGCAGAACGTCGTTGACTATAGAGTATAGAACTAAGTCTAACAGAACGTCGTTGATTATAGAACTAAGTCTAACAGAACGTTGTTGACTATCGAACCAAGTCTAACAGAACGTCGTTGACTATAGAACTAAGTCTAACCGAACGTCGTTGACTATAGACTATAGAACTAAGTCTAACAGAACGTCGTTGACTATAGAACTAAGACTAACAGAATATTGTTGACTATAAAACTGATTTTGATGTACCTGCCTGCCGGCCTCAAAATTTGTGAGTAGGCTGAAGCAAGTTGACCTTCATTCTCAGCAATCCACCGCCTGTCTCTCCTATCATTCAATATGCACACCACAACACTTGATGTTGTTCTTCAGATTATCCTTAAACTAGAGGAGGGTGTTACCAACTCGGTGTTTTACATTTGTTAACTGACCAAATAACAGATGCTTTGGCAATTGTGATATTGCGGTGTTTAAGAACCTCACTGTTTCTGATCTTGTCACACCATTTGATGCCTTTTCTCGTAGGCATCATATGTGAAAGGAATCTAATTGTCTGTGTGTGTGATATGTAATCAATGCCTGAGTACCATAGAGTAGTATGGTGAGAACAGCTTTATATACTTCAACCTTCACTACAATCCCATAGCCTGTGATACAATTTATCAGATGCAGATCTGACCTCTCTACTTCCTTGTCCATTTTTGCATCACTAGTTATCTTTGAGTCAAGATAGGTGAAAATATGAGCTGTTTGCCATCCACAAGAACTATTGGTAGACCAGGTGGCTATTGCTCAGGGATGGGCTGATAAAGTAGCCTCGTCTTTTTATGCTGATTGAAAGCCCAAACGTTTTACATGCATCTGAAAATGTATTTAGAATTGTTGGCATGTCTATAAAGTTGTGGGTTTCAAGAGCACAATGATCTGCATACAGACCACAGGCTACTTGAATAAGAATCTTTGTTTTGCTTTAAACCATTTCTGGTGATAAAGACCTCCTGTTGTTCAAAACTCAAAAGAAACTCCTTTATTTATATCTTAAAAAACATACTCCAGTATTACTGAGAAAAACAAAGGAAAAAGAAGAGGTGCTAAAAGGCAGCCTTGTTTGGTCCCATTGGTCACATCAAAAGGTTCTGAGCAGTCACCATCAGAGATAACAGATGCTTTTATTCCATAATGGATGGATATTATAATGTCAAACATTTTGTTTGGTATACCATTTTTTTGAAGGACAATCCACAAGGCATCACAAGACACAGTATCAAATACCTTGGTGAAGTTAAAGTTGACAAAGAGTTCATTTCCATATTCCACAGATTTCTCCTGCAGTATCCCAGAAAATACTATATCAACAGTTCCTCGTCCCGATCTGAACCAACACTTTTACTCAGGTAGCACAGATTTTGCCAGAGAAGAATTTAGGCAGTTCAGGATAACTCGAGCAAGTATCTTTCCTGTAACTAACAAAAGAGATATTCCCCTATGGCTATCACATAAACATCTGTTACCCTTGTTTTTGTAAAGATGTACAATTGAGACATCTTTAAACTGCTGTGGTACAGAACCTTTCTTCCATACATATGTTAAGAATTGAAAGTGTTTTGTCACCAGTTTCACCCACATATTTGTATACTTAAACTCCATTGTGAATTGGATGTTGCTGTTATGGATATTTATCATATTTTTGAATTGTGATTGTATCAAGGTTTTTCTTGACCATCAACACCTGAAGTCTTACCATTGGACAGTTATCTGATGGAAGTTTTAATTTCAGAAAACAAAAGAATTATTTGAGAGTTTCTGCAAAAGATAGTTAATAATATCCATATTTGAGTCTCTATTGAGAACAATTGAGAAGTGTTTAACCCACCTTTTGGTTATGTCGTGCCTCTCAGTTAATAATTCATTTTCTAGAGGAAGAACTGTCTTGCTCAAGGACACAACCCACAGCTGTGAATCGACCTTTTGATTGTGAGACAAACACCTAAAATATTAAGCCAAATTCTCTCACATAAGAAGTCATAATCAATATATGATAAAAATACTTTTAAATTTTCCTCTGGAGAAATGCCTTCTCTATTCTGTCCACTAAGGCTGCAGTGCAGCCAGTGCATGGGCCCCCAGTGAGAGACGGAGACAGTGACTATGGGAATTTAATTCCATTATGATCAGACCTAATATATATGTATAGACTTACTTAACAGACACTTTTAATGTTTATCACTAATTGTTTTTTCACTAGGGAGTTATTAGCTGAAACATATCCAGGTGTTGGTGTTCAGCAGGAATTTCTTGGAGTGAATTCTTCAAGTACCAGCTGTAAGATTACCTTATGTTTACATTTTTTTGCTGAAAATTGTAAACAAATGTAAACACATTTTATTATACATATATATTTCTCTGTTGGCAGTAAACATATTAGGATTGTTCTGACAAGTTTCATTTCTACTTGGAATCTCATCAGAAAATAAATCATCATCTAACATCCATTTTCCCTGTTTATTTGTTGTTTGTTTTAATATATTTTTTGTTTTTATATTTTTTTCAACTAAATTTTAAATCTGCTTCTTTCACAATTCTCTATATCTGTTTTTAAAAGACTTGGGCATTTTTGTTTATTGTTATTGTTGTTGTTATTGCTGCTGCTGATATTATTATTATTGATATTGTTATTATTGATATTATTATTATTGTTGTTATTGTTAATAAAGAAAGCATTATTATTGTTGTTAATAATAATAATACTAAGAAATCATTATTTTTGCTTTTTGCTTGTGTATGTATGCACATGTGTGTGTGCAAATGTGTGTGTGTGTGTGTGTGTGTCTGTGCATATGTGTGTGCGAATGTGTGTGTGCATGTGTATGTGTGTGTGTGTATTTGGGTTTATTGTAATTTATATATATATTTTATTTCAGTTTCAGTTGGTAGTCGTATTAATTCTTCGTTTATCACAACAGAAACTGTATGTTGTCAGAAACCAAGGAACTGCATATTGGTAGCCATGATTATCACAACAGCAACTGTGCGTTGTCAGAAAGCATGTCAATAAGTAATAACAGCTGTTCTTTAATTTTTATTCCAAGCTGGTCATTTTCATTCTGTATACTCGTCATCAGTTCATTTTCTTTGTAGTATCTGAAAGGATATTAACCATTATGTTGCCATATTTCAAATAAAAAACACTGCTGGTGATTCTTCAAATACTTTTGAAAAGTTAAATTATTTTATTTCAGAATACTCAAATATATTTCTTTGGAAGAGGGTCGGACGCCATGCTTTGCAGCAGACTTATGGCCCTTTACAGCCTGAATTCAAATCCCGCTAAGGTTAACTTTGCCATTCATCCTTACGGCGTCAATAAAATAAAGTACCAGTAATACACTGAGGTAATTGCTGGCCTTGTGCCAAAAGTAGAAACAATTATTACATAAAAGGGCAGTGAATTGGCAGTATCATTAGAGCATAGGACAAAATGCTTTGCAGCATTTAGTTATGGCCCTTACGTTCTGAGTTCAAATCCTGCTGAGGTTAGCTTTGCCTTTCATTCTTACAGGGTTGATAAAATAAAGTACTGGTAATGCACTGGGGTCAATTTAATTGACTTTCCCCTCCCCCAAAATTGTTGACCTTGTGCCTAAATCAGAAACCACTTTAACCTTACTGTATTTCTAATGAAAAACAATAACTATTATTTTCAAATAATTTAAAAAATAATCAATCATTTAGAATGATTTATTGAAATAACTTTCTCATTATTTATAATATCTGATATTTGTAACATAGTTTACTTCTTAGCAAATTATACAACAGGAGATTGCATTAGTAAAACAAAATTTAAAAGTACAAAGCAGCACTATGATTACATCTCATTAAAAAATAAAATTTTTACTCTAGTTTACTGCAATTTTTTATGATTTGTTCACTAATAAAGATACTATAAACATTTGAATTAACAAATTCCCTTTTTTTTAAAGATATTTTCTGCTAAATCATCACAATATGTTAAGAGTAAATAAAGGATCTTATATAAAATTATGATGGAAGGTTTTTAAATAAATATAAACATTTTAACCCTTTCATTGCTATATTTCTAATACAGGGCCCTGCTGTGATTTTCAAACCCTTGCAAGCAGGGAAAAGCGGACGTAAAATGATGATGATGATGATATGAAAATAACTAAGAATTATTGAGCTGTGTAATATATATATGTAATATATATATATATATATGTAATATATATATGTTATATATATATATATATATGTAATATATATATGTAATATATATATATATATATGTAATATATATATATATATATATATATATATATATATATATATATATATATATATATATATGTAATATATACATATATCACACACTTACACCTCTCCAAGACAATGTCACTGGACCGAGACCTTTGGCGGTACTCAGTAACAGAGAAGACCCGCCTTACCTAAATATATATAGTAAAACCTACTCCAGCCAGTAGGCATCTCTAACAAAATACACCCCGTCCCACCACCACCACCCCCACCCCATCCACACCACCCCGTTCTATGTAAAGTTATGTTGGTGCCGCGCCATCCAGGCCGAAACAAATGAGATCGTGTAGGCCGAAACAAATGAGATCGTGTAGGTGTCACGACAAAAAAACACACAGTCCACGCTGTAATGTGGCCGTGTAGGCAACACGGTAAAAACCTCCCAGCCCCACACTGTAAATGTGGTTGGTGTTAGGAAGGGCATCCAACTGTAGAAAACCTGCCAGACAGTCCTATGCGAGCAAGACAATCACTCTTGCCTCAAGTGGGACTACCCCCGTCCAAACCCATGCGAGCGTGGAACACGGACGTTAAACGTTGATGATGATGATGATGATGAGCTGGTATTTGGAGAATAATTTAATACAAAATTATGATGGAAGGCTTTTAGATAAATATAAATAATTCAACCTTTTCATTACCCTGTTTATAATAAAAAACAGTTAATGGTTTTCTAAATATTTTTGAAAATAATCGATTATTTGGAAGGATTTTGTAATATAACTGTCTCGTTTCTATTAAACTGATGTTTGGGACATAGCTTAATAAAAGTTCCCTTCAATGATATTTAAACATAGAGCATGGAGAGCTGGAACAAATATTGCAAGGCCTGGGTGTTTTAATGAAAGGGGCCTCAGTACTATCATATGTCATATGTGTACTGTGTATATTTTATTGTGACAACAACACTACTACTTAACAGTGTATAGTGGGTGCCTTTTACCATAGCACCAACACTACTACTTAACAGTGTATACTTGGTGCATTTTACCATAGCAACAACACTACTACTTAACAGTGTATACTTGGTGCATTTTACCATAGCAACAACACTACTACTTAACAGTGTATATTTGGTGCATTTTACCATAGCACCAACACTACTACTTAACAGTGTATACTGGGTGCATTTTACCATAGCAGGGTGTGTGTATATATGTATATGTATATATAGTAGTAATGGGTAGGTAAAAAGATTCAAGGTATATAGTAACTGAAGTTCATAGGGTGAGTTTGAATATAATTATTTAGGTCAGTTACTACAATGGCGCCAAACCAGTAACGTTCGTTTTGTTGGTCGACATCAAGTTGGACCTCAGGACCAACGAAACTTACATACCAGGTTTGGCGCCATTGTAGTAACTGGTCTTAATAATTATGTGTGTGTGTGTGAGTATGGGTTTGTATGTGTGTGTGTGTGAATGTGGGTTTGTGTTTGTGTGTGTGTATATATAAGATGGGCTTCTGCAGTTTCCATCCACCAGCTTTTACTCACAAGGCATTTGTCAACTAGAGGCTATTTTAATAGACACCCAAAATATTCAAGTATAGTCAGTTGGTGGTGATAAACAGGATGATGGATTAAGACTACCATCCAACAAGGTAAGATTTGAACTCAGAATGCAAAGAACCGAAAGAAATACCAAACGGTATATCTTCAATTGGTATGTTATTTCATTAACCCCCACCTCCCACCCATTTACCCCACAAAAGATGAAAAGCAAAGCTGACACTGGTAAAATTTGAACTCAGAACACAGAGAGCCAGAACAAATAATAGTTTCTAGAGAATATCACCCTCTCTCCTTCTCCCTCTCTTTCTTCTGTGACCTAATAATCCTTGCTCTTTCTCTCCTTTTCCTCTCATTTATGACATTTATAGTCCTTTCCTCTACTTTCCCATACAGCCAGATCTGCCCTTCTTTACCCCTTCCCCACTTTTTTCATTACTTAATTTTATTTTTATCTTTTTTTTTTCATATTTTCAACATTGTATAACTTCTGTTTGTAACATACGTATGACCATGTCAACACTTCTGCTTGGTGTTGTTTATCGACCCCCAAACTACCATCAGGACACACAGCTTTGCGATATCCTCAGAGCTGCTGCCAGGAAAACAGCCACTTATGTGTTTATTGCAGGTCACTTCAATCATCCTGAGATCGATTGGGAAACCTTTCGTTGGCCACAAAGTGCAAACGATTTCCTTGAGCTAGTGCTGGACTCAAACTGGTCACAAGTAGTCACCTCTCCAACAAGAGGTGACAACACTTTGGACCTGCTCTTCACCACTACTCCTGAAGTGGTTATCAGTTGTACTACTGAGGAACCTCTAGGCGACTCTGATCATGCTATGATCATTGCCAATCTGGCTCTTGCGGGCAGTAACAAAAACCACAACCATCTCCAATCTGCTTGCTTTGATTCGAAGAAAGCAGATTGGAACTTGTACTACACTGAGCTACACCCAAACTGGCATGAGTTCTATAACTCTGGAGATGTGAACACTATACTCCAGAGCATCCTGGACTCAATATGGATAGCATGTGCAGCATCAGTGCCACGTAAGCAGAAAAAAAAACACCCCAAAAGTGCAATTTGGGAAACTTCAGTGGTTCGACTTACCAGGAAAGAACGTCGGAATGCTGAACAGGAATATAAACTGCATAAATCACATGCCAACAGAAAAAAGCGGAATAAATCTTCCAACCATCTCAAGCAAGTGACAAAAAAGGCAGTGCTTGAATTTGAACAGAGCATAGCAACCAATCCTGACAGTAAGGTGTTCTGGAAATATGTACATTCAAAGCAGAGACCTCACTCTCCAGTTGGTCCTCTTCGCAATCCCCAAACAAGCCAGATCACTGACGATCCTAAAGAATGCGCAGAACTCATTGCTGAGTGCTATGCAAGCATTTTTACTGTTGAAAACCAGAATGTACCATCTCCACCATCTCTAACATCAAATTCTATAACAACTATGGAATTTACACCCGCAATGCTGCGACGTCACCTTAAGAATAAGCGCAACTATGCCTCCCCTAGTCTTGATGGTGTTACATACCTGCTTCTCAAACGTGGCGGGTACTTCCTTTTGCACCAGCTTTCTTTCTTCTTTCAATACTGTCTCAACAATGGTGCTACTCCGGAACAGTGGAAAACTGCCAGTATCATTCCCCTGTTCAAAAAAGGCGACTGCACGTCACCTGTCAACTATCGTCCAGTCAGTCTTACTAGCTGTATTGCCAAACTAATGGAATCCTGTGTCAGAGAAACACTTTGGAACTTCTGGAGCTCTTACAGCCTCATCCGGCCCTCGCAATTTGGATTTATCCCTAATTCCAGCTGCTGTGATCAGCTTATCGAGTTCCTTGAAGACATTACCCGGATCACTGACAGCGGCTCATGGGTGGATGTTGTTTACCTTGACTTCGATAAGGCTTTTAATCCTGTGCCACACGAAAGACTTATGGCGAAACTCTCTGCAATGGGTGTGAAGGATAATCTTTTTAACAGGTTGAAATCCTTCATTCTCAGCCGTAAAGAGGTAGTCACGGTTCTAGGACAGCATTCCTCATCATATGAGATGTCATCTGGTGTACCACAGGGACCTGTTCTTGGTACCCTTTTGTTTGTTGCATACATTAATGACATAAATGCCAACTTACAGAATGCCACGGTACTGAAATATGCAGATGACATCAAGCTGTACCTTGAAATCAAAAGGACAGATCCTGAAATCTACAACTCTTTCCTACAATCAGATCTGGACACAATGCAGCAATGGATCACAGACTGGCAACTGAAGCTGGCTGTGGACAAGTGTACCACCATGCATTTTGGGAGGAAAAATCCAGTGTCCACATACTCCCTCCACAACACTGATATCAAGAAGTCCTCTTGTGAACATGACCTGGGCATTACTGTCAGCAGCGATTTGCGTTGGACAAAGCACATCTCTAAAATTGTCAAGAAGGCCGAGGGTGTCTTGGCAACACTCAGCAAGACCTTTGTTAGCCGCTCTCCAGCCATCTATTTAAAGCTGTATACAGCTATGGTACAACCACACTTAGAATTCGCATCATCAGTCTGGAACCCCTATCTTGCTCAGAAATTGACCTCCTGGAAACTGTTCAGAGACGTGCAACCAAGCGCATACCCTCCATCAGACACCTACCATACTTTGAACGCCTTGCTTCCCTGGACATGGATTCATTGAAGCTCCGACATCTGGCAATGGACTTGGTAAACACCCACAAAGTTATTAACCATCTCACCAACAACAACCCTGAGCACCTTTTTGATTTCCATGTGTCTAACACACGTGGACATACCTACAAAGTCAGAAAACAGCACAGCTCCCATGACTTTCGGAAACATTTTTTCATGCTTAGAGTTGCTGAAGCATGGAACAAACTGCCTGCGTCAGTTGTTAGCTGCCGAGACACTGCATCCTTTAAAACCCTCATGCTTCCCGAAATTTGCCAAAACTACACCTGATGTCCCCCTTCCATACATATGCACACATGTGTATATCATGACTCATGCTCTGCTCATTTTCCTGACGTTTGTATATTACCCTATGTACTATACATACACTTTTGATCAGTTGTGGTGCACCTGAGCACTGTACACAATATTTTCATTATTATATGATTAAAATATAGTTGACATAATATGTTTATAACAGATAACTATGTCCAACATTATATAACTTCTGTAAAATATAGTTGACATAATAAGTATATGTATAATTGATTAAATAAAAAATCTATTATTTTATAGAATAAATGTTAAATTGAGAAAAAACGAAACAAAACAAAGAACTCTACCACTGCCTAATGATAAGAAGATGAACATTTTAGAATATGAACATTCCCCAAAGAAAGAAAAAATCACCAACCTGCATTCTGTATACTGGTGTTCTGCCATTAACCAAAATTGTTGTTTAATAATATCTGGAGTGATCACAGGCTTCATTTGTGAAGCTTTAATGCTGGAGCTGTCCTCAATAAAAAAAAAGAATATTCAGAATGAAACAAAAAGAAAAACAAGATTTTAACTTAACCCTTTCGCATTTACATTACTCTATATTTACTATATTTTCATGGCAAAGGCTTTATTTCACATAAATCCATAACTCTATGCTGCAAAACATAGTTATGGGTCTTTACATCCTGAGTTTAAATCCCACCCACCGAGATTAACTTCGCCTTTCATCCTTACTGGATCGATAAAATAAAGTACCATTATCTCACATAATATTGAATAATGGAATAATTATCTCACATAATATTGAATCTATGAAATTTTGATATTATTTATTTTGAGAACAATACCTTAACATCAGTATGAGTGGCTGTTACAGTTGGTTTGAACAGAAAAAGGTGAGAGAATTCTATCCCGATACGGCCAGTTTAAATGCTAAAGGGTTAAACTCAGGTAGCAGTTCCTTAAACTTCTTCTATCCTATCTTTATTCTAGCTATAATGTTCTCAGAGCACCCTTCTCCACAGCTGGTTACATCACCTAGGTAGCAGAAACTATCAACCACTTCTATTCAGAATGAAACAAAAACAAGAACACAAAATTTTAATTTAAGTTCAATATATGATGGATGTATGTGTTGGACAGCTTGCAAGAGGCTGAACATTCCACAAACACAAGTGTACCCTCAACATAGATCTCATGGGGATTCACCATGACACATGGCTGGTATTTTGAATAATAGGTAATGACCAAAAGAATACAATCATAATACAAACAGCCAAAATGGGGGTTCCTCCAAACAGTCTTTGGAGTAACGTTATGCAATAGAGTGCGTAGCTTGGAGATCAGATAGTCACTCCAGGTTGAGAGATCACAGTTCCAATACGATGGGCATGTGGTTAAAATGTCTCAGGCTTTCATACATCTGTTTTTCTAGCATGGGTTTGGTTGGTTATTACAGACCAAGTCCACATCTAACAGAGAGATACTGCCCTCTTAAACCAACCAGGGGTGACATCTTGTTTACATATGTTCCAGTTTCGTTTACATAGTTTCTACAGCTGAATGTCCTCCTTCCTAACACCAACCACTTTACAGAGTGTACTGGGTGCATGACATTGTTTTTATAACACAAATTCTGAAACACTTACACTGCTGACTCTTTCAATTTGGCAGGCACCTGCTTCATCAAAGGAGGGGGTTTCGCTATTATATATTCTGAACTGTAAAAGAGAATGAAATTGACAGTCATAATGAGGCGCCACTGCCACCACCACCACTTTCTGATGTCATATTTGTTGATATAAATGGTCATGATTAAAACATGTCTCTCTGTCTCTCAAAAAGGCAATAATTGCAACATGCCCTTATATTTAAAAACTATGGGGTAGTTGCTCTAAAATTTGATTTATTTTGAATGATTGACTGACTTGTCATTTTATCAGTCAGATGTTCTAATGATTCTCTCTCTATATATATATTGATGGTGATAGCTGTTATTGAGATAGTAGCCATTTAACCTGCTGACTGCCATTATTTTCTGCATTTGGTATTTCTACATTTTCTAAGAATTTTAAATCAATCTAACTAAAAATAGTTCCTTAATTCATCCAATCACTGAGTATTTTACATCAGAAATGAGTATCCCTCATACAACACCTAAAGTCATTGACTACGAATGTGAAATGTAAACAAACAACTCACAGAGGGGAGGGGGTGCTTCAACTTTCATTGACACTTGAATGTCCTGACTATACTTAGGGGGCATGGGGTTAAGAAAATGACAGTAGGGAAGGCAGCTAGACCTCCTAGAATTGTCACAGAAATAGTTAAACTATCTGGTGAAGCAGGACACACAGCTACTAGTATAATAAACCAGACTACAGGAAAGTGTCATACCCAATGACTGGTGTAGCAACATCGTCAACTGCTACAAGAGTAAAGGAGAAGATACACTACAGAAAAGCATCAAAGTTTTTGATCAGTTATGAAGATTACAGAGAGATGGTGAAGTTGATGAGATGCAATTTAGCTTTATGACAGGAAGAAGTACTACTGATGCCATTTTCCTAGTGAGAAAATTCCTGAGAAGTACTCGAGTACTTCTTAGGAATTTCTCAGCTAACAAATTTTCTCAATTTGTTAGCTTGGAAAAATCCATTGATAGAATTCTACACTCTATAATCAGGTGGGCACTCAGGAAACTAGGAATAGATGAATGATTTGTGAGAGCTGTACAATCTATGTACAGGGATGCAGGCAGCAAGGTGACTGTTAACAATGAGTACAGTGATGAATTTAGACTGCAGGCAGGCATCCACTAAGGATCAGTTCTTAATCCCCTCCTATTCATTATAGTCCTCCAGCTCATAATAGAAATTCAAAACTGGATGTCCATGGTAACTCTTGTGTGCTGATCATCTAGCCCTTATAACAGAAACTGTACAGAATGTTCTAGAATCAAAGGCATGGATAGGATGGGATGGGTTGAGACAATGCATTACAGCTGGATGCCTTTCCTGAAGCCAACCTTTTTAGTTGCCTCTTACAACATGCAAGAATACATCATCATCATTGTTTAATGTCCATCTTCCTCGCTAGCAGGGGTTAGACATTGTACCTATTCTAAAAATCAGGATACACACGGTTTATATTTATCTTAAAACTCTCAATCATAATTTTGTGTAAAAAATGTATGAGCCTTCGTTAAGCTATATTCCAAACACCAGGTTAATAATGGGAAAGTTAGTTAAATTACGAAATCTTTCTAAATTCTTGATTACGTTCAAAATTAGTTGAAAACCATAGGCAGTGTCTTTCATTAGAAATATGGTAATGAAAGGGTTAATGACATAGGCAGTGTCTTTCATTAGAAATATGGTAATGAAAGGGTTAATGACATAGGTAGTGTCTTTCATTAGAAATATGGTAATGAAAGGTTAATGACATAGACAGTGTCTTTCATTAGAAATATGATAATGAAAGGGTTAATGACATAGAGAGTGTCTTTCATTAGAAATATGGTAATGAAAGGTTAATGACATAGGTAGTGTATTTCATTAGAAATATAGTAATGAAAGGTTAATGACATAGACAGTGTCTTTCATTAGAAATATGGTAATGAAAGGGTTAATGACATAGGCAGTCTCTGTCATTAGAAATATGGTAATGAAAGGGTTAATGACATAGAGAGTGTCTTTCATTAGAAATATGGTAATGAAAGGTTAATGACATAGACAGTGTCTTTCATTAGAAATATGGTAATGAAAGGGTTAATGACATAGACAGTGTCTTTCATTAGAAATATGGTAATGAAAGGGTTAATGACATAGGTAGTGTCTTACATTAGAAATATGGTAATGAAAGGTTAATGACATAGAGAGTGTCTTTCATTAGAAATATGGTAATGAAAGGGTTAATGACATAGGTAGTGTCTTACATTAGAAATATGGTAATGAAAGGTTAATTACATAGAAAGTGTCTTTCATTAGAAATATGGTAATGAAAGGTTAATGACATAGGCAGTGTCTTTCATTAGAAATATGGTAATGAAAGGGTTAATGACATAGACAGTGTCTTTCATTAGAAATATGGTAATGAAAGGGTTAATGACATAGACAGTGTCTTCCATTAGAAATATGATAATCAAAGGGTTAATGACATAGGCAGTCTCTTTCATTAGAAATATGGTAATGAAAGGGTTAATGATGTAGAGTGTCTTTCATTAGAAATATGGTAATGAAAGGGTTAACCCTTTAGCATTACTCTATATATACTATTGTATTTTTGTGGTAAAAGCTTTATCTTACATAATTATCTCACATAATATTGAATCTACGAGATTTTGATGTTATTTATTTTGAGAACAATATCATAATGTCAGTATGAGCGGCAAGTTACAGCCAGTTTGAATAGAAAGAGATGAGAGAATTATGGCCGGATATGGCCGGTTTAAATGCTAAAGGGTTAATGATGTAGAGAGTCTTTCATTAGAAATATGGTAATGAAAGGGTTATTATATTAGAGATAAAGAGACGGACAGTCAGATAAAGTTAATGAGACGATTGACTTACTATTTTGGCAGTCTGACTTCTCCAAGTGTGGGGTTGCAGTTCAGAGCTGCTAAACTTGGTGATGGAAATTTCCTCCATGTCAATGCCCCACGAATAACATCCTTAGAAAAGAAAGTTTATATGAATTTATACAATGAAACTGATATATATGTAAAGGTTATCATCATCATTTAGCATCCACTTTCCCTGCTAACAAGTGTTGAACAGGTCAACATAGACCAGTATTGAAGCAGGGCCACTGATGTCCCAGACATGCCACAGAGGTCTGTATTCCACTTACGTACTGTCATTATTGAGTGCAGAGGAGAAATTATTGTGTCTTTAGACACAAACTGAAGGCTCCTCCTAACTCCTTGTTTGGCAAGTTTTCTATGGCTGAATGCCAATTCTAACACCAACCACATTACAGCATGTACTGGGTGCTTTTATTGTGTGTAGAAAGAGAAAGAGAGAGAGAGAGAGGAAGATAGATAGATATCATCATCATCATCATTTAACGTTCGTTTTCACTGTTAGCAAAGGTTGGACATAGATGTTGATGATATATATCTAGGTATATATATATATATATATATATATACATATATATACCTATATATATTTAGGTACATATATATATACCTATATATATTTAGGTACATATATGCATATAGGTGTGCACATGCACATACACACATATACATGCATATAGGTATATATACATATATATATAGATACACATAATTGTCATTATGGCTACAGATTTTTACATAGATAAAATACTAGAACAGCTAACAAATGAAAATTACTACAGGAAAGAAACATGACATCTGGACAGAACAACTTTAAACAAAATAAAATCATTAATCAAACAACACTCAGACTGTTTTACTAATAAAGAAATAGATTAGTTATGCAACTTTTATGGATTACCAAAGATTCATAAAAGCTATTACTTAACAAAATAACCAATATACATACAAGTACTGAAACCAGCTGATC
This sequence comes from Eledone cirrhosa, assembly GCA_964016885.1. Lineage (NCBI taxonomy): Eukaryota > Metazoa > Mollusca > Cephalopoda > Octopoda > Eledonidae > Eledone > Eledone cirrhosa. Next base: position 27,559,730 of record OZ024741.1, read on the forward strand.
TCAAAATTGAAACCAGTTGTAGCAGGATCACAATCTCAAACATATTGTCTGAGTCAGTTTATAGATTTGCTTATCAAATCTCTACCTCCATTGATCTTGAGTTATTTATCAGAAACAGATTTCTTTAACCCTTTAACATTTACATAACTTTATATTTACTATCATATTTTCATGGTAAAGACTTTACCTCAGATAATGATCCCACATAATATCAAATCTATGAGATTTTGATATTATTTATTTTGAGAACAATATCTTAACATGAGTAAGAGCAACCAGTTACAACCGGTTTGAACAGAAAGAGGTGAGAAAATTTGGGCCAAATATGGCTGGTTTAAATGCTAAAGGGGTAAACACATTCCATTAACTGTCCTAATTTTATTTGTCTAACATCACAATTTGCTCCTTTTGTTTTCATTTTTTTTTTGTTAATTTTAAAATAGATAAAAAAAGATATATTTTACCTTCCTATCCAGAAACTTCTTTTGACTGATAGAATACTTCTGTGGAAACCTGGGTACAGGACACACATGGAAATCTGGAGCCAATTCCATATATGGTAATGGCGTTTCAAATTGCAGAAGGCTTGGCATCAGATTCTAGAAAATTAAACCAAAATGCAAATGAAGTCAGATAGAAGGAAGTTTTTGTATCTCTATCTCTATTTAACTATCTTTCTCTCTCTCACACACACTCTGTATGTAAGTAATTTAATGTTTCTTTGTTAACGAGTTAAACTACCTGATTTCTTTGATGTTTTCTGTCTTGTTACATTCTATTCAAGTAATCTTGCTCATTTATCGTGTAAAAGTTTGCTCTGGTAAAGGTTTTTTTCGCACCTACTTTCATTGAACAATTGTGGACGAGGTCCAAATAATTACATCTACCATTATATCGATCTAAATTCATATGTACATATATCATCATCATCATCATTTAATATCTATCTTCCATGCAAGCATGAGTTAGATGGGAATTGTCCCACTTGAAGCAAGATTGATTGGGTAACCGTGTCTCGCTCATATAGGACTATCTGGCAGGTTTTCTACGGCTGGAAGCCATTCCTAACACCAACTACATTTACAGTGTGGACTGGGAGCTTTTTTCCGTGTTACCTACACGACCACATTACAGCGTGGACTGTGTGTTTTTTTTTTTATCACGACACCTTACACAACCTCTTTAGTTTGGACTGGATGCTGTGGTACCAACATAACTTTACAGAGAAAGGGTGGTGTTGGTGGGAGTGGGAGGGTGGAGTAGGGGTAGTGGGATGAGGTGTATATTTGGTTAGGAAGGGCCTACTAACTGTAGGTTAACTTTGTACGTAGGGAAGGTGGGTCTTCTGTATTACTGCATGCCACCAAAGATCTCGATCCAGTGACATTGTCTTAGAGAGGTGTAAGTGTGCAAGGTCAGATTTTATCATGTCGTCCCAGGTTTTTCTGGGCCTACCTACTCCGTAACTTTCATCAATTTTGATCACCCTGATATATATAAGTAGTGTGGTCAGTATTTATAGCTCACACTTACGCTGGTTTGACTGGCCTATTATGAATTTGTATCTCATGGGAGATTTCTCAGGTTTAATGATAAGGGCTCCAGTGCTATCATAAAAAGCAATGTGAAATGAAGCGACTTCCTCAAGAATACAATGTGCTGCCCAGATCAAGAATCGAATCCATGACTTTACGATGATGAGACAAAAACCTTAACCACACAGCCACATTCCTTCAAAATCAATGTAATAGACACATCTTTACACTTACAAAGACATTCTCTGTAGAAGTCTTCCGATATTGCAGCATAAAGTCTGGCATCTTAAAAAGCATTATTGCCATTTCAATGTCATTTCTGGTGACGTTTACAGGCATCAATGCCTTCAAAATACTATATTTGGCCATTCCTTCAATAATTTTCCTTTTGCTAGATTTCTTGACTTTTTTAGTTCTTGGAGACGTTAAGTGTTGAGTCTCTGAAACACTTACCTTGAAGGAATCAAATGAACGCAGAAAACAGCAGGAAAAGAAAAGAAAACAAATGTTAGAATAGGGAAAAATAATACAAATAATAAGGAATTAATAACAAAAGAATATATATATATCATCATTATACGTCCGCTTTTCCTTTCTTACAAGGGTGGGACATGTTCTTTTCAGCACAGTATATCTCTCCATTCGTCAAGGTCCTTCATCATCTCCACTATGAGCTTCAGCCATCTGAGGTCAGCTCTCACCACATCTGCCTATGATTTTCATAGTCTTCCTCTACTGCGTCTTCCTTCCACCGGGATTTCTTGGCACTTCTTTACCCAGCAGTCATCCTCTATGCGCATCCCATGTCCAAACAAATGCAGTCTTCTCCCCCGCACACTACAGTTTATCCCTCTTATACACAGTTTCATTCTCAACTCGTATATGCTTGGTCGTTCATGTACATTGACATTGCACATCCATCGGAGCATGCTTTTTCTATCCAGCTGTCACATATCCTCTGCAGTTGCTGCCCATGTCTCACTACCAACTAATCCTAATTCTAGATACTATGGCATCGGAACACCCTCCTACCTTACTAATTTGATCACCTAGGTATTGGAAGCTATCAACCACTTCTATAGATCCTACCTGCATTTGAAAAATGTGTCTATCACTGCCACTTCTACTATCAAATTTCCCTGAACATCTACTAAATATGTAGTTTTCCCTTCCTGTTAGTTTGCCTGCTTTCCCACTACATCTTTTGTGTACCCAAGATCTGCATTGTGTACATTCTATATACATATCGAACATGACAATTTCTCTGATGGAATCAGTTTTGTCCTCTTTCCTACTTATCAACACTTTAGTCTTAGCTAGGTTTACTCTCAGTCCTCTTAACTCCAACTGCTGTTTCCATAGCCAGAATTTATTCTCTAGCTCCTCTACTGATTCTGCTATAAGTACCAGATTGTCAGCATAGAGAAGTTCCCGTGGGCAGCCAGTCTTAAACTCCTCTGTTATGGCTTGGAGAACTATAATGAATAAGAGTGGGCTGAGGACTGAACCCTGATGCACTCTTACTTATATCTGGAATTCCTCACTAAACTCTATTCCTACTCTCACTTTACTGACAGTTCCTCTGTACATAGCTTGCACTGTCCTCACAAGCCATTCCTCACCACCTAGTTTTCTTAGGGACCACCAGATGACAGATCGGGGTACCCTATCAAAGGCCTTCTTTAGGTCAACAAAAGCTAAGTATAGTGGCTTATTCTTCTCTAAAAACCTCTCTTGTAATTGTCTCACTAAGAAGAGGGTATCTGTTGTACTTTTCTCAGACACAAAAATAAACTGCATCTCATCTAATTTGAACCTTTCTCTAATTAGTTGTGCTAGCACTCTTTCTGTCACTTTCAGAACCTGATCCATCAGTTTTATGCCCTTATAATTGTTCCTCTCCAGACATCCACTTTACCTTTGTAACAATTAACAAGTATACTGCTGCACCAGTCTTTGGGTATGACACCGCCATATATAGCTTGATTGATGATGTGTGCAACCAGTTTAGTTCCTACTTCTGATGCCTTCAACACCTCAGCAACTATCCCTGACGGTCCAGCAGCCTTACCACTTTTCATTTCCTTAATTGCCTCTTTGACCCTATAGTCATCAATCTCAATAGCTGGTTCCACTGTTGGGTCTACTGGGGGTAGTTTTTCTCTCTCCCATCCATTCTCAACATTCATCAGTCTCTCATAATGACATTTCCAGGCTTCCTTTTTCTGAGTATCAATGACACTTAGTGCACCAGCATCATTTCAGACACACTTATCTCCAACAACATCCTGATTTACACTGACACACTGCATTGCAATGCAGAACACTGCACATCTCTGATCTTCTTGTTGCAGAACATTGGCAAACCTCCTACTCTCAGCTTCCCTGCATGCTAAGTATATCTGATGCCTAGCCTCTCTTTTAGCGGCTGAGTATCAATCACTACTCCCACCATTTTTCCAAGCATTCCCTGCCTGTCTTTTGTCTTTAATGGCTCTATTTACCATGCTGTTCCACCACCAGGTCACCCTGTCTGGTTGGAGCCTTGCTCCAGCCACAAGTCTCTTCAGTAGCCTGCAGTAAGTTGTCAACTATGTCATACAATTCTAATTCATCTTCTTTCTCGTCATACACATCTTGAAGGGCCTTCCTAAATTTAAATTTTAGTGAAAGGTCTTTTAGCTTCCAGACCTTCCTGTGTGTCTCATTCTGTCTCTTGCTTATTGAGATGTCACTAACGACTAACCTATGTTGGGGGGCACTTTCTTCCCCAGGGTATGCCTTAGTATTCGAAACTTATCTGTCTGTCTCGTTGCCTAACTAGCAAGAAGTCAATCTGGCTTATGTACTCGCCTTTGTATCTATCCTGGAGTTGTCCAACATGACACTGCAAAGTGGTCGTGGAGGTGTCACGACAAAAAAAAGCACCCAGCCCACACTGTAAAGTGGTCATGTAGACGCCATGGTAAAAAAGCCAGTACTCACTGTAAATGAGGTTGGTGTTAGGTTAGTTCACGTACAAGCAAGATATGGTCACCCGACCTGGCATTGCCCACAACAGGACAACCCGTTTAACCTATGCTAGCGAGGAAGAATGGTTGTAAAACAGTGATGATGATGATCATCATCATCATGGTGCCTACATGACCACTTTACAGTGGGAGGGGGTGGGATATATATATATAGTATAGATGATTCAGTGAATTACTGGTGTTGGTACCAAAGCAAACAATCTATGCACAGGCAGAGTGTATATATTAAAAAAAAATGAAACTTCCTCATTTTTTAAAAATATATAAATAAAGCTGTAGTTGTCTGTGTGTGTCTCCTCATTTTAGCAAAGTCTATACAAATCCACATTTCTACTCCGATTGACTTCAAACTTGCATTTATATATTCCTTGCGTTCTAAAGATATTAACTGCAGCTTTTATTTTTCAATTTTCTGTTGTTAAAGAGGTGTTAGGCGGCGGTTATCCATCTCTGTCGCACTCTTATAATATCTGTCTGTATGCCTGGCTGTCTGCATAACGACATTATGACGAACATTGATGACGTATTATGTTCGCTATTATCCGTTCATTGCCAGGGAATGTCTTCACGAACCAAAGTATCATCTTCCTGTTTTCCTTCGGTTGCAACGTTTGTTAAAATATTTACTTCTGCGTTCACAGATTGATTTTTTTTAGTTTCAGAAGATCCCGTCAAGGGTGAAAGCAGTGACTCTTTGCTTATCTGTTATTTTAATATATAATATAAGCAAGGCAAGCCAGCCCAGTTGCACTTCTTGACAATAAACATTAACCCTTTGTGCGCCATTCATCTAACTGTAGACCAACAAATACCAACTAAACGGAGCATTGACAAGAATGATGGCGAATGAATCTTCGAGGTAAGCAGTTTCCTCCCGAGTTGTTAGTTCACGCAGGATTCTCTGCTACACCTTTTCGTAATAATACCAAACAACGTATTGCTGGTCACTCCTTCCTCCAAAAGCCGTATAAACCGGTCATGTGCATTGGGCAGATGGATCGGGTGCAAATCTACACCAGGCCTACGCGAGAAATTCACAAGGGACTGCACTGAGAGAGATAGAGAGAAGAGTAACTTAGTGGAAAGAGTGCGAATGAACTTTTGAGGTAAGTAGCCTACGCCTTACTGCTATGACACTGGAACCTTCTGCCAACTTAACCTGTGACTTTCTCTTTCACATTTACTTCAATAGGCCAAAACAGAGGAGTATGAAAAGAAGGGGCTCAACAATATTTTTATGAACAATGCACATAGACAGCTAAACTGTACTTTCAACTTCTTAATTTTCTCCAAATAAAACAAGTTTCCTGTCGGTATATTTTCGCGAGTTTTTAACAGGCATTCACAAATAAACGTTCTCATTGGAGGTGATATTACCAATTTTCTTACCCGTGCAACGCCGGGATACACTGCTAGTATATATATATATATATATATATATATATATATATATATATATATATATATATATATATATATATATATATTTATATACATATATATAATAGTAGTAATAATAATAATATGAAACCAGTGAAAGATTAAAGGAGTATAATAACAAGAGAAACCTTAGAAATATAAATGTAACTTCAGGCTAACTCACCATGGCTTCATATATTTGAGGATCTGGGTATAAATAGGAGAAAGCTGCCTCGTGTACATCATATAGTTCATATTCTTGTAGTTTGTAATACTGAGGTACCTGTGGAAACAACAACAGCAAAAACAATAACAAGTCAATGAAGTGACACAAGCCAATGAGACATTCTCCACATGGTTACTTAACCTGCTAGAAATAACAATAAAAATTTCCCTCAAATCACATCCAACTAGATTTTTTTTCTTTGATTTTTAAAATGGTTATATTGAATAATATAGTCCAAGGTATATTATGCCTTAAGAAAAAGAAAATACAAAAAATGGGTTAATCATGGCTGTTCCAGCCTTTGATGATGGGCTGACTCAGTCACAGCTGACTTTGAGAGAAACAACAAAGACATAATGAATGTTCTTTTGTGGGATGGAATATATATAGTTGATATGTAGCATTGATCATTATCATCATCGTTTAACGTCTATCTTCCATGCTAACATGGGTTAGACGGGAATTGTCTCAATTTGAGGCAAGGTTGGTCGGGTGACCATGTCATGCTCGTATAGAACTGTATCTGGCAGGTTTTCTACAGCTGGATGCCCTTCCTAACACCAACCACTTTACAGCGTGGACTGGGTGTTTCTTTGTCATGACACCTACACAACCACTTTACAAAGTGGACTGAGTGTTTCTTGGTCGTGACACCTATACAACCACTTTAGTATGGACTGGATGTTCTGTGGTACCAACATAACTTTATAGAGAAAGGGTGGTGTTCGTGGAAGTGGGAGGATGGAGTAGGGGTAGTGGGTTGGGGTGTATATTTGGTTAGGAGGTGCCTACTGACTGGTTAACTTGTGTACGTAAGGAAGGCGGGTCTTCTGTATTACTGCGTGGTGCCAAAGATCTCGATCCAGTGACATTGTCTTAGAGAGGTGTGAGTGTGCAAGGTCAGTTTTTATCATGTCATCCCAGGATTTTCTGGGTCTACCTACTCTGTAACTTCCATCAATTTTGATCGCCCTGCACTTTTTTATACAGCTGTCGTCTTTCATGCGCATCACATGACCATACCAACGTAATCTTCTCTTAAGTAAACAGCACCTGATCCCTCTTATTCCTAATTTCTCACTTCAATCCTTTAGTTACCAACCCAGCCAAAACCAGCTCTGCTTCTATGAAATAAAACCACTCATTATAAAGGTTTCCAATTTAAATTAAAATCTTCCAACATAATTTTTTATAGAATTTTAAAGAACCTTACATTAAGTTACTATCTTAGTAATGAAATAATTAATAATTTTAGTAAATCAAAATGCTTCATTAATTAAGTAAAATAGAGTGTATTTCATTAGAAATGCAGTCATGAAAGGGTTAACAAGTTTGTTGACATTTCAGGTTGGAATAGTAGAAAATAAGAAACCTAAATGTATGCATGATGAAGAATTTTACTTTGCAAACAATAGTGTTTCAAGTTGAATTGCATCGGGCAGTAGTACCTGGTTAAAAGTGATATAACTCTAATGTTCATGAAAATATGGCCATCTGTACCTGTGAAGGCACATGGCTTAGTGGTTAGAGCATTGGGCTTGCAATCGAAAGGTTGTGAGTTCAATTCTCGGACGAGGTGATGTGTTGTTTCCTTGAGCAAGACACTTTATTTCACGTTGCTCCAGTTTACTCAAATAATAGAACTGGGTCCCTATTATTAAATCACCCAAGACAGCTCCAACGAGATATACCTTGGAGGAGGCCAGCTAAACCTACATAGGTGTGAGCTGTCACACACACATATCTGTACCAGGTTAAAAGTGATATAACTCTTATGCTGATTAAGATATGGCCATCAGTACCTGGTTAATGGTGATATAATTCTGTTAATTAACATATGGCCATCTGTACCTGCTTAATGGTGATATACTTCTAATATTGGACAGAATGTGATGCAGTCATTTGAGTAACATAGCTACACCAATGTAAAAATAAGCTAGGTAAACATTAAAAATAAGTACTAAATTTAATCTCTAATTATTTGAAGCAGCAAATCGTAGAATTAGTAGAGCAAAGGATTACATATTTAATGGTATTTTGTTAGGTTACATCTCTTTAGTTCTGAGTTCAAATCTTGCCATCATTAACTTGGTTTTTCATCCTTCTGAGGGACGATAAAATAGATAACAGTCAGGAAATCAGGGTTTGTGCCATATCTAAAACCTTTCGTAACCATATTTCTAATAAAAGTTACCATATCGGATTTTTTAAAATAATTTTCAAAATAGCCAAGAAATCAAAAGGATTTAGCAATAAAACCAACTTTCTCATTATTATTTCACAAGTAGTTGAGAGAGAGAGAGAGGGGGGGAGAGAGTGAGAGAGAGAGAGAGAGAGAGGGAGAGAGAGAGAGAGAGAGAGAGAGAGAGAAAGAGAGAGGGAGGGAGAGAGAGAGAGAGAGAGAGAGAGAGAGAGAGAGAGAGAGAGAGAGAGAGAGAGAGAGAGAGGGAGAGAATCAAGTACATTACTGAGCTGGTACTTTATTTATCAACCTCAAAAAGATAATATGTAAAGTTGACCTTGGCAGAATTAGAAAGCAGATGGCAGAGATGTTGTTGTTCCAACAGCTAGTCCCAGGTCACAGAGCTCTTGTTTCAACAGCTAGTTCCATATGATAGAGTTCTTGTTTAAACAGCTAGTCCCAGATGACAGAGCTCTTGTTCCAACAGCTAGTCCCAGATGGCAGAGCTCTTGTTCTTTCAACAGCTAGTCCCAGATGGCAGAGCTCTTGTTCTTTCAACAGCTAGTCCCAGATGGCAGAGCTTTTGTTCTTTCAACATCTAGTCCAAGAAGACAGAGCTCTTGTTGTTTCAACAGTTAATCCCAGATGACAGAGCTCTTGTTCTTTCAACAGTTAATCCCAGATGACAGAGCTCTTGTTTCAACATCTAGTCCCAGATGGCAGAGCTATTGTTTCAACAGCTAGTCCCAGATGAGAGATCTCTTGTTCTTTCAACGGCTAGTCCCAGATGACAGAGCTCTTGTTTCAACAGCTAGTCCCAGATGACAGAGCTCTTGTTCTTTCAACAGCTAGTCCTAGATGACAGAGCTCTTATTGTTTCAACAGCTAGTCCCAGATGACAGAGCTCATGTTCTTTAAAAAGCTAGTCCCAGATAACAGAGCTCTTGTTTCAACAGCTAGTCCCAGATGGCAGAGCTCTTGTTTCAACAGCTAGTACCAGATGACAGAGCTCTTGTTTCAACAGCTAGTCCCAGATGGCAGAGCTCTTGTTTCAACAGCTAGTCCCAGATAGCAGAGCTCTTGTTGTTTCAACAGCTAGTCCCAGATGGCAGAGCTCTTGTTTCAACAGCTAGTCCCAGATGGGAGAGCTCTCTTTGTTTCAACAGATAGTCCCAGATGACAGAGCTCTTGATTCAACAGCTAGTCCCAGATGGCAAAGCTCTTGTTCTTTCAACAGCTAGTCCCAGATGGCAGAGCTCTTGTTTCAACAGCTAGTCCCAGATGACAGAGCTCTTGTTTCAACAGCTAGTCCCAGATGACAGAGCTCTTGCTCTTATAACATCTAGTCCCAGATGACAGAGCTCTTGTTTCAACAGCTAGTCCGAGATGACAGAGCTCTTGCTCTTATAACATCTAGTCCCAGATGACAGAGCTCTTGTTTCAACAGCTAGTCCCAGATGACAGAGCTCTTGTTCTTTCAACAGCTAGTCCCAGATGACAGAGCTCTTGTTTCAACAGCTAGTCCCAGATGACAGAGCTCTTGTTTCAACAGCTAGTCCCAGATGACAGAGCTCTTGTTCTTTCAACAGCTAGTCCCAGATGACAGAGCTCTTGTTCTTTCAACAGCTAGTCCCAGATGACAGAGCTCTTGTTTCAACAGCTAGTCCCAGATGACAGAGCTCTTGTTCTTTCAACAGCTAGTCCCAGATGGCAGAGCTCATGTTCTTTCAACAGCTAGTCCCAGATGACAGAGCTCTTGTTTCAACAGCTAGTCGCAGATGACAGAGCTCTTGTTCTTTCAACAGCTAGTCCCAGATGGCAGAGCTCTTGTTTCAACAGCTAGTCACAGATGACAGAGCTCATGTTCTTTCAACAGCTAGTCCCAGATGACAGAGCTCTTGTTTCAACAGCTAGTCGCAGATGACAGAGCTCTTGTTCTTTCAACAGCTAGTCCCAGATGGCAGAGCTCTTGTTTCAACAGCTAGTCGCAGATGACAGAGCTCTTGTTCTTTCAACATCTAGTCCCAGATGGCAGAGCACTTGTTCTTTCAACAGCTAGTCCCAGATGACAGAGCTCTTGTTTCAACAGCTAGTCCCAGATGACAGAGCTCTTGTTTCAACAGCTAGTCGCAGATGACAGAGCTCTTGTTCTTTCAACAGCTAGTCCCAGATGACAGAGCTCTTGTTTCAACATCTAGTCCCAGATGACAGAGCTCTTGTTCTTTCAACAGCTAGTCCCAGATGGCAGAGCTCTTGTTTCAACAGCTAGTCCCAGATGGCAGAGCTCTCTTTGTTTCAACAGCTAGTCCCAGATGACAGAGCTCTTGTTTCAACAGCTAGTCCCAGATGACAGAGCTCTTGTTCTTTCAACAGCTAGTCCCAGATGACAGAGCTCTTGTTCTTTCAACAGCTAGTCCCAGATGGCAGAGCTCTTGTTTCAACATCTAGTCCCAGATGACAGAGCTCTTGTTCTTTCAACAGTTAGTCCCAGATGGCAGAGCTCTTGTTTCAACAGCTAGTCCCAGATGGCAGAGCTCTCTTTGTTTCAACAGCTAGTCCCAGATGACAGAGCTCTTGTTTCAACAGCTAGTCCCAGATGGCAGAGCTCTTGTTTCAACATCTAGTCCCAGATGACAGAGCTCTTGTTCTTTCAACAGCTAGTCCCAGATGGCAGAGCTCTTGTTTCAACATCTAGTCCCAGATGACAGAGCTCTTGTTCTTTCAACAGCTAGTCCCAGATGGCAGAGCTCTTGATTCAACAGCTAGTCCCAGATGGCAGAGCACTTGTTCTTTCAAGAGCTAGTCCCAGATGACAGAGCTCTTGTTCTTTCAACAGCTAGTCCCAGATGGCAGAGCTCTTGTTTCAACAGCTAGTCCCAGATGACAGAGCACTTGTTCTTTCAACAGCTAGTCCCAGATGACAGAGCTCTTGTTCTTTCAACAGTTAGTCCCAGATGGCAGAGCTCTTGTTTCAACAGTTAGTCCCAGATGGCAGAGCACTTGTTCTTTCAACAGCTAGTCCCAGATGGCAGAGCACTTGTTCTTTCAACAGCTAGTCCCAGATGGCAGAGCTCTTGATTCAACAGCTAGTCCCAGATGACAGAGCTCTTGCTCTCATAACATCTAGTCCCAGATGACAGAGCTCTTGTTCTTTCAACAGCTAGTCCCAGATGACAGAGCTCTTGTTCTTTCAACAGCTAGTCCCAGATGACAGAGCTTTTGTTTCAACAACTAGTCCCAGATGACAGAGCTCTTGTTTCAACAGCTAGTCCCAGATGGCAGAGCTCTTGTTCTTTCAACAGCTAGTCGCAGATGACAGAGCTCTTGTTCTTTCAACAGCTAGTCCCAGATGACAGAGCTCTTGTTTCAACAGCTAGTCCCAGATGACAGAGCTCTTGTTCTTTCAACAGCTAGTCCCAGATGGCAAAGCTCTTGTTCTTTCAACAGCTAATCCCAGATGACAGAGCTCTTGTTTCAGGAGCTAGTCCCAGATGACAGAGGTCTTTTTGTCTCAACAGCTAGTCCCAGATGACAGAGCTCTTGTTTCAACAGCTAGTCCCGGATAACAGAGCTCTTGTTGTTTCAACAGCTAGTCCCAGATGGCAGAGCTCTTGTTCTTTCAACAGCTAGTCCCAGATGACAGAGCTCTTGTTTCAACATCTAGTCCCAGATGACAGAACTCATGTTCTTTCAACAGCTAGTCCCAGATGGCAGAGCTCTTGTTTCAACAGCTAGTCCCAGATGACAGAGCTCTTGTTCTTTCAACAGCTAGTCCCAGATGACAGAGCTCTTGTTCTTTCAACAGCTAGTCCTAGATGACAGAGCTCTTGTTTCAACAGCTAGTCCCAGATGACAGAGCTCTTGTTCTTTCAACAGCTAGTCCCAGATGACAGAGCTCTTGTTTCAACAGCTAGTCCCAGATGGCAGAGCTCTTGTTCTTTCAACAGTTAGTCCCAGATGACAGAGCTTTTGTTTCAATAGCTAGTCCCAGATGACAGAGCTCTTGTTCTTTCAACAGCTAGTCCCAGATGGCAGAGCTCTTGTTCTTTCAACAGCTAGTCCCAGATGGCAGAGCTCTTGTTTCAACATCTAGTCCCAGATGACAGAGCTCTTGTTTCAACAGCTAGTCCCAGATGGCAGAGCTCTTGTTCTTTCAACAGTTAGTCCCAGATGACAGAGCTTTTGTTTCAATAGCTAGTCCCAGATGACAGAGCTCTTGTTCTTTCAACAGCTAGTCCCAGATGGCAGAGCTCTTGTTCTTTCAACAGCTAGTCCCAGATGGCAGAGCTCTTGTTTCAACATCTAGTCCCAGATGACAGAGCTCTTGTTTCAACAGCTAGTCCCAGATGGCAGAGCTCTTGTTTCAACAACTAGTCCCAGATGACAGAGCTCTTGTTTCAACAGCTAGTCCCAGATGACAGAGCTCTTGTTCTTTCAACAGTTAGTCCCAGATGACAGAGCTTTTGTTTCAACAGCTAGTCCCAGATGACAGAGCTCTTGTTCTTTCAACAGCTAGTCCCAGATGGCAGAGATCTTGTTCTTTCAACAGCTAGTCCCAGATGACAGAGCTTTTGTTTCAATAGCTAGTCCCAGATGACAGAGCTCTTGTTCTTTCAACATCTAGTCCCAGATGACAGAGCTCTTGTTCTTTCAACAGTTAGTCCCAGATGACAGAGCTCTTGTTCATTCAACAGCTAATCCCAGATGACAGAGCTCTTGTTTCAGGAGCTAGTCCCAGATGACAGAGCTCTTTTTGTCTCAACAGCTAGTCCCAGATGACAGAGCTCTTGTTTCAACAGCTAGTCCCGGATAACAGAGCTCTTGTTGTTTCAACAGCTAGTCCCAGATGGCAGAGCTCTTGTTCTTTCAACAGTTAGTCCCAGATGACAGAGCTCTTGTTTCAACAGCTAGTCCCAGATGGCAGAGCTCTCTTTGTTTCAACAGCTAGTCCCAGATGACAGAGCTCTTGTTTCAACAGCTAGTCCCAGATGACAGAGCTCTTGTTCTTTCAACAGCTAGTCCCAGATGACAGAGCTCTTGTTTCAACATCTAGTCCCAGATGACAGAGCTCTTGTTCTTTCAACAGCTAGTCCCAGATGACAGAGCTCTTGATTCAAAAGCTAGTCCCAGATGGCAAAGCTCTTGTTCTTTCAACAGCTAGTCCCAGATGGCAGAGCTCTTGATTCAACAGCTAGTCCCAGATGACAGAGCTCTTGCTCTTATAACATCTAGTCCCAGATGACAGAGCTCTTGTTCTTTCAACAGCTAGTCCCAGATGACAGAGCTCTTGTTCTTTCAACAGCTAGTCCCAGATGACAGAGCTCTTGTTTCAACAACTAGTCCCAGATGACAGAGCTCTTGTTTCAACAGCTAGTCCCAGATGGCAGAGCTCTTTTTCTTTCAACAGCTAGTCCCAGATGTCAGAGCTCCTGTTTCAACAGCTAGTCCCAGATGACAGAGCTCATGTTCTTTCAACAGCTAGTCCCAGATGACAGAGCTCTTGTTTCAACAGCTAGTCGCAGATGACAGAGCTATTGTTCTTTCAACAGCTAGTCCCAGATGGCAGAGCTCTTGTTTCAACAGCTAGTCGCAGATGACAGAGCTCTTGTTCTTTCAACATCTAGTCCCAGATGGCAGAGCACTTGTTCTTTCAACAGCTAGTCCCAGATGACAGAGCTCTTGTTTCAACAGCTAGTCCCAGATGACAGAGCTCTTGTTTCAACAGCTAGTCGCAGATGACAGAGCTCTTGTTCTTTCAACAGCTAGTCCCAGATGACAGAGCTCTTGTTTCAACATCTAGTCCCAGATGACAGAGCTCTTGTTCTTTCAACAGCTAGTCCCAGATGGCAGAGCTCTTGTTTCAACAGCTAGTCCCAGATGGCAGAGCTCTCTTTGTTTCAACAGCTAGTCCCAGATGACAGAGCTCTTGTTTCAACAGCTAGTCCCAGATGACAGAGCTCTTGTTCTTTCAACAGCTAGTCCCAGATGACAGAGCTCTTGTTCTTTCAACAGCTAGTCCCAGATGGCAGAGCTCTTGTTTCAACATCTAGTCCCAGATGACAGAGCTCTTGTTCTTTCAACAGCTAGTCCCAGATGGCAGAGCTCTTGTTTCAACATCTAGTCCCAGATGACAGAGCTCTTGTTCTTTCAACAGCTAGTCCCAGATGGCAGAGCTCTTGATTCAACAGCTAGTCCCAGATGGCAGAGCACTTGTTCTTTCAAGAGCTAGTCCCAGATGACAGAGCTCTTGTTCTTTCAACAGCTAGTCCCAGATGGCAGAGCTCTTGTTTCAACAGCTAGTCCCAGATGACAGAGCACTTGTTCTTTCAACAGCTAGTCCCAGATGACAGAGCTCTTGTTCTTTCAACAGCTAGTCCCAGATGGCAGAGCACTTGTTCTTTCAACAGCTAGTCCCAGATGGCAGAGCACTTGTTCTTTCAACAGCTAGTCCCAGATGGCAGAGCTCTTGATTCAACAGCTAGTCCCAGATGACAGAGCTCTTGCTCTCATAACATCTAGTCCCAGATGACAGAGCTCTTGTTCTTTCAACAGCTAGTCCCAGATGACAGAGCTTTTGTTTCAACAACTAGTCCCAGATGACAGAGCTCTTGTTTCAACAGCTAGTCCCAGATGGCAGAGCTCTTGTTCTTTCAACAGCTAGTCCCAGATGACAGAGCTCTTGTTTCAACAGCTAGTCCCAGATGACAGAGCTCTTGTTCTTTCAACAGCTAGTCCCAGATGGCAGAGCTCTTGTTCTTTCAACAGCTAGTCGCAGATGACAGAGCTCTTGTTCTTTCAACAGCTAGTCCCAGATGACAGAGCTCTTGTTTCAACAGCTAGTCCCAGATGACAGAGCTCTTGTTCTTTCAACAGCTAGTCCCAGATGGCAGAGCTCTTGTTCTTTCAACAGCTAATCCCAGATGACAGAGCTCTTGTTTCAGGAGCTAGTCCCAGATGACAGAACTCATGTTCTTTCAACAGCTAGTCCCAGATGGCAGAGCTCTTGTTTCAACAGCTAGTCCCAGATGACAGAGCTCTTGTTTCAACAGCTAGTCCCGGATAACAGAGCTCTTGTTGTTTCAACAGCTAGTCCCAGATGGCAGAGCTCTTGTTCTTTCAACAGCTAGTCCCAGATGACAGAGCTCTTGTTTCAACATCTAGTCCCAGATGACAGAACTCATGTTCTTTCAACAGCTAGTCCCAGATGGCAGAGCTCTTGTTTCAACAGCTAGTCCCAGATGACAGAGCTCTTGTTCTTTCAACAGCTAGTCCCAGATGACAGAGCTCTTGTTCTTTCAACAACTAGTCCTAGATGACAGAGCTCTTGTTTCAACAGCTAGTCCCAGATGACAGAGCTCTTGTTCTTTCAACAGCTAGTCCCAGATGACAGAGCTCTTGTTTCAACAGCTAGTCCCAGATGGCAGAGCTCTTGTTCTTTCAACAGTTAGTCCCAGATGACAGAGCTTTTGTTTCAATAGCTAGTCCCAGATGACAGAGCTCTTGTTCTTTCAACAGCTAGTCCCAGATGGCAGAGCTCTTGTTCTTTAAATAGCTAGTCCCAGATGGCAGAGCTCTTGTTTCAACATCTAGTCCCAGATGACAGAGCTCTTGTTTCAACAGCTAGTCCCAGATGGCAGAGCTCTTGTTCTTTCAACAGTTAGTCCCAGATGACAGAGCTTTTGTTTCAATAGCTAGTCCCAGATGACAGAGCTCTTGTTCTTTCAACAGCTAGTCCCAGATGGCATAGCTCTTGTTCTTTCAACAGCTAGTCCCAGATGGCAGAGCTCTTGTTTCAACATCTAGTCCCAGATGACAGAGCTCTTGTTTCAACAGCTAGTCCCAGATGGCAGAGCTCTTGTTTCAACAACTAGTCCCAGATGACAGAGCTCTTGTTTCAACAGCTAGTCCCAGATGACAGAGCTTTTGTTTCAATAGCTAGTCCCAGATGACAGAGCTCTTGTTCTTTCAACAGCTAGTCCCAGATGGCAGAGCTCTTGTTCTTTCAACAGTTAGTCCCAGATGACAGAGCTCTTGTTCATTCAACAGCTAATCCCAGATGACAGAGCTCTTGTTTCAGGAGCTAGTCCCAGATGACAGAGCTCTTTTTGTCTCAACAGCTAGTCCCAGATGACAGAGCTCTTGTTTCAACAGCTAGTCCCGGATAACAGAGCTCTTGTTGTTTCAACAGCTAGTCCCAGATGGCAGAGCTCTTGTTCTTTCAACAGTTAGTCCCAGATGACAGAGCTCTTGTTTCAACAGCTAGTCCCAGATGGCAGAGCTCTCTTTGTTTCAACAGCTAGTCCCAGATGACAGAGCTCTTGTTTCAACAGCTAGTCCCAGATGACAGAGCCCTTGTTCTTTCAACAGCTAGTCCCAGATGACAGAGCTCTTGTTTCAACATCTAGTCCCAGATGACAGAGCTCTTGTTCTTACAACAGCTAGTCCCAGATGACAGAGCTCTTGTTCTTTCAACAGCTAGTCCCAGATGGCAGAGCACTTGTTCTTTCAACAGCTAGTCCCAGATGGCAGAGCACTTGTTCTTTCAACAGCTAGTCCCAGATGGCAGAGCTCTTGATTCAACAGCTAGTCCCAGATGACAGAGCTCTTGCTCTCATAACATCTAGTCCCAGATGACAGAGCTCTTGTTCTTTCAACAGCTAGTCCCAGATGACAGAGCTCTTGTTCTTTCAACAGCTAGTCCCAGATGACAGAGCTTTTGTTTCAACAACTAGTCCCAGATGACAGAGCTCTTGTTTCAACAGCTAGTCCCAGATGGCAGAGCTCTTGTTCTTTCAACAGCTAGTCGCAGATGACAGAGCTCTTGTTCTTTCAACAGCTAGTCCCAGATGACAGAGCTCTTGTTTCAACAGCTAGTCCCAGATGACAGAGCTCTTGTTCTTTCAACAGCTAGTCCCAGATGGCAGAGCTCTTGTTCTTTCAACAGCTAATCCCAGATGACAGAGCTCTTGTTTCAGGAGCTAGTCCCAGATGACAGAGGTCTTTTTGTCTCAACAGCTAGTCCCAGATGACAGAGCTCTTGTTTCAACAGCTAGTCCCGGATAACAGAGCTCTTGTTGTTTCAACAGCTAGTCCCAGATGGCAGAGCTCTTGTTCTTTCAACAGCTAGTCCCAGATGACAGAGCTCTTGTTTCAACATCTAGTCCCAGATGACAGAACTCATGTTCTTTCAACAGCTAGTCCCAGATGGCAGAGCTCTTGTTTCAACAGCTAGTCCCAGATGACAGAGCTCTTGTTCTTTCAACAGCTAGTCCCAGATGACAGAGCTCTTGTTCTTTCAACAGCTAGTCCTAGATGACAGAGCTCTTGTTTCAACAGCTAGTCCCAGATGACAGAGCTCTTGTTCTTTCAACAGCTAGTCCCAGATGACAGAGCTCTTGTTTCAACAGCTAGTCCCAGATGGCAGGGCTCTTGTTTCAACAACTAGTCCCAGATGACAGAGCTCTTGTTTCAACAGCTAGTCCCAGATGACAGAGCTCTTGTTCTTTCAACAGTTAGTCCCAGATGACAGAGCTTTTGTTTCAACAGCTAGTCCCAGATGACAGAGCTCTTGTTCTTTCAACAGCTAGTCCCAGATGGCAGAGATCTTGTTCTTTCAACAGCTAGTCCCAGATGACAGAGCTTTTGTTTCAATAGCTAGTCCCAGATGACAGAGCTCTTGTTCTTTCAACATCTAGTCCCAGATGACAGAGCTCTTGTTCTTTCAACAGTTAGTCCCAGATGACAGAGCTCTTGTTCATTCAACAGCTAATCCCAGATGACAGAGCTCTTGTTTCAGGAGCTAGTCCCAGATGACAGAGCTCTTTTTGTCTCAACAGCTAGTCCCAGATGACAGAGCTCTTGTTTCAACAGCTAGTCCCGGATAACAGAGCTCTTGTTGTTTCAACAGCTAGTCCCAGATGGCAGAGCTCTTGTTCTTTCAACAGTTAGTCCCAGATGACAGAGCTCTTGTTTCAACAGCTAGTCCCAGATGGCAGAGCTCTCTTTGTTTCAACAGCTAGTCCCAGATGACAGAGCTCTTGTTTCAACAGCTAGTCCCAGATGACAGAGCTCTTGTTCTTTCAACAGCTAGTCCCAGATGACAGAGCTCTTGTTTCAACATCTAGTCCCAGATGACAGAGCTCTTGTTCTTTCAACAGCTAGTCCCAGATGACAGAGCTCTTGATTCAAAAGCTAGTCCCAGATGGCAAAGCTCTTGTTCTTTCAACAGCTAGTCCCAGATGGCAGAGCTCTTGATTCAACAGCTAGTCCCAGATGACAGAGCTCTTGCTCTTATAACATCTAGTCCCAGATGACAGAGCTCTTGTTCTTTCAACAGCTAGTCCCAGATGACAGAGCTCTTGTTCTTTCAACAGCTAGTCCCAGATGACAGAGCTCTTGTTTCAACAACTAGTCCCAGATGACAGAGCTCTTGTTTCAACAGCTAGTCCCAGATGGCAGAGCTCTTTTTCTTTCAACAGCTAGTCCCAGATGACAGAGCTCCTGTTTCAACAGCTAGTCCCAGATGACAGAGCTCATGTTCTTTCAACAGCTAGTCCCAGATGACAGAGCTCTTGTTTCAACAGCTAGTCGCAGATGACAGAGCTATTGTTCTTTCAACAGCTAGTCCCAGATGGCAGAGCTCTTGTTTCAACAGCTAGTCGCAGATGACAGAGCTCTTGTTCTTTCAACATCTAGTCCCAGATGGCAGAGCACTTGTTCTTTCAACAGCTAGTCCCAGATGACAGAGCTCTTGTTTCAACAGCTAGTCCCAGATGACAGAGCTCTTGTTTCAACAGCTAGTCCCAGATGACAGAGCTCTTGTTCTTTCAACAGCTAGTCCCAGATGGCAGAGCTCTTGTTTCAACAGCTAGTCCCAGATGGCAGAGCTCTCTTTGTTTCAACAGCTAGTCCCAGATGACAGAGCTCTTGTTTCAACAGCTAGTCCCAGATGACAGAGCTCTTGTTCTTTCAACAGCTAGTCCCAGATGACAGAGCTCTTGTTCTTTCAACAGCTAGTCCCAGATGGCAGAGCTCTTGTTTCAACATCTAGTCCCAGATGACAGAGCTCTTGTTCTTTCAACAGCTAGTCCCAGATGGCAGAGCTCTTGTTTCAACATCTAGTCCCAGATGACAGAGCTCTTGTTCTTTCAACAGCTAGTCCCAGATGGCAGAGCTCTTGATTCAACAGCTAGTCCCAGATGGCAGAGCACTTGTTCTTTCAAGAGCTAGTCCCAGATGACAGAGCTCTTGTTCTTTCAACAGCTAGTCCCAGATGGCAGAGCTCTTGTTTCAACAGCTAGTCCCAGATGACAGAGCACTTGTTCTTTCAACAGCTAGTCCCAGATGACAGAGCTCTTGTTCTTTCAACAGCTAGTCCCAGATGGCAGAGCACTTGTTCTTTCAACAGCTAGTCCCAGATGGCAGAGCACTTGTTCTTTCAACAGCTAGTCCCAGATGGCAGAGCTCTTGATTCAACAGCTAGTCCCAGATGACAGAGCTCTTGCTCTCATAACATCTAGTCCCAGATGACAGAGCTCTTGTTCTTTCAACAGCTAGTCCCAGATGACAGAGCTTTTGTTTCAACAACTAGTCCCAGATGACAGAGCTCTTGTTTCAACAGCTAGTCCCAGATGGCAGAGCTCTTGTTCTTTCAACAGCTAGTCGCAGATGACAGAGCTCTTGTTCTTTCAACAGCTAGTCCCAGATGACAGAGCTCTTGTTTCAACAGCTAGTCCCAGATGACAGAGCTCTTGTTCTTTCAACAGCTAGTCCCAGATGGCAGAGCTCTTGTTCTTTCAACAGCTAATCCCAGATGACAGAGCTCTTGTTTCAGGAGCTAGTCCCAGATGACAGAGGTCTTTTTGTCTCAACAGCTAGTCCCAGATGACAGAGCTCTTGTTTCAACAGCTAGTCCTGGATAACAGAGCTCTTGTTGTTTCAACAGCTAGTCCCAGATGGCAGAGCTCTTGTTCTTTCAACAGCTAGTCCCAGATGACAGAGCTCTTGTTTCAACATCTAGTCCCAGATGACAGAACTCATGTTCTTTCAACAGCTAGTCCCAGATGGCAGAGCTCTTGTTTCAACAGCTAGTCCCAGATGACAGAGCTCTTGTTTCAACATCTAGTCTCAGATAACAGAGCTCTTGTTCTTTCAACAGCTAGTCCCAGATGACAGAGCTCTTGTTTCAACAGTTAGTCCCAGATGACAGAGCTCTTGTTCTTTCAACAGTTAGTCCCAGATGACAGAGCTCTTGATGTTTCAATATCTAGTCCCAGATAACAGAGCTCTTGTTGTTTCAACAGCTAGTCCCAGATGGCAGAGCTCTTGTTGTTTCAACAGCTAGTCCCAGATGACAGAGCTCTTGTTCTTTCAACAGCTAGTCCCAGATGACAGAGCTCTTGTTCTTTCAACAGCTAGTCCCAGATGACAGAGCTCTTGTTCTTTCAACAGCTAGTCCCAGATGGCAGAGCTCTTGTTCTTTCAACAGCTAGTCCCAGATGACAGAGCTCTTGTTTCAACAGTTAGTCCCAGATGACAGAGCTCTTGTTTCAACAGCTAGTCCCAGATGGCAGAGCTCTTGTTCTTTCAACAGCTAGTCCCAGATGACAGAGCTCTTGTTCTTTCAACAGCTAGTCCCAGATGGCAGAGCTCTTGTTCTTTCAACAGCTAGTCCCAGATGACAGAGCTCTTGTTTCAACAGTTAGTCCCAGATGACAGAGCACTTGTTCTTTCAACAGTTAGTCCCAGATGACAGAGCACTTGTTCTTTCAACGGTTAGTCCCAGATGACAGAGCACTTGTTCTTTCAACAGTTAGTCGCAGATGACAGAGCTCTTGTTTCAACAGCTAGTCCCAGATGACAGAGCACTTGTTCTTTCAACAGTTAGTCCCAGATGACAGAGCACTTGTTCTTTCAACAGTTAGTCGCAGATGACAGAGCTCTTGTTTCAACAGCTAGTCCCAGATGACAGAGCTCTTGTTCTTTCAACAGCTAGTCCCGGATGACAGAGCTCTTGTTTCAACAGCTAGTCCCAGATGACAGAGCTCTTGTTTCAACAGCTAGTCCCAGATGACAGAGCTCTTGTTTCAACAGCTAGTCCCGGATAACAGAGCACTTGTTCTTTCAACAGCTCGTCCCAGATGACAGAGCTCTTGTTTCAACAGCTAGTCCCAGATGACAGAGCTCTTGTTTCAACAGCTAGTCCCAGATGACAGAGCTCTTGTTCTTTCAACAGTTAGTCCCAGATGACAGAGCTCTTGTTTCAACAGCTAGTCCCAGATGGCAGAGCTCTTGTTTCAACAGCTAGTCCCAGATGGCAGAGCTCTTGTTCTTTCAACAGCTTGTCCCAGATGACAGAGCTCTTGTTCTTTCAACAGTTAGTCCCAGATGACAGAGCTCTTGTCGTTTCAACAGCTAGTCCCAGATGACAGAGCATTTGTTTCAACAGTTAGTCCCAGATGACAGAGCACTTGTTCTTTCAACAGTTAGTCCCAGATGACAGAGCTCTTGTTGTTTCAACAGCTAGTCCTAGATGACAGAACTCTTGTTGTTTCAACAGCTAGTCCCAGATGACAGAGCTCTTGTTCTTTCAACAGCTAGTCCCAGATGGCAGAGCCCTTGTCGTTTCAACAGCTAGTCCCAGATGGCAGAGCTCTTGTTCTTTCAACAGCTAGTCCCAGATGGCAGAGCTCTTGTTGTTTCAACAGCTAGTCCCAGATGGCAGAGCTCTTGTTGTTTCAACAGCTAGTCCCAGATGACAGAGCTCTTGTTTCAACAGCTAGTCCCAGATGACAGAGCTCTTGTTCTTTCAACAGCTAGTCCCAGATGGCAGAGCTCTTGTTCTTTCAACAGCTAGTCCCAGATGACAGAGCTCTTGTTTCAACAGCTAGTCCCAGATGACAGAGCTCTTGTTTCAACAGCTAGTCGCAGATGACAGAGCTCTTGTTTCAACAGCTAGTCCCAGATGACAGAGCTCTTGTTTCAACAGCTAGTCCCAGATGACAGAGCTCTTGTTTCAACAGCTAGTCGCAGATGACAGAGCTCTTGTTTCAACAGCCAGTCCCAGATGACAGAGCTCTTGTTTCAACAGCTAGTCCCAGATGACAGAGCTCTTGTTATTCCAACAGCTAGTCCCAGATGACAGAGCTCTTGTTTCAACAGCTAGTCCCAGATGACAGAGCTCTTGTTTCAACAGCTAGTCCCAGATGACAGAGCTCTTGTTTCAACAGCTAGTCCCAGATGACAGAGCACTTGTTGTTTCAACAGTTAGTCCCAGATGACAGAGCTCTTGTTTCAACAGCTAGTCCCAGATGACAGAGCTCTTGTTCTTTCAACAGCTAGTCCCAGATGACAGAGCTCTTGTTTCAACAGCTAGTCCCAGATGACAGAGCTCTTGTTTCAACAGCTAGTCCCAGATGGCAGAGCACTTGTTGTTTCAACAGTTAGTCCCAGATGACAGAGCTCTTGTTTCAACAGCTAGTCCCAGATGGCAGAGCTCTTGTTGTTTCAACAGCTAGTCCCAGATGACAGAGCACTTGTTGTTTCAACAGTTAGTCCCAGATGACAGAGCTCTTGTTTCAACAGCTAGTCCCAGATGACAGAGCTCTTGTTGTTTCAACAGCTAGTCCCAGATGACAGAGCTCTTGTTTCAACAGCTAGTCCCATATGACAGAGCTCTTGTTTCAACAGCTAGTCCCAGATGGCAGAGCACTTGTTGTTTCAACAGTTAGTCCCAGATGACAGAGCTCTTGTTTCAACAGCTAATCCCAGATGACAGAGCACTTGTTCTTTCAACAGCTAGTCCCAGATGGCAGAGCACTTGTTCTTTCAACAGCTAGTCCCAGATGGCAAAGCTCTTGTTATTTCCACAGCTAGTCCCAGATGACAGAGCTCTTGTTGTTTCAACAACTAGTCCCAGATGACAGAGCTCTTGTTTCAACATCTAGTCCCAGATGGCAAAGCTCTTGTTGTTTCAACAGCTAGTCCCAGATGACAGAGCTCTTGTTCTTTCAACATCTAGTGCCAGATCACAGAGCTCTTGTTTCAACAGCTAGTCCCAGATGACAGAGCTCTTGTTGTTTCAACAGCTAGTCCCAGATGACAGAGCTCTTGTTTCAACATCTAGTCCCAGATAACAAAGCTCTTGTTCTTTCAACAGCTAGTCCCAGATGACAGAGCTCTTGTTTCAACAGTTAGTCCCAGATGACAGAGCTCTTGTTCTTTCAACAGCTAGTCCCAGATGGCAGAGCTCTTGTTGTTTCAACAGCTAGTCCCAGATGGCAGAGCTCTTGTTGTTTCAACAGCTAGTCCCAGATGACAGAGCTCTTGTTTCAACAGCTAGTCCCAGATGACAGAGCTCTTGTTCTTTCAACAGCTAGTCCCAGATGGCAGAGCTCTTGTTCTTTGAACAGCTAGTCCCAGATGACAGAGCTCTTGTTTCAACAGCTAGTCCCAGATGACAGAGCTCTTGTTTCAACAGCTAGTCGCAGATGACAGAGCTCTTGTTTCAACAGCTAGTCCCAGATGACAGAGCTCTTGTTTCAACAGCTAGTCCCAGATGACAGAGCTCTTGTTTCAACAGCTAGTCGCAGATGACAGAGCTCTTGTTTCAACAGTTAGTCCCAGATGACAGAGCTCTTGTTCTTTCAACAGCTAGTCCCAGATGGCAGAGCTCTTGTTGTTTCAACAGCTAGTCCCAGATGGCAGAGCTCTTGTTGTTTCAAAAGCTAGTCCCAGATGACAGAGCTCTTGTTTCAACAGCTAGTCCCAGATGACAGAGCTCTTGTTCTTTCAACAGCTAGTCCCAGATGGCAGAGCTCTTGTTCTTTGAACAGCTAGTCCCAGATGACAGAGCTCTTGTTTCAACAGCTAGTCCCAGATGACAGAGCTCTTGTTTCAACAGCTAGTCGCAGATGACAGAGCTCTTGTTTCAACAGCTAGTCCCAGATGACAGAGCTCTTGTTTCAACAGCTAGTCCCAGATGACAGAGCTCTTGTTTCAACAGCTAGTCGCAGATGACAGAGCTCTTGTTTCAACAGCCAGTCCCAGATGAC
Source organism: Eledone cirrhosa (assembly GCA_964016885.1). Lineage (NCBI taxonomy): Eukaryota > Metazoa > Mollusca > Cephalopoda > Octopoda > Eledonidae > Eledone > Eledone cirrhosa. Next base: position 27,584,176 of record OZ024741.1, read on the forward strand.
AGAGCTCTTGTTTCAACAGCTAGTCCCAGATGACAGAGCTCTTGTTATTCCAACAGCTAGTCCCAGATGACAGAGCTCTTGTTTCAACAGCTAGTCCCAGATGACAGAGCTCTTGTTTCAACAGCTAGTCCCAGATGACAGAGCTCTTGTTTCAACAGCTAGTCCCAGATGACAGAGCACTTGTTGTTTCAACAGTTAGTCCCAGATGACAGAGCTCTTGTTTCAACAGCTAGTCCCAGATGACAGAGCTCTTGTTCTTTCAACAGCTAGTCCCAGATGACAGAGCTCTTGTTTCAACAGCTAGTCCCAGATGACAGAGCTCTTGTTTCAACAGCTAGTCCCAGATGGCAGAGCACTTGTTGTTTCAACAGTTAGTCCCAGATGACAGAGCTCTTGTTTCAACAGCTAGTCCCAGATGGCAGAGCTCTTGTTGTTTCAACAGCTAGTCCCAGATGACAGAGCACTTGTTGTTTCAACAGTTAGTCCCAGATGACAGAGCTCTTGTTTCAACAGCTAGTCCCAGATGACAGAGCTCTTGTTGTTTCAACAGCTAGTCCCAGATGACAGAGCTCTTGTTTCAACAGCTAGTCCCATATGACAGAGCTCTTGTTTCAACAGCTAGTCCCAGATGGCAGAGCACTTGTTGTTTCAACAGTTAGTCCCAGATGACAGAGCTCTTGTTTCAACAGCTAATCCCAGATGACAGAGCACTTGTTCTTTCAACAGCTAGTCCCAGATGGCAGAGCACTTGTTCTTTCAACAGCTAGTCCCAGATGGCAAAGCTCTTGTTATTTCCACAGCTAGTCCCAGATGACAGAGCTCTTGTTGTTTCAACAACTAGTCCCAGATGACAGAGCTCTTGTTTCAACATCTAGTCCCAGATGGCAAAGCTCTTGTTGTTTCAACAGCTAGTCCCAGATGACAGAGCTCTTGTTCTTTCAACATCTAGTGCCAGATCACAGAGCTCTTGTTTCAACAGCTAGTCCCAGATGACAGAGCTCTTGTTGTTTCAACAGCTAGTCCCAGATGACAGAGCTCTTGTTTCAACATCTAGTCCCAGATAACAAAGCTCTTGTTCTTTCAACAGCTAGTCCCAGATGACAGAGCTCTTGTTTCAACAGTTAGTCCCAGATGACAGAGCTCTTGTTCTTTCAACAGCTAGTCCCAGATGGCAGAGCTCTTGTTGTTTCAACAGCTAGTCCCAGATGGCAGAGCTCTTGTTGTTTCAACAGCTAGTCCCAGATGACAGAGCTCTTGTTTCAACAGCTAGTCCCAGATGACAGAGCTCTTGTTCTTTCAACAGCTAGTCCCAGATGGCAGAGCTCTTGTTCTTTGAACAGCTAGTCCCAGATGACAGAGCTCTTGTTTCAACAGCTAGTCCCAGATGACAGAGCTCTTGTTTCAACAGCTAGTCGCAGATGACAGAGCTCTTGTTTCAACAGCTAGTCCCAGATGACAGAGCTCTTGTTTCAACAGCTAGTCCCAGATGACAGAGCTCTTGTTTCAACAGCTAGTCGCAGATGACAGAGCTCTTGTTTCAACAGCCAGTCCCAGATGACAGAGCTCTTGTTTCAACAGCTAGTCCCAGATGACAGAGCTCTTGTTATTCCAACAGCTAGTCCCAGATGACAGAGCTCTTGTTTCAACAGCTAGTCCCAGATGACAGAGCTCTTGTTTCAACAGCTAGTCCCAGATGACAGAGCTCTTGTTTCAACAGCTAGTCCCAGATGACAGAGCACTTGTTGTTTCAACAGTTAGTCCCAGATGACAGAGCTCTTGTTTCAACAGCTAGTCCCAGATGACAGAGCTCTTGTTCTTTCAACAGCTAGTCCCAGATGACAGAGCTCTTGTTTCAACAGCTAGTCCCAGATGACAGAGCTCTTGTTTCAACAGCTAGTCCCAGATGGCAGAGCACTTGTTGTTTCAACAGTTAGTCCCAGATGACAGAGCTCTTGTTTCAACAGCTAGTCCCAGATGGCAGAGCTCTTGTTGTTTCAACAGCTAGTCCCAGATGACAGAGCACTTGTTGTTTCAACAGTTAGTCCCAGATGACAGAGCTCTTGTTTCAACAGCTAGTCCCAGATGACAGAGCTCTTGTTGTTTCAACAGCTAGTCCCAGATGACAGAGCTCTTGTTTCAACAGCTAGTCCCATATGACAGAGCTCTTGTTTCAACAGCTAGTCCCAGATGGCAGAGCACTTGTTGTTTCAACAGTTAGTCCCAGATGACAGAGCTCTTGTTTCAACAGCTAATCCCAGATGGCAAAGCTCTTGTTATTTCCACAGCTAGTCCCAGATGACAGAGCTCTTGTTGTTTCAACAACTAGTCCCAGATGACAGAGCTCTTGTTTCAACATCTAGTCCCAGATGGCAAAGCTCTTGTTGTTTCAACAGCTAGTCCCAGATGACAGAGCTCTTGTTCTTTCAACATCTAGTGCCAGATCACAGAGCTCTTGTTTCAACAGCTAGTCCCAGATGACAGAGCTCTTGTTGTTTCAACAGCTAGTCCCAGATGACAGAGCTCTTGTTTCAACATCTAGTCCCAGATAACAAAGCTCTTGTTCTTTCAACAGCTAGTCCCAGATGACAGAGCTCTTGTTTCAACAGTTAGTCCCAGATGACAGAGCTCTTGTTCTTTCAACAGTTAGTCCCAGATGACAGAGCTCTTGATGTTTCAATATCTAGTCCCAGATGACAGAGCTCTTGTTTCAACAGCTAGTCCCAGATGGCAGAGCTCTTGTTGTTTCAACAGCTAGTCCCAGATGGCAGAGCTCTTGTTCTTTCAACAGCTAGTCCCAGATGACAGAGCTCTTGTTTCAACAGTTAGTCCCAGATGACAGAGCACTTGTTCTTTCAACAGTTAGTCCCAGATGACAGAGCACTTGTTCTTTCAACAGTTAGTCCCAGATGACAGAGCACTTGTTCTTTCAACTGTTAGTCGCAAATGACAGAGCTCTTGTTTCAACAGCTAGTCCCGGATAACAGAGCTCTTGTTCTTTCAACAGTTAGTCCCAGATGGCAGAGCTCTTGTTTCAACAGTTAGTCCCAGATGACAGAGCACTTGTTCTTTCAACAGTTAGTCCCAGATGACAGAGCACTTGTTCTTTCAACAGTTAGTCGCAGATGACAGAGCTCTTGTTTCAACAGCTAGTCCCGGATAACAGAGCACTTGTTCTTTCAACAGCTAGTCCCAGATGACAGAGCTCTTGTTTCAACAGCTAGTCCCAGATGACAGAGCTCTTGTTCCAACAGCTAGTCCCAGATGACTGAGCTCTTGTTCCAACAGCTAGTCCCAGATGACAGAGCTCTTGTTTCAACAGCTAGTCCCAGATAACAGAGCTCTTGTTCTTTCAACAGCTAGTCCCAGATGACTGAGCTCTTGTTCCAACAGCTAGTCCCAGATGATAGAGCTCTTGTTTCAACAGCTAGTCCCAGATGACAAAGCTCTTGTTTCAACAGCTAGTCCCAGATGACAGAGCTTTTGTTGTTCCAATAGCTAGTCCCAGATGACAGAGCTCTTGTTCCAACAGCTAGTCCCAGATGACAGAGCTCTTGTTCCAACAGCTAGTCCCAGATGACAGAGCTCTTGTTCCAACAGCTAGTCCCAGATGACAAAGCTCTTGTTTCAACAGCTAGTCCCAGATGACAGAGCACTTGTTGTTCCAATAGCTAGTCCCAAATGACAGAACTCTTGTTCCAACAGCTAGTCCCAGATGACAGAGCTCTTGTTCCAACAGCTAGTCCCAGATGACAGAGCTCTTGTTCTAACAGCTAGTCCCAGATGACAGAGCTCTTGTTCCAACAGCTAGTCCCAGATGACAGAGCTTTTGTTTCAACAGCTAGTCCCAGATGACAGAGCTTTTGTTTCAACAGCTAGTCCCAGATGGCAGAGCACTTGTTGTTTCAACAGTTAGTCCCAGATGACAGAGCTCTTGTTTCAACAGCTAGTCCCAGATGGCAGAGCTCTTGTTGTTTCAACAGCTAGTCCCAGATGACAGAGCACTTGTTGTTTCAACAGTTAGTCCCAGATGACAGAGCTCTTGTTTCAACAGCTAGTCCCAGATGACAGAGCTCTTGTTGTTTCAACAGCTAGTCCCAGATGACAGAGCTCTTGTTTCAACAGTTAGTCCCAGATGACAGAGCTCTTGTTTCAACAGCTAGTCCCAGATGGCAGAGCACTTGTTGTTTCAACAGTTAGTCCCAGATGACAGAGCTCTTGTTTCAACAGCTAATCCCAGATGACAGAGCACTTGTTCTTTCAACAGCTAGTCCCAGATGGCAGAGCACTTGTTCTTTCAACAGCTAGTCCCAGATGGCAAAGCTCTTGTTCTTTCCACAGCTAGTCCCAGATGACAGAGCTCTTGTTGTTTCAACAACTAGTCCCAGATGACAGAGCTCTTGTTTCAACATCTAGTCCCAGATGGCAAAGCTCTTGTTGTTTCAACAGCTAGTCCCAGATGACAGAGCTCTTGTTCTTTCAACATCTAGTGCCAGATCACAGAGCTCTTGTTTCAACAGCTAGTCCCAGATGACAGAGCTCTTGTTGTTTCAACAGCTAGTCCCAGATGACAGAGCTCTTGTTTCAACATCTAGTCCCAGATAACAAAGCTCTTGTTCTTTCAACAGCTAGTCCCAGATGACAGAGCTCTTGTTTCAACAGTTAGTCCCAGATGACAGAGCTCTTGTTCTTTCAACAGTTAGTCCCAGATGACAGAGCTCTTGATGTTTCAATATCTAGTCCCAGATGACAGAGCTCTTGTTTCAACAGCTAGTCCCAGATGGCAGAGCTCTTGTTGTTTCAACAGCTAGTCCCAGATGGCAGAGCTCTTGTTCTTTCAACAGCTAGTCCCAGATGACAGAGCTCTTGTTTCAACAGTTAGTCCCAGATGACAGAGCACTTGTTCTTTCAACAGTTAGTCCCAGATGACAGAGCACTTGTTCTTTCAACAGTTAGTCCCAGATGACAGAGCACTTGTTCTTTCAACTGTTAGTCGCAGATGACAGAGCTCTTGTTTCAACAGCTAGTCCCGGATAACAGAGCTCTTGTTCTTTCAACAGTTAGTCCCAGATGGCAGAGCTCTTGTTTCAACAGTTAGTCCCAGATGACAGAGCACTTGTTCTTTCAACAGTTAGTCCCAGATGACAGAGCACTTGTTCTTTCAACAGTTAGTCGCAGATGACAGAGCTCTTGTTTCAACAGCTAGTCCCGGATTACAGAGCACTTGTTCTTTCAACAGCTAGTCCCAGATGACAGAGCTCTTGTTTCAACAGCTAGTCCCAGATGACAGAGCTCTTGTTCCAACAGCTAGTCCCAGATGACTGAGCTCTTGTTCCAACAGCTAGTCCCAGATGACAGAGCTCTTGTTTCAACAGCTAGTCCCAGATAACAGAGCTCTTGTTCTTTCAACAGCTAGTCCCAGATGACTGAGCTCTTGTTCCAACAGCTAGTCCCAGATGATAGAGCTCTTGTTTCAACAGCTAGTCCCAGATGACAAAGCTCTTGTTTCAACAGCTAGTCCCAGATGACAGAGCTTTTGTTGTTCTAATAGCTAGTCCCAGATGACAGAGCTCTTGTTCCAACAGCTAGTCCCAGATGACAGAGCTCTTGTTCCAACAGCTAGTCCCAGATGACAGAGCTCTTGTTCCAACAGCTAGTCCCAGATGACAAAGCTCTTGTTTCAACAGCTAGTCCCAGATGACAGAGCACTTGTTGTTCCAATAGCTAGTCCCAAATGACAGAACTCTTGTTCCAACAGCTAGTCCCAGATGACAGAGCTCTTGTTCCAACAGCTAGTCCCAGATGACAGAGCTCTTGTTCTAACAGCTAGTCCCAGATGACAGAGCTCTTGTTCCAACAGCTAGTCCCAGATGACAGAGCTTTTGTTTCAACAGCTAGTCCCAGATGACAGAGCTCTTGTTCCAATAGCTAGTCCCAGATGACAGAGCTTTTGTTTCAACAGCTAGTCCCAGATGACAGAGCTCTTGTTCCAACAGCTAGTCCCAGATGACAGAGCTCTTGTTCTAACAGCTAGTCCCAGATGACAGAGCTCTTGTTCCAACAGCTAGTCCCAGATGACAGAGCTTTTGTTTCAACAGCTAGTCCCAGATGACAGAGCTTTTGTTTCAACAGCTAGTCCCAGATGACAGAGCTCTTGCTCCAACAGCTAGTCCCAGATGACAGAGCTCTTGTTCTAACAGCTAGTCCTAGATGACAGAGCTCTTGTTCCAACAGCTAGTCCCAGATGGCGGAGCTCTTGTTGTTTCAACAGCTAGTCCCAGATGGCGGAGCTCTTGCTCCAACAGCTAGTCCCAAACTAGAACTAGCTGTTGAAACATACTCTACTTTCCCAAGTATCGACTACTCTGTTGAGTAGTGGTTTAACTAGTTTTAAATTGGTTCTATCCTGATTTAACTTGATCAATATTGTGATGTCTAAAACTTAACTTAACAAAGGTTCTTCTGATATAAATTTATGATGAAAGGTTTCTAGCTAAATATAAACATTTTAAAATAAGCAAATTTGTGTTGTAGAACCAGTGTCAGTTTGAAGTGGTTTGGTATAAGAACGGTTAATTGATTAGACCCTTCCCGAAAAGTTGTGGCCTTGTGATTAAGTTAGGAATGGTCCCACATTTTAGAGGAGTATATAAGTTGAGAGAGAATCAAGTCCAGTACTAAACTGGAACCTCATTTATTGGCCTCAATCTATCCAACGTTCTAATGACTCTGCTAGTTCGCCATCTTATTTTACATTAGCAAATGAATAAAAGGTGCATTACAAACCAAGAGATTTTCATAGGAAAGTTTTCTTCTTGCAATAAACTCAGTGTGAGGCAGAGGAAGTTGAGGAAATGTTTCAAGACTCTGAGGCACCAACTAAAAAAGATTCAACAAGGAAAACAAACATAAATAAAAAAGAATAACACTATTATTATTATTATTAAAATAGGGTGGTGAATTGGCAGTATCGGTAGAGGGTTGAACGCCATGCTTTCTAGCATAGTTACGTCCCTTTACAGTCTGAGTTCAAATCCCGCCGAGGTTAACTTTGCCTTTCATCCTTACGGGGTCGATAAAATAAAGTACCAGTAATGCACTGGGTAATTGCTGGCCTTGTGCCTAACGTAGAAACAATTATTATTATTATTAAATATCATGACTAAATATTGTACAAGTGCCTGAGCATTCCACGTCCACATAACATACAACATTAATGTAATTATCAGGGAGACATGACGCAATGTGTGACATGACTAGTCCTTTCAATTAGACAATTAGAGGTACAGTCCATCTGGTCGGCCCCAAAATAGTTTCAAGCTTCCTAATTTTACTCACAATGCACAGGTTAACTCGAGGCTACCCAAGGTGCCATGCAATGGGATTGAACCTGGTGCCTAATGATTGTAAAGGGAATTTCTTAAATATTCAGCCACACATACATACCTAACTACCTACGTACATAGGAAGATACATACAAACATACATAACCATGCAACACACATGAAAATCATTTAGATCAAGTGATACCTGTGCATGAAGCTTTTTTAAGTGAAGGAAGGCCTTACACTGGACCAACCCCACTCTCTGAACAATGGTGACAGGTATCCAAAAAGAAGAACAGGTCAACATTATTGGCTGCCATTGAGTTGCAGGTTTTACATCAGAGTTTTCCTTCTCCTGGAATGATGCCCTAACAAGGATCAGGGGTCTTTTTCTCTAGAGTGACAGTGGTAAAATGTAGCCCAGTACAACCTCTCACATGGTTGGGTCATGGATGACTAAACCGGCAACCCCATCAAGCTTGCTTGGTGAGGTGGGTGATTTTTGGACACCCTGCAGGATGAAAAACAAAACCTGTCAAAGAGCAGAGGAACTCAGGAGGGATGGATGGATGAATGGATACATACACACACACGCGTACATATACATACATGCAAAGAATAAATTAATTTTTAAAAAAAATTATTTCCTTCTCAGCAGAGTTACTTCAGGTAGGGCTGTTACTTCTCCAAATTGAGAGATCACAGCTCCAATACTACAGGCATGTGGTTAGAATATCTCAGGAAAGTACAATGAAGTAATAAATATAAAAATATAAAATTACCTTTGTGTTCTCTTCAGGATGATTAGAATAGACAAAAGAGTTTAAACAAACTCTCGAAGGAATACCATCCGATACTAACTGGTAGTTCTTCTTCATTTCTTTTTTGAATCTTTCATTTTGTTGGTAGTCAGCTGTAATTAAGACAATAGTTAGAGATATTCCAAAATCATCATCATCATCACCATTTAACGTCTATTCCATGCTTGCATGAGTTGTATGAGACAGGTGTGGCCAGTTGGCCATGTTGTACCTTGCTCAATCCAAACTGTATTGTGGCTGGGAGTTTTACAGCAGGATGCTCTCCCTAATACCAACCACAATAATATATATAAGATGCGAGAAAAAACAAAAAAAACCTCCATCTCCACTCTACTTTTGAAAAGAATAAGAACTGTGAAACCGGTAATGGAAACAAATAAATATTCTTAAAAAGACTCGTTGCATTTTCGATTTCATATTTTTTCCTGATATATATGTATATATATATATTCATTAGTTAAGCAAAACAAGACTACAGATTTCACAAGGAAGACATTATTAAAAGATTGTCAACATATTTTAGTTTGATGTAAGGAATGTAGAGAATAACAATAATAATATAATAATTGTTTCTACTTTAGGCACAAGGCCAGCAATTACCCAGTGCATTACTGGTACTTTATTTTATCGACCCCGTAAGGATGAAAGGCAAAGTCAACCTCGGCGGGATTTGAACTCAGATCGTAAAGGGACGTAACTATGCTGGAAAACATGGCGTCCGACGCTCTACCGATACTGCCAATCCACTGTCCGTTTACAATTGTTTCACTACTCCATATAATATTTCTGGATCAAATGATTATATATCATTATTGATCTGGTTCAGTTGAAAATAATTAACATAGGTAAAAATAGAGCAGCTCATCGGAACTTCAAAAGGAATATAAATTAAAATAAGGAAAGAATGTTACATAAATGTAATGATAGGCAGATCTCACACAATGCAGCCTCGACAGAAGAATACTGCTCCACTATGGCAGACAATTGATATACCCAGGACACCATAGTGAAATACCAACATATGGAACATTACATTTATGTAACATTCTTTCCTTATTTTAATTTATATTCCTTTTGAAGTTCCGATGAGCTGCTCTATTTCTACCTATGTTAATTATTTTCAACTGAACCAGATCAATAATGATATATAATCATTTGATCCAGAAATATTATATGGAGTAGCGAAACAATTGTAAACGGACATTATTATTAATATTATTATTATTATTCTCTACATTCCTTACATCAAACTAAAATATGTTGACAATCTTTTAATAATGTCTTCCTTGTGAAATCTGTAGTCTTGTTTTGCTTAACTAATGAATATTTCCAGCTCTGCGCACCTAACTTCTGCATGAACCCAGCCACCTAGCTGCCTTCCACTGTATATTGCACATTGAGCACATGTCTTTACGCTTTGGCTTCTAACTAATTCACCAATCTCTCCTCTCCTATCTCCATCTCTCTCTTTAAGATTGGTTACTCTTGAACTGTGTATATATATATATATATATATATATATATATATATATATACATATAGTAGTGGTGGTGGTGGTGGTGGTTGTAGTAGTAGTAGCAGTAGTAGTAGTAACTAACCAATAGCATCAGGGCCACATTTCTTTGGTGCCCATCTTTCAACGAGGTTCTTCAAAACATTCAACCGTCCTAAGTATCGGTTCCGTATGATCACCTGAAAATGGTGGAAAATGGTTCATGTTTCAATACAAGTGTGAATGTTTGTGTTAGTGCATTACTGTATTTAGGCAGGTGTATTTGTGTGCATATATATGTGTGTGTGTGTATATGTATATATATATATATATATATATAAAATTAGGATTGGTACTCTGAAATAGCGATGTATACATGAATGTATGTATAGTATATCTGGCAATATACCGCATGTTTAATTAAAAACAGAGCACCAATCCTAATTTTCAATTTTTGCTGGACCGGCATTCGCTCTGTATAATCAGTTCCTGATTATTACTGGAATTCTATAAGAATCCAGCCTCTATAGTTTTCAACAAAGGTCGGTGAGTGCTAAGCTCTGATGAACACCACAGTATCAAACAGATCTGTCAGCTTATCTCCCTTCCCTTGTTGAAAAAAGAAGTAAGTGACATAGTCACTACTTTAAAATAATAGCGCAAGGTCTTCAAAATGTTTTTAATTAAACATACAGTATATCGCCAGATATACTATACATACATTCATATATATATATATATATATGTGTGTGTGTGTGTGTGTATGTGTGTGTGTATATATATGTGTGTGTATATATATATATATGTGTGTGTATATATATATATATATATGTGTGTGTGTGTGTGTATACATATATCATCATCAGCAGAAGCAGCACACCATCTCAGATTCCCCTTAAACCCATTTTCTCCCTCAGTTCATTCAAGCTCTGCCTTTCCCTCACACTTACATTCCACATCCAATAAAACATGGCTGTTTCATGTCTCTCCAGTCACAGCCCATGTTATACTACCATGTAGCATCACACTTCACACATCCAATAAAACATGGCTGCTTCATGTCTCTCCAGTCTATACATGTCCTCTGCAGTCACAGCCCATGTTATACTACCATGTAGCATCACACTTCACACATCCAATAAAACATGGCTGCTTCATGTCTCTCCAGTCTATACATGTCCTCTGCAGTCACAGCCCATGTTTTACTCCCATGCAGCACTGCACACCTCACATACAGGTGTCATACAACCTTCCTTTTGTATTTAGAGAGAAACCTTTTGTTGTCAGCAGTGGGCGCAGTTCTCTAAACTTCATCCATCCTATCCTTATTCTAACTATTAAACACTCGGTGCACCCCACCCACTTTTGCTGCTAATTAGTTCACCTAGATAGTAGAAGCTATCAACCATTATCTATAGATCCTTCCCGCCGAGGTTGACTTTGCCTTTCATCCTTACGGGGTCGATAAAATAAAGTACCAGTAATGCACTGGGTAATTGGTGGCCTTGTGCCAAAAGTAGAAACAATTATCTATAGATCCTTCCTGTGACTGGAAAAGATTTATATCATTAGCACCCTTCCCCTCAATTTCTTCTGTACATCTTCTACAGGCAAAGATCTCCCCTTCTGTTTGTCTACTCGTTACCCCACTACATCTTTGAAGAAGGAAGAGGAGGAGGAGGAAGAGGAGGAGTAGGAGGAGGAGGAGGAGATCTCCCCTTCTGTTTGTCTACTCGTTACCCCACTACATCTTTGAAGAAGGAGGGGGAGGATGGGGGGGTGAACCTGGGGCTTGAATAGGGACTCTGAAAAGATTGCTCACCTTATGCGCAGCTTGAATAAACCTCGACTTTATAGCCAACTTCAGTCCCCAAAAATTATTTTTATGTGGATTAAAATCAGCCAGCTCTTGGGGGATCTGATATAAAAATAAAATTAAAATATTTTCAAAATTGCATGTTTATTTTAATATAACTCTTATTGTCCTGTATCACATGAAACCACATAAGCAAGACATTCTTGATAAATACAAAACAGCCCTATGACTAAATCACATTTAAAATTGAAGTTTCTACTTTAGTTTACTGTAAATTTTCACAGGCTATTCACTAGTGAAAAAATACCATATTTCCCGGTGTCGAAGATATTATTTTTTCCCTAAAATAAGTCTTGAAAATCTTCCATATGTCCCAGAAGCCAATGGTTGTGTTTCTCATAGGCATCATTTTCCTAATCCCAGAGGAAAATTATCTCTGCTAGACAGTAATCTGAACTCCTGTATATGACCTCTCAATGAAGTGTATAAATTAAACTTAGTTAAAGTAGTAAACAAAATATCATTAAAAATAAGGTAACAAAATCCAAATTGTTGGGACTTTATTGTTTTTTAAATCTTTGGTTGTCAAAATTGGGGTGCATCCTGTCTTATAGTCCAGCAGTCGCAAGCAGTGGGAGGGACCGTGCTGACGAAGGCTAGTTAAGCCTGAAATGCATAGACGGTTGTCCCCCTTGCTTCTGCTGGACATCACCAGAGGGCGTTAGGAATAAGTGGGCAAGGAAGAAGTTAGTTATATCACTAAATACCTCCAAACAGTTGATTATTTTCAAAACTATTTAAAAATCATAGGCTGTGTCCTTCATTAGAAATATGGTAATGAAATGGTTACTGAAATAAACTGTCTTTCATTAGAAATATGGCAATGAAAGGGTTAATGACATAGACAGTGTCTTTCATTAGAAATATGGTAATGAAAGGGTTAATGACATAGACAGTGTCTTTCATTAGAAATATGGTAATGAAAGGGTTAATGACATAGACAGTGTCCTTCATTAGAAATATGGCAATGAAAGGGTTAATGACGTAGACAGTGTCTTTCATTAGAAATATGGTAATGAAAGGGTTAATGACATAGACAGTGTCCTTCATTAGAAATATGGTAATGGAAGGGTTAATGACATAGACAGCGTCTTTCATTAGAAATATGGCAATGAAAGGGTTAATGACATAGACAGTGTCTTTCATTAGAAATATGGTAATGAAAGGGTTAATGACATAGACAGTGTCCTTCATTAGAAATATGGTAATGGAAGGGTTAATGACATAGACAGCATCTTTCATTAGAAATATGGTAATGAAAGGGTTAATGACAGACAGTGTCTTTCATTAGAAATATGGTAATGAAAGGGTTAATGACATAGACAGTGTCTTTCATTAGAAATATGGTAATGAAAGGGTTAATGACATAGAGTGTCCTTCATTAGAAATATGGTAATGGAAGGGTTAATGAGATAGACAGCGTCTTTCATTAGAAATATGGTAATGAAAGGGTTAATGACAGACAGTGTCTTTCATTAGAAATATGGTAATGAAAGGGTTAATGACATAGACAGTGTCTTTCATTAGAAATATGGAAATGAAAGGGTTAATTACGTAGACAGTGTCTTTCTTAAGAAATATGATAATGAAAGGGTTAATGACATAGACAGTGTCTTTCATTAGAAATATGGTAATGAAAGGGTTAATGACATAGACAGTGTCCTTCATTAGAAATATGGTAATGAAAGGGTTAATGACATAGACAGTGTCTTTCATTAGAAATATGGAAATGAAAGGGTTAATTACGTAGACAGTGTCTTTCTTAAGAAATATGATAATGAAAGGGTTAATGACATAGACAGTGTCTTTCATTAGAAATATGGTAATGAAAGGGTTAATGACATAGACAGTGTCCTTCATTAGAAATATGGCAATGAAAGGGTTAATGACGTAGACAGTGTCTTTCATTAGAAATATGGTAATGAAAGGGTTAATGACATAGACAGTGTCTTTCATTAGAAATATGGCAATGAAAGGGTTAATGACATAGACAGTGTCTTTCATTAGAAATATGGTAATGAAAGGGTTAATGACATAGACAGTGTCTTTCATTAGAAATATGGTAATGAAAGGGTTAATGACATAGACAGTGTCCTTCATTAGAAATATGGCAATGAAAGGGTTAATGACGTAGACAGTGTCTTTCATTAGAAATATGGTAATGAAAGGGTTAATGACATAGACAGTGTCCTTCATTAGAAATATGGTAATGGAAGGGTTAATGACATAGACAGCGTCTTTCATTAGAAATATGGCAATGAAAGGGTTAATGACATAGACAGTGTCTTTCATTAGAAATATGGTAATGAAAGGGTTAATGACATAGACAGTGTCCTTCATTAGAAATATGGTAATGGAAGGGTTAATGACATAGACAGCATCTTTCATTAGAAATATGGTAATGAAAGGGTTAATGACAGACAGTGTCTTTCATTAGAAATATGGTAATGAAAGGGTTAATGACATAGACAGTGTCTTTCATTAGAAATATGGTAATGAAAGGGTTAATGACATAGAGTGTCCTTCATTAGAAATATGGTAATGGAAGGGTTAATGAGATAGACAGCGTCTTTCATTAGAAATATGGTAATGAAAGGGTTAATGACAGACAGTGTCTTTCATTAGAAATATGGTAATGAAAGGGTTAATGACATAGACAGTGTCTTTCATTAGAAATATGGAAATGAAAGGGTTAATTACGTAGACAGTGTCTTTCTTAAGAAATATGATAATGAAAGGGTTAATGACATAGACAGTGTCTTTCATTAGAAATATGGTAATGAAAGGGTTAATGACATAGACAGTGTCCTTCATTAGAAATATGGTAATGAAAGGGTTAATGACATAGACAGTGTCTTTCATTAGAAATATGGAAATGAAAGGGTTAATTACGTAGACAGTGTCTTTCTTAAGAAATATGATAATGAAAGGGTTAATGACATAGACAGTGTCTTTCATTAGAAATATGGTAATGAAAGGGTTAATGACATAGACAGTGTCCTTCATTAGAAATATGGCAATGAAAGGGTTAATGACGTAGACAGTGTCTTTCATTAGAAATATGGTAATGAAAGGGTTAATGACATAGACAGTGTCTTTCATTAGAAATATGGCAATGAAAGGGTTAATGACGTAGACAGTGTCTTTCATTAGAAATATGGTAATGAAAGGGTTAACAATTTACCTGATTGTACTGCCGCATTGTTCTTCTGGATATACATTGGGTTTCCATTAAATAGTTCTCAGTATTAGGTTTAAATTTGCACTAGCAAGAATAAAACAAAATAAAGGCGTTCTAGAACCACAGAAACCTCTCAGCAAATAAACAAAACAAGAAGTAAAAATAAAGAATATGTAATACAGCTGCAGTCTACTGACTGAAACAAGAAAAACAATAAAAGAATATAAATATATATAACTTTGATAGGTTTCAGCCAGTATTGGCCCAGGCCATGCCTAACTTAATAGCACCACTTGGCGAAGTCTTTCAAATCAGGATTTGGACACCATGGCCCACTCAAGTAGAGAGTTATTATTTACAGAGACATATCCAGGTGTGTACCCAATATTTACATTGTGTACATTGTATGGAGTTTATGCCTACTCCCTTTCTACATATTGAAGGAATCAGAGTCCTATCTTCTCTCCAACTCACTTTAGTTTACTCTTAGGCCATTTGATTCTAAATTCTGTTTTCATAGTTGGAACTTATGGTTTAGGTTTTTAATGGATTTGACTATAAGGACCAAAGAAGTTCCCATGGGCAGCTGGTCTTAAACTCCTCTGTTATAGTCTGGCAGACTATAATGAATAGTAGTGGGCTAAGAACCGAACCTTGAATTCCTCACTCAACTCATTTCCTACACTCACTTTGCTGACAGCTCCTCTGTACATGACTTGCACTGTTCTCACCAACCATTTTTTTACAGCTAATCCCCTTAAGGACTATCAGATAATAGATCATGGTACTTTGTCAATGCTTTTTCTAGGTCAACGGAAACTAGGTATTATGGCTTATTTTTAGCTAAGAACTTCTCTTGTAGTTATCTTAGAAGAGGGCATATGTAATATTTTTCCCAGGCATAAAACTCAACTGCATCTCATCTAATTTGATTCTTTCTTTAATTAGTTGCACTATAACTCTGTCCATCTCTTTCATAACTTGGTCAATTAGCTTTACTTCTCTATAGTTGCTCCTCTCTAGAGCATCACCTTTGCCCGTGTAGCAATTTACGATTGTACTGCTGTGCCAGTCATTGGGTTTGATACCATCCTTTATTACCTGATTGACTATGTGGGTTACTAGTTTGACTCCTACTTCTCCTGATGCTTTTAGCACCTCAGCAGATATATATATACATACATACTCACATATATCCATAATTTGTACAAATGATATTACATCATCTGCTACCAATGGTTTCATGATCTCATAGAGTTTACAAACACACAAGTGGTAAAGAGCAGTGACTACTTAGATTAATATATTTACAAACTGCATTTGTTGATGGATGTCTGGTTCTGACATTGAATGTTCTAGTTGAACAAACAATGAAATTAATGCACAAATAACTGAGCATTCTAGATATGTGTGCTTTTTGTGTAGCTCTCAGGGAGATCCAGCATGACACAGTATATGACAAGGCTGTTCCTTGAATTACAACTGAATGAACTGGAGAATGTTCATATTTGAATATATAACATGACTTAGCAGTTCAACAAATGCAGATCGATAGAAACAAGTGTTGAAGTCAATGATATGATCATCTAAATCCCTTCAAAGCAGTGCCCCAGCATAGACACAATTTCATGACTGAGATCAATAAATACTAATATTAGTAAAATTTCAAATTCTTACCTTATAGGCTTCCCAGAGCCATTTCCAGTGCACCCGTTCCATGATCTTGGATTCTGGACTCATTGGATCATCACCGACTTTCTTCTGCCAACGTAACTGATTTTGCCGTTCTTCAATGATCAACTGTTGTATGGATTTCTCAAAGGCAACTGCCTTAAATAGAAGACCATTGCAATTTGAATTATACAAGTGTGTATGTGTACATATATATAAAGAATTCAAAGTTTGAAAGCCACGACAATGGGGGTTTCGACAGAAAATAATTAAATCGTAAGAAACACGGGTTGTTTTTTTACCTTAATTTATTCGTATGTCCTGATATTTCGAGATTAATATCTCTTCTTCCGAGGAAAAGGAACTATAAATAATGGTTTCTGATTTAGGCACAAGGTCAACAATTTTTTGGAGGAGGGGAAGCCGATTGAATCGACCCCAGTACATTACTGGTACTTTGTTTTATCGACCCCGTAAAGATGAAAGGCAAAGCTAACCTCAGCAGGATTTGAACTCAAATCGTAAAAGATCGTAACTCTATGCCGCAAAGCATGTTGTCCAACACTTTACCGATACAGCCAATCTACTGTCCTCAAAGGAACTATAAATAATAGTTTCTTATATAGGCACAAGGCCAGCAATTTTGGGGGAGGGGAAAGTCGATTAAATACAATGCGTGACTGGTACTTTATTTTATCGACCTCGTAAGGATGAAAGGCAAAGTTAACCTTGGTAGGATTTGAACTCAGATCAGAAAGGGCCGTAAGTTGCAAAGCATGGCGCCCGACCCTCTACCGATACTGCCAATCCATCGCCCTAAAGGAACTATAAATAATTGTTTCTACTTTTTGGCACAAGGCCAGCAATTAACCAGTGTATTACTGGTACTTTATTTTATCGACTCTGTAAGGATGAAAGGCAAAGTTAACCTCGGCGGGATTTGAACTCAGACCATAAAGGGCCATTAACTCTTTGCTGCAAAGCATGGCGTCCGACCTTCTACCGATAATGCCAACCAACTGCCCCATTTTTTTTTTTTTTTCTTAGCAGAACTAGGAACTATAAATAATAAAAGCATTTCCGGCCAGCATGGTATAGCAAGCCACATCAGACACAGGAATAGTTCCTCGGAAGAAGAGATATTAATCTCAAAATATCAGGACATATGAATAAATAAACAATACTTCAAGTAAACTACAAATTCCTTCTATATATATATATATATATGTTTATACCGGGTTCAATCAGGGGTAACCACAGTAAGTAAGGTACTCAATACATAGCAGAGTATAAATATTTGATATATCTCATATAGAAATGGCTTCTACAGAACTAGAACTATTTCATTCGGGAGAAATCATCAGGGTTTCCTGAATGAAACAGTTCTAGTCCTGTAGAAGCCATTTCAATATTAAATATATATATATCTATATATTTAAAACAAAGAATGTCTGTCTGTCTCTTTGACTCCCTAAAACTCGAGAACCACCCAACCGATTTTTTTCAAACTTTACACATGTAACACTTATGGTCCTGTGAGTGTGTTAAGCAAAAATATTTCAAATTTTCAATGCCCTAGGGACCGCATTAGGTGCTGTTTAGCGATCTCTCTATCTTTCTTAGTCTGTCTTTTTAGATAGATACATAGCTATAATGTCGCGCCATTATAATATCTGCCTATGTCTGGCTGTCTGCATTACATTATGACGCTATATGTGTGTCATCATCATCATCATCATCATCACCATTTTACGTCCGTTCTTCCACGCTAGCATGGGTTAGACGGGTTGTCCTGTTGTGGGCAGTGTCCGGTCGGCTGACCTTGTCTTGCTCATACGGGGACTGATTCTGGCTTGATTTCTACAGTCCTTCCTAACACCAACCTCATTTACAGTGAGTGCTGGGTGCTTTTTTCCGTGGCACCTCCACGACCACTTTACGGTGTGGGCTGAGTGCTTTTTTTTCCGGGGCACCTCCACGACCACTTTACAGTGTGGGCTGAGTGTTTTTTTCCGTGGCACCTCCACGACCACTTTACAGTGTGGGCTGAGTGTTTTTTTCCGTGGCACCTCCACGACCACTTTACAGTGTGGGCTGGGTGCTTTTTTGCCGTGGCTCCTCCACGACCACTTTGCAGTGGGAGAGTGTGGGGGCATATTGTCTATATGCTTCAGCTTCGGCTTGTACCCATGGGGGATCGGGTCTTCTGTATTACTGCGTGTCGCCAGAGATCACGGTAGTGTGTCATCACCTTTGAGTGTGTGTGTGTATATATGTATATATAGTGTGTGTATATATATATATATATATATATATATAGTGTGTAACATTTTTCGAAATATTTACTTCTGCAATCAGATTCATTATTTTAGTTTCAGAAGATCCCGTTAAGGGTGAAAGCAGCGATTCTTTGCTTAAACTTTAATCTATTTTAATATATATATATAATTATATATTCATGTACAGATATTTTGCATACACAATAACAAAATATAAACAAACGTATTTATTTCACGAGGCTCGATAGCAGCAAAAACAACAACAAAAAAGAGAGGGAACGTATCATCATCATCATCATCATCATCATCGTTTAACGTCCATCTTCCACGCTAGCATGGATTAGACGGGAGTTGTCCCACTTGAGGCAAGGTTTGTCGGGTGACCGTGTCTAGCTCATATAGGACTATCTGGCAGGGTTTCTACAGCTGGATGCCTTTCCTAACACCAACCATATTTGCAGTGTGGACTGGAAACTTTTTACTGTGTTACCTACACGGCCACATTACAGCGTGGACTGTGTGTTTTTTGTCGTGACACCTACACGATTTCGATCTCATTATCTCATTTATTTGGGCTGGATGTTGTGGTACCAACTTTACAGAGAGAGGGTGGTGTTGGTGGGAGGATAGGGTAGGGGTAGTGGATTGGGTGTATATTTGGTTAAGAGGTGCCTACTGACTGTAGGTTTCGCTTTGTACATAGGCAAGGCGGGTCTTCTGTATTACTGCGTAGCGCCAAAGATCTCGGTCCAGTGACATTGTCTTAGAGAGGTGCAAGTGTGTAAGGTCGGAATTTATCAGATCGTCCCAGGTTTTTCTGGGTCTACCTACTCCGTAACTTCCATCAATTTTGATCGCCCTGCACTTTTTTATACAGCTGTCATCTTTCATGCGCATCACGTGACCATACCAACGTAGTCTTTTCTCAAGTAATCCCTAATTTCTCATTTAGTTCATTTATGCTTTGCTGTTCACATATATTTCACGTATATTACACATCCAACGGAGCATGCATGCTTCGTTCCTTTCATTTTTAGAGAGAAACCTTTTGTGGCCAACAGCAGTATAAGCTCTCTGAACTTTTTCCATCCCGTTCTGACTCTGGCTACTGTACTTTCAGAGCACCCTCCACCACTGCTGATTTTGTCACCCAGGTAACAGAAAGTTTCCACTAATTCTATACAACCATCTGGGCAATAGAAGGAGCTACTATCTTGTGGGCACTTGCTACCTATTGCACCTGAGCATCGGCCACATATAAAATCTATGTTCTTAGATAGTTTACCTGTGATCCCACTACATCTTTTATGTACCCATAGTTTGCAATTGGAACATAAAATGGAATTTCTACCTACTCCTTTCCTACACACTGAGCATGGCCATTTCCCTGAGGGCACCTGTGCCCTATTTTCCTTTCTACATACTAGAACTTTAGTCTTAGACAAGTTAACTTTAAGGCCTTTTCATTCTAAGCCATGTTTGGAATTTCTTCTCTAGTTCAGCCAAAGATTCAGCTATGAGAGTTAGATCATCTGCGTATAGAAGTTCCTATGGGCAGCTGGTCTTAAACTCCTCTGTTATAGCCTGAAGGGCAATAATAAATAGAGGGGGCTAAGGACAGAGTCTTGATGAACACAAACTTTTACACTAAATTCTTCACTATATTCATTGTTAATTCTAACCTTACTGACTGTTTCTTTATACAAATTACATGCTTTTGAAAAATCTTAATGGAAAATTATTTGCCTATTCACCCAAGGCGACTTCACTTTTTATTAGGACTTCTGCGTCAATTGGTGAACATATGACGAAACTGTTTCAGAAAAGAGGGATAAACATGCCAATCTATGTTTAGAATCTCGAGCAACGCCGGGCCATTCTGCTAGTAGATATATATATATATATGCTCGGAGGAAACATTACAAATGCTGTTTACAAAGTACTTACCTCACCCTCAAACCCCTCATGACCCGGGTGGGTAGACAATGGCTGTAACATCCTTCTTTTCCCCACTTACCGACCAAGATAGGGGAAACCCCAGCATACATAGGTAGATGTACTTCTTTTCTTTTTCTTTTCTTCTTCCCTTGATCTCTTCTTATCACTTCCTTCCACTCCTTCTCTTCTTCCTTTTCCCTCTTTCACCTACCCCAAGGCAGCCCATCAGGCTTCTGTAGCCTCAATACCCCCACCCCAGTAAGTTATATATAGCATTGGCCAAAAACGCAATACCAGCTAAAAATATAGCAACTGCTTTAGACTCTAGAGATTTTTTTATTATTTTTACTATTTAATTTTTTTTTTTTTTTTTTTTTTTTATTTATTATCTTTTAATCTCAATTTATTAACAATTTCTATAATGTTCCACTCTCTGTATCCTTTTTCACCTGTTTCCTAACTAGCCTAATTTCATACACAGTCCTTAGAATTTGCTGTATAGAATTCACTTTCAATGCTTGACCGGCTCCACCCACTCCCTCATTGTTCTACAGGCAAGTTCAGCCACCCCCACCCCCCCACCCCACCCCCCACCCATTGCCATGAAAGATTTAATTGTGTTTACAAGACATTTTGACCAATCCTTTTGACAACTATAATCTTCCCATATAAGGAATTACCCCTTGAAAAGTTCGGCTATTTATTACCACGCTAAAATTCTAATTTAGTCCAGAAATAGCCGTCGAAACGGCTTGAGCTCTGCCGTCGGAGTTAACCATTTTCCGATATATATAATATATATATATGTATATATATGTATATATATATATATATATATATATATATATATATAACGGTGATGATGATATATATATATATATATATATATATATATATATATATATATATATATATATATTATGAAAGAGTTGTGGTAAGGAACCAGATGGACCATAACGCACCAGAGTACTCAATACTTAGGGTAGTAGAGTGGGTAATAGGAAAACGTATGACCCCGACAGCAGAGCTCAAGCCATTTCGGCGGCTATTTCTGGACTAAATTAGAATTTTTAGCGTGGTAATAAATAGCCAAACTTTTCAAGGGTAATTCCTTATATGGGAAGATTATAGTTGTCAAAAGGATTGAGCTCTGCCGTCGGGGTCATACATTTTCCTATATTTAAATGTAATCTGAGTTTTTCAAATATTAATAATAATATTCGATTCGTTTGCAATTATGCAAACAAGCCTCAATTTTATAGCAGTTCTGTTCACATGCCAACACAAGAGCAAGAATGAAGTGTTCATTCTACTGACAAGGCTATAAAATTGAGGCTTATTTGCATAATTGCAAACGAATCGAATATTATTATTAATATTCGAAAAACTCAGATTACATTTATTCTATTCAGCCATGTAGAGCGAAATTTTATATTTATTTGAATTTGGCAAAGCCACCCATTTATCGCCAAAAAGCACCCAGCACTCACTGTCACGCCAAAAAGCACCCAGCACTCACTGTAAATGAGGTTGGTGTTAGGAAGGGCATCCAGCTGTAGAAATCAAGCCAGAATCAGTTCCCGTCCCACCCTTGCAAGCAGGGAAAAGTGGATGTAAAATGATGATGATGATGATGATGATGATGATACAGGAAACTGACTGGCCAGTCTGTTGATATGCAAATCTGGCTGATCGGTGGATCTGCTAATATGCAGATCTGACTGATCAGCTAGTCTGCTAATATGCAAATCAGGCCGATCAGTCACTGTGTATTTTTGAAAATAGCATATATTTTCACTAGCTCTGACAGTTTGGCAGGTGAACAGTGAGCTGTACTGATGAAGGGTGATACCCAGAAACATTAGTGTCTGCAGTTCTGTTCGCATGCCAACATAAGAGCAAGAATGAAGTGTTCATTCTACTGACATGGCTATAAAATTGAGGCTTGTTTATATAATTGCAAACGAATCAAATATTATTATTAATATTCGAAAAACTCAGATTACATTTATTGTATTCAGCCATGAAGAGCAACATTTTCTTTTATATATATATATATATATCACATAAGAAACGGAGAATCAGTGGTGCGACAAACAAGATTTATTAGACATATTACAATCGTTTCTCTGGCAACCAGATCGAGGCACGATCAACGCAATGATCAAACCTGACTCTGAAATCGCAAGATCCTCAGATATGTCTCGATTCTATGAAGCAGAGTTTCCAAATCATATATATATATAGGAAAAGAGTCAGGATCCCGACGGGTGAGCTCCAGCCACCTCAACAGCTAGATCAGTTCTTAATTAGTTGATTGTTTTATGATTGTTTCAGGGGGTTGATTGATATCAGCCTCACCATAAACAAATGGATACCAGTAAATGTACATTTGAGGAAGATTTCATTGCTATTTCTATCAAGTCATGGTACTGTGTAGAGCTCTCTCTCTCTCCCTCCCTCAGTCTCTCTTTCTCCCGCAATCACTCTCTCTCTCTCATTCTCTCTCCCTTCCTCTCACTCTCACTCCCTCTCTCTACCTCTTTCACTCTCTCTCACTTTCTCTCTCCCTCTCTCTGATACAGTCTTAAAGCTATGAAAGGGTTAAGACATTCAGGTAAATGTTCTCCTTACCTTAACTTGTTTTGAATCACTGTCGTTCTGTCTTCCTTTCCACAAAACTAAAACATTAATAAAACCACAACAAAATGTGAGACTTTTTTTTAAAACTTCTAAACAAAAGTTTAGTCAGGCTGCCAAATAAAGTTCTTGTTTAACCCTTTCATGACTATATTTCTAACAAAATACATTTTATATATATATCATCATCATCATCATCATTTAATGTCTATCTTCCACGCTAGCATGGGTTAGACGGGTTTGTCCCATTTGAGGCAAGTTGGGTCGGGTGACCATGTCCTGCTCATATAGAACTATTTCTGACCAGATTTCTACAGCTGGATGCCCTTACTAACGCCAACCACATTTACAGTGTATGCTGGGTGCTTTTTGTCATGTCTCCTACACAAACACTATACAGTTAGGGGTGGTATACAGGTGTGGGGGTATGTACGGAAGTCGGTATAGTGGATTAAGAGGTACCTACTAGGTGTGTTTGATGTATATATATAAATATACAAGTATGTTAATGACAAGCACCCAGTTCACACTGTAAAGTGGTCATGTAGGTGTCATGATAAAAAGTAACCAGTCCACACTGTAAAGTGGTCATGTAGGTGTCATGATAAAAAGTACCCAGTCCACACTGTAAAGTGGTCATGTAGGTGTCATGATAAAAAGCATCCAGTCCACACTGTAAAGTGGTCATGTAGGTGTCATGATAAAAAGCATCCAGTCCACACTGTAAAGTGGTCATGTAGGTGTCATGATAAAAAGTAACCAGTCCACACTGTAAAGTGGTCATGTAGGTGACACGACAAAAAGCATCCAGTCCACACTATATACTGTAAAGTGGTCATGTAGGTGACACGACAAAAAGCATCCAGTCCACACTATATACTGTAAAGTGGTCATGTAGGTGACACGACAAAAAGCATCCAGTCCACACTATATACTGTAAAGTGGTCATGTAGGTGACACGACAAAAAGCATCCAGTCCACACTATATACTGTAAAGTGGTCATGTAGGTGACACGACAAAAAGCATCCAGTCCACACTATATACTGTAAAGTGGTCATGTAGGTGACACGATAAAAAATATCCAGTCCACACTATATACTGTAAAGTGGTCATGTAGGTGACACGACAAAAAGCATCCAGTCCACACTATATACTGTAAAGTGGTCATGTAGGTGACACGACAAAAAGCATCCAGTCCACACTATATACTGTAAAGTGGTCATGTAGGTGACACGATAAAAAATATCCAGTCCACACTATATACTGTAAAGTGGTCATGTAGGTGACACGATAAAAAATATCCAGTCCACACTATATAATGGTCATAAAAGTGTCACAGCAAAAAGCACCCAGTTCTACACTGTAAAGTGGTTGGCGTTAGGAAGGGCATCCAGCCATAGGAACCAAGCCAGAAACAGTTCTGTTCGAGCAAGACATGGTCATCTTATCTGGCTTGTCTCACAGTGGGACAACTTGTCTAACCCATCCTAGTGTAGAAAAATGGACATTAAACAACGATGGTGATGATGATGTTAGTTTATTTTATGGTGCTACAATGAAAGTTTCCCTATTATATGGTGAAAAACATATAAACCCCCTAGAGATGGAAAAAAGTGGACGGAGTCACCTGTGGGGATTGAACTCACATTTGCTGCACACCGGATATCTGTGTTACCATTACACTACATTGCAGTAGTTTACAATATGTTTTGTTTGGTGGTTCACATTTTGCACCTAGCAGCCACTCAGCATACAACAATTAATATATCAGGGATAATTTTAGTTAAAAATGTCTGATATTTTACATGAGAAAATAAATATAAT
Organism: Eledone cirrhosa; assembly: GCA_964016885.1. Taxonomy (NCBI): domain Eukaryota; kingdom Metazoa; phylum Mollusca; class Cephalopoda; order Octopoda; family Eledonidae; genus Eledone; species Eledone cirrhosa. The sequence goes on from OZ024741.1 coordinate 27,609,221, forward strand.
ATAACTGGCACTCTGTTGGTCTCGACCTACGGAACAGCTTGCTAGTGAAATTAACATGCAAGTGGCTGAGCACTCCACAAGACACACACACACCCCTAATGTAGTTCTCAGGGAGATTCAGCATGACACAGAATGTGACAAGGCTGGCCCTTTGAACTACAGGCACAACTCATTTGCAAGCTGAGTGCACTTGAGCAACATGAAATAAAGTCCAAGGACACAACACGCCACCGGGAATCGAACTCACAATCTTACAATTATAAGCTGAATACTCTAATCACAAAGCCATGCACCTTCACAAATATAATACTATAGATGTTCCTTACCATTTTTTATATTCATGATATGCAGTTGATTAGCTTTCTGATTTAGAACTTTACAAACAGCATGGACTGTATTCATTTGAGCTGGAAACTGATAGCCATTGTATTCTATTTCCTTTGAGAAACAGTTTCAAAAGAGAAAATATAAGAAAAAAAATATATCTTTTAGAAAAACAGCTCATGAAAGCTTTCATTTGGTCATAATAAGTATTTGATACCGAGACAAAAGACCAAATATTTACAAAATGAGTAAAATGAGATTGAGTGATGTTCATGCATTCCTTGAAGATATATATGGTGATGTTGGTGTTTTTAGTAAGGTTAAGATTGTTGCTTAATCTCAGCTCAACCTTGTTTCAGCAAACCCATGATCAAAAAGATGTTACAGCAAAAACAATCTCATATTTTTTTGTCAGACCTAGTGCATCTAGGACTACATTATCCACTATTTCCTTTAAAAAAATACTGTAAGATGTGAAAAGAGTGAAATTTGGCAGCTATTTCTATAACCATGTCTTTCATTTATGTTTTTATTTCTGATATCAACTTCTTCAATAAAATGGAACTACTCACTTGCGGGGGTGATTCTGGAGATTTTTCAGATTTGTTCTTTTTGATTCTCAGTCGACCAAGCGGAGCAACGTTATGAGGATCAAGAATGGCTGGGTTTTTTTCATTAAACTTCTTCAATGCATTCTCCCTGTGAAATTAAATAATAATTGTATATATATGATTATATACATATAGTGCAGGTGATCTACACAATAAAAGCACCCAGTACACACTATAAAATAATTGGCGTTCAGAATGGCATCCAATCATAGAAAACTTGCCAAAGGGTTAGAAGGATCCTTCAGTTGTGTCAAAAGACATAACAACTTTTCCTCTCCACTTGATATGACCATATATAAGCAGCATACAGACCATCCTGGCCTGTCTGGGAGGTCAGTAGCCTCGCTTCAGTACTGACTTGGTCTAAGTAGACCCATCTAACCCTTGCTAGCAGGAAAAGTGGACGTTAAATCAACAACGATGATGATCGTATATATATCACCATACTCACCATCCTTTTACAATATATTAGGTTGGACAGAAAATTCTCGCTGTTTTTCAAATTGTTATTGACTTTGGTGTTTTTTAACACATTGAAGATTTTACAAGTCAAAAATAATCGCCATCATTTGCGATTACTATCTGCCATCATTTAAGAAGTCACATGATATACATATATATTATCTTCATCATTTTACATTCACTTTTTATGCTGGCATGTGTTTGATTGGTAGCCATGGGCCAAGACAAGATGGGTCGCATCAGTCTTTTTTCACTCATACATTAGCGTGGAAAATGGACTTTAAATGATGATGATGATTCCATATTTGACATGGTTTCTACAGTTGGATGCCCTTCCTAACACCAACCACCATACAGAATGGGCACTCCTACTTTATGGAGTGGGCTAGGTGAATTTTGTTATGGTACCAGCATTACCTCTTTATAGAATGTACAAGGTACATATTATTGAGGTACCAGCACTACCACTTTAAAGAATGTACAAGGTACATATTGTGGTACCAACAGTACCACTTTATAGAATGTACAAGGTACATATTATTGAGGTACCAGCACTACCACTTTAAAGAATGTACAAGGTACATATTGTGGTACCAACAGTACCACTTTATAGAATGTACAAGGTACATATTATTGAGGTACCAGCACTACCACTTTAAAGAATGTACAAGGTACATATTGTGGTACCAACAGTACCACTTTATAGAATGTACAAGGTACATATTATTGAGGTACCAGCACTACCACTTTAAAGAATGTACAAGGTACATATTGTGGTACCAACACTACCACTTTATAGAATGTACAAGGTACATATTATTGTGGTACCAGCACTACCACTTTATAGAACGTACAAGGTACATATTGTGGTACCAACACTACCACTTTATAGAATGTACAAGGTACATATTATTGTGGTACCAGCACTACCACTTTATAGAACGTACAAGGTACATATTGTGGTACCAACACTACCACTTTATAGAATGTACAAGGTACATATTATTGTGGTACCAGCACTACCACTTTATAGAATGTACAAGGTACATATTATTGTGGTACCAGCACTACCACTTCATAGAATGTACAAGGTACATATTATTGTGGTACCAACACTACCACTTTATAGAATGTACAAGGTACATATTATTGAGGTACCAGCACTACCACTTTATAGAATGTACAAGGTACATATTATTATGGTACCAGCACTACCACTTTATAGAATGTACAAGGTACATATTATTGTGGTACCAGCACTACCACTTTATAGAATGTACAAGGTACATATTATTGAGGTACCAGCATTACCACTTTATAGAATGTACAAGGTACATATTATTGTGGTACCAGCATTACCACTTCATAGAATGTACAAGGTACATATTATTGTGGTACCAGCACTACCACTTTATAGAACGTATGAGGTACATATTATTGTGGTACCAGCACTACCACTTTATAGAATGTACAAGGTACATATTATTGTGGTACCAGCACTACCACTTTATAGAACGTACAAGGTACATATTGTGGTACCAGCACTACCACTTTATAGAACGTATGAGGTACATATTATTGTGGTACCAGCACTACCACTTCATAGAATGTACAAGGTACATATTATTGTGGTACCAGCACTACCACTTTATAGAACGTATGAGGTACATATTATTGTGGTACCAGCACTACCACTTCATAGAATGTACAAGGTACATATTATTGTGGTACCAGCACTACCACTTTATAGAACGTATGAGGTACATATTATTGTGGTACCAGCACTACCACTTTATAGAATGTACAAGGTACATATTATTGAGGTACCAGCACTACCACTTTATAGAATGTACAAGGTACATATTATTATGGTACCAGCACTACCACTTTATAGAATGTACAAGGTACATATTATTGTGGTACCAGCACTACCACTTTATAGAATGAACAAGGTACATATTATTGTGGTACCAGCACTACCACTTTATAGAATGTACAAGGTACATATTATTGAGATACCAGCACTACCACTTTATAGAATGTACAAGGTACATATTATTGAGATACCAGCACTACCACTTTATAGAACGTACAAGGTACATATTGTGGTACCAGCACTACCACTTTATAGAATGTACAAGGTACATATTATTGTGGTACCAGCACTACCACTTTATAGAATGTACAAGGTACATATTATTGTGGTACCAGCACTACCACTTTATAGAACATACAAGGTACATATTATTGTGGTACCAGCATTACCACTTTATAGAATGTACAAGGTACATATTATTGTGGTACCAGCACTACCACTTTATAGAATGTACAAGGTACATATTGTGGTACCAGCACTACCACTTTATAGAATGTACAAGGTACATATTATTGTGGTACCAGCATTACCACTTTATAGAATGTACAAGGTACATATTGTGGTACCAGCACTACCACTTTATAGAATGAACAAGGTACATATTATTGTGGTACCAGCACTACCACTTTATAGAATGTACAAGGTACATATTATTGAGATAACAGCACTACCACTTTATAGAATGTACAAGGTACATATTATTGTGGTACCAGCATTACCACTTTATAGAATGTACAAGGTACATATTATAGTGGTACCAGCACTACCACTTTATAGAATGTACAAGGTACATATTATTGTGGTACCAGCATTACCACTTTATAGAATGTACAAGCTACATATTATAGTGGTACCAGCATTACCACTTTATAGAATGTACAAGGTACATATTATTGTGGTAGCAGCACTACCACTTTATAGAACGTACAAGGTACATATTATTGTGGTACCAGCACTACCACTTTATAGAATGTACAAGGTACATATTATTGTGGTACCAGCACTAACACTTTATAGAATGTACAAGGTCCATATTATTGTGGTACCAGCACTACCACTTTATAGAACGTACAAGGTACATATTATTGTGGTACCAGCACTACCACTTTATAGAATGTACAAGGTACATATTATTGTGGTGCCAGCACTACCACTTTACAGAACATACAAGGTACATATTATTGTGGTATCAGCACTACCACTTTATAGAATGTACAAGGTACATATTATTGTGGTACCAGCACTACCACTTTATAGAATGTACAAGGTACATATTATTGTGGTACCAGCATTACCACTTCATGGAATGTACAAGGTACATATTATTGAGGTACCAGCACTACCACTTTATAGAATGTACAAGGTACATATTATTGTGGTACCAGCACTACCACTTTATAGAATGTACAAGGTACATATTATTGTGGTACTAGCACTATCTATTTATAGAATGTACAAGGTACATATTATTGAGGTACCAGCACTACCACTTTATAGAATGTACAAGGTACATATTATTGTGGTACCAGCACTACCACTTTATAGAATGTACAAGGTACATATTCTTGTGGTACCAGCACTACCACTTTATTGAATGTACAAGGTACATATTATTGTGGTACCAACACTACCACTTTATAGAATGCACAAGGTACATATTATTGAGGTACCAGCATTACCACTTTATAGAATGTACAAGGTACAAATTTTTGTGGTACCAGCACTACCACTTTATAGAATGCACAAGGTACATATTATTGAGGTATCAGCATTACCACTTTATAGAATGCACAAGGTACATATTATTGAGGTACCAGCATTACCACTTTATAGAATGTACAAGGTACATATTATTGTGGTACCAGCACTACCACTTTATAGAATGTAGAAGGTACATATTATTGTGGTACCAGCACTACCACTTTATAGAATGTAGAAGGTACATTTTATTGTGGTACCAGCACTACCACTTTATAGAATGTACAAGGTACATATTATTGTGGTACAAGCACTACCACTTTATAGAACGTACAAGGTCCATATTATTGTGGTACAAGCACTACCATTTTATAGAACGTACAAGGTCCATATTATTGTGGTACCAGCACTACCACTTTATAGAACGTACAAGATACATATTATTGTGGTACCAGCACTACCACTTTATAGAACGTACAAGGTACATATTATTGTGGTGCCAGCACTACCACTTTATAGACCATACAAGGTACATATTATTGTGGTATCAGCACTACCACTTTATAGAATGTACAAGGTACATATTATTGTGGTACCAGCACTACCATTTTATAGAATGTACAAGGTACATATTATTGTGGTACTACCACTACCAATTTATAGAATGTACAAGGTACATATTATTGTGGTACCAGCATTACCACTTCATGGAATGTACAAGGTACATATTATTGAGGTACCAGCACTACCACTTTATAGAATGTACAAGGTACATATTATTGTGGTACCAGCACTACCACTTTATAGAATGTACAAGGTACATATTATTGTGGTACCAGCACTACCACTTTATAGAATGTACAAGGTACATATTATTGTGGTACCAGCACTACCACTTTATAGAATGCACAAGGTACATATTATTGAGGTACCAGCATTACCACTTCATGGAATGTACAAGGTACATATTATTGAGGTACCAGCATTACCACTTTATAGAATGTACAAGGTACATATTATTGTGGTACCAGGACTACCACTTTATAGAATGCACAAGGTACATATTATTGAGGTACCAGCATTACCACTTTATAGAATGCACAAGGTACATATTATTGAGGTACCAGCATTACCACTTTATAGAATGTACAAGGTACATATTATTGAGGTACCAGCACTACCACTTTATAGAATGTAGAAGGTACATATTATTGTGGTACCAGCACTACCACTTTATAGAATGTAGAAGGTACATTTTATTGTGGTACCAGCACTACCACTTTATAGAATGTACAAGGTACATATTATTGTGGTACCAGCACTACCATTTTATAGAACGTACAAGGTCCATATTATTGTGGTACCAGCACTACCACTTTATAGAACGTACAAGGTACATATTATTGTGGTACCAGCACTACCACTTTATAGAACGTACAAGGTACATATTATTGTGGTGCCAGCACTACCACTTTATAGAACATACAAGGTACATATTATTGTGGTATCAGCACTACCACTTTATAGAATGTATAAGGTACATATTATTGTGGTACCAGCACTACCATTTTATAGAATGTACAAGGTACATATTATTGTGGTACTAGCACTACCAATTTATAGAATGTACAAGGTACATATTATTGTGGTACCAGCATTACCACTTCATGGAATGTACAAGGTACATATTATTGAGGTACCAGCACTACCACTTTATAGAATGTACAAGGTACATATTATTGTGGTACCAGCACTACCACTTTATAGAATGTACAAGGTACATATTATTGTGGTACCAGCACTACCACTTTATAGAATGTACAAGGTACATATTATTGAGGTACCAGCACTACCATTTTATAGAATGTACAAGGTACATATCATTGAGGTACTAGCACTACCAATTTATAGAATGTACAAGGTACATATTATTGTGGTACCAGCACTACCACTTTATAGAATGCACAAGGTACATATTATTGAGGTACCAGCATTACCACTTTATAGAATGTACAAGGTACATATTATTTTGGTACCAGCACTACCACTTTATAGAATGTAGAAGGTACATATTATTGTGGTACCAGCACTACCACTTTATAGAATGTACAAGGTACATATTATTTTGGTACCAGCACTACCACTTTATAGAATGTACAAGGTTTTATTTTATCATGGCACCAGCACTAGAGAGGTTGTCATATGTGCAGCTAGACTGAAGAGTCCTCTATTCTATATAGTCTGTTTTATAACTAACCACATTATCTGAAATATGGTCATTTATGTTGTATCTCACTTATGTATTATCCCACAGATATGTAGTCTATTGTAGGCAACCATAGTACTATAAGACCTCACAACTATATTGTAGTCAGCTATACCACTGTAAGACCTCACACCTCTATTGTAGACAGCTATAGCACTGTAAGACCTCACAGCTCAATTAGATGACTTTAATACTGAAATAAACCTTGCTACTCACATTTGAAGTCCAGGAACAGAAGAACCAGAGAAGATACATATCTTAGGTTTGAAATTGAACTGAGAAATTTTCAACTGTATTTTTATTATTGATGTTTGAAATGTGATTGGTGCAAAGATAACTTTGAATGTTACTCGACCATTTTCAGGAACAATTCCTGAAAATTGAAAAGCATATATTAACAATAATAGTTTCTAAACCAATAATTTGAGAGGAGGAAATATTAATAATAATGGTTTCTGATAATGATTTCTAATTTGTATTTTTTTAAATTCTTTTAATCACAGTTGTATAAATAACATTAAAGATTGTTCACAATTTGTTCAGAATGAAAATATAAACACATATAATTGTTTCTACTTTTGGCACAAGGCCAGCAATTACCCAGTACATTACTGATACTTTATTTTATCGACCCCGTAAGGATGAAAGGCAAAGTTAACCTCGGCGAGAATTAAACTCAGATAATAAAGGGCCATAACTCTATGCTGCTAAGCATGGTGTTTGACGCTCTAACAATTAACTATTGCTAGGAACCTCACAAATATAACTCACCAAAAGATATGATCAAAGCGAGAAAATGAAAAAGAAAAAAAAGGGAAACAAAACAAAAACGACTATCAATTTACCACTAAGTGTGACAGTCAGCCATCCCCCACAACAGTCAATGGAAATTGTTGGGTCAAGCCAACAAACTCACAGCATTACCCCCACTAGCACAAAAGCAGTAATTTTAGAGGAGGAAATAGTTCAATTAAACCCCCCCCCCCCCCCCCAGTATTTCAATGGTACGGGATTTTAATCAACCTTGGAAAGATGAAAGACAAAGTTGGCTATGGTGCGATTTGAATTAAATATCACAGACCATTTTGTCTGAAGCCCTCTTTCTGGCAACCATCTGTCCTAATAATAAAGCAAAGATATAACAATACAACTAACTAAATACCTTCCATTGGTATCACTGTGAAAGCAGGGTTAGACTGTAGATACTCTAACTGAAAGTCAAACTCAACTGGAACTTCAGACGTCAAAGAAAATACTTTTTCTAACCTGAAGAAAAATGAAACAGAAGAAATGTGAAAATTAAAATTATTATTATGAGCCGGAGTAATGCTGATGAGGAAAGACGAGAACAAGAGGGACACATTAGATAACTTCAGGCCCATAACACTGCTCAACAAAGAGTTTAAGAGTTCGCAAAGGTTGGCGCTTGTCGTCGAGGATTTGGTAGGGGAGGTGCAAACTTGTGCAATGCCTACCAGATCCATACATGACACCTCCTCCTCATGCAATAGATGAGAGAGGCTAGGGTGTAAACGTGGCTTTGGTGAGGCTCTGATCAATTTAGATCAATCGACAGCTTTTGATAGGGTCGACCATCGATACCTGGAGGCTGTCCTCAAAGCAGCTGGCTTCGGTCCCATCTTCAGAGGCTGGATCGCTGCAATGCAGTGATATCTGCTTGGTGGTTAAAGTTAATAGCCACCTTTCAGAACCGTTTCAGGTCTCCCGATCAGTCCGTCAAGGGTGCCCTCTCTCCTCCCTTCTGTACGTATTGACTCTTGAGCCTTAACTACAGGAGCTGGAGCGGTTGCAGAGCATCCCGCTGAAACCAGGATGCGGAAGGACAGTATCAGCTTATGCAGATGACATCACCGTGAGGGTGTCAAACACCTCAATTTCCGAGGTGTTCGACACCCTCTTGGAAGAATATGAAATGTTGACAGATGTGAAACTAAACCCGGAAAAGTCAGTGGGCTTACAGCTCGGCACCTGCAGAGGCAAGAAAATTGTGATGCCATCTGGCCTTTGTGGCCCCCTCAGTCTATCTCAACCAGTTCAAGCTGCAATGGTAAACCAGCAGTGTCCAAGTCATACTTAATGGTCTCATTGAAAGTGCCATGGCATGGGAATGTGGCATGACAGTGGATGAAGGCTGAAAGTATCTACCATATGAAAGGATCCACAGTGGCATTTGTGTTGCTTACAGACCCAAATGTTGAGCCTCAAGGTAACACCAATATGTTTTTATTAATTCCTCCAACAGCCCTAATCCAAGTTGAAAAGTGTTCCAGTTATAACAATGTATACATTATTCCCTGTCCTTCTCATCTTACCATCTTTTTCACCTCTTTTTATTATTAAGAATAAAAGACTATTAAAATAAAACATGCAAATGTGGAAAATTTTATGTAAAACAGATAAGAAAATGGAGTGAAAACATTACTGTCAACTTTGGTTCTCAATAAAGAATAGATGTGAGAGGATGGCAAATACCAACAACAACAACACCAACAAGCAAGCAAGCATATTGTAGACTTACTTTTCACCAATGGGAGTTGGAGGGAATTTGCAATTTTCTGGGAAACCATCGGTTTTCATCACTGGATAAGCATGGAGAGGTACGACAATATTTTCATCTCCCTATCAATAAACAAACTTTATTATTTACATGGAGGTGATGAATTAACAGAATCATATGAATAACAGATACAATGCTTTTACAGTATTGATTTTTGCACTTGGACTTACGATCATGTTGTGGATTCTTAGGCACAAGACCCACAATTTGTGGAGAGGGGTAAGTCAATTACATTGACAACCCCAGTATATGACAGGTATTTCATCAATTTTGGAAGACTGAAAGGTAACATCCATTTTTCCATGCTAGCATGGGTTAGACGAGTTGCCCCGTAGTGAGACAAGCCAGGTCGGGTGACCATATCTTGCTCATACAGAACTGATTTTGGCTTGCTTTCTACAACTGGATACCCTTTCTAATACCAACCACATTTACACTGTGGGCTGGGGGCTTTTTGTCACGACACCTACCTGACCACTTTACTGTGTGGGCTGGGGGCTTTTTGTCACGACACCTACCTGACCACTTTACTGTGTGGGCTGGGGGCTTTTTGTCGTTACACCTACATGACTACTTTACTGTGTGGGCTGGGTGCTTTTTGTCACGACACCTACCTGACCACTTTACTGTGTGGGCTGGGGGCTTTTTGTCACGACACCTACCTGACCACTTTACTGTGTGGGCTGGGGGCTTTTTGTCGTTACACCTACATGACTACTTTACTGTGTGGGCTGGGTGCTTTTTGTCACGACACCTACCTGACCACTTTACTGTGTGGGCTGGGGGCTTTTTGTCACGACACCTACCTGACCACTTTACTGTGTGGGCTGGGGGCTTTTTGTCGTTACACCTACATGACTACTTTACTGTGTGGGCTGGGTGCTTTTTGTCACGACACCTACCTGACCACTTTACTGTGTGGGCTGGGTGCTTTTTGTCACGACACCTACCTGACCACTTTACTGTGTGGGCTGGGTGCTTTTTGTCACGACACCTACCTGACCACTTTACTGTGTGGGCTGGGTGTTTTGTCGTGACACCTACATGACTACTTTACTGTGTGGGCTGGGTGCTTTGTCGTGACACCTACATGACTACTTTACTGTGTGGGCTGGGGGCTTTTTGTCACGACACCTACCTAACCACTTTACTGTGTGGGCTGGGGGCTTTTTGTCGTGTCGCCTTTACAACCACTTTACAGTTAGGCTGGGGACTTGGGTGGGAGGAGGTGTGTAGGGATTGGAGTTACATCTGGGAGTGTGTGTGAGGGGAGGAGTGTTCGAGCATGGGTGGAGTGTTAGGACATGGGAGGTACAAGAGGGGGAGGGGCATGGACTGCCAAACTACCACCTTTCGGAAAAGTTATAACACTGAAACTATCAAATAGCTCGTTAATATTATCTCGTTAATATTATTGATGTTCCTATTCCAATCTGAATAGACACAGATCTTCCAAGTAAATAAAAATGAAAGTTTAACAAGAATATGTCAACATTTTTTTGTTAAATATGGAACTTACAGGACAATGAACTCTGACACTATCATAATAATACCTCCACTCTATCGGAAGAAATTCTATTTGACATAGCATTTGTAGTCCAGTACCAAGGTAACTCTGTCAAAGAAGAAACAACAGATGAAAATATATTAACATCTTCTGGTGGATGTGTTAATGTTGATGTGCAGGAAAAACAAAGCATGGATGAGCTGAGAGAAAAAAAAAGACATAAGAGGAGGGTTGAAATGTAGAGAGCAAATGAGAAGACAGCACTGGTATAGACATGCCATGTGCATAGATAATGAGCATTGGGTCAAGAAGTGTAAAGAAATCTTAGTGGAAGGAAGCTGGAGTAGAGGAAGACCTAGGAAGATGTGGGCAAATATGGTGAAAGCTGATCTTGAATTTCTGAACAGTAAATGTTGATTTTTGCTGCATGGTACCATATAGGCCACTTAGTGGCAGTGCAAGTATAATACTTATTGTTTCTCTACATCTTTTTAAAACCTAATTATATTGTTCTCTGAAAAACAATAGATATGTCATTTCCTATAATATTAGTAGTGTGAAAATCTCTGAGGTCTGGCATCTTTAGCTCCAATTCTCTCATAGAACCATAGGTCATAGTAACCTCCCTAGTCTGGATGTCCCAATAAAATGCACTTGATAGAGCATGAGACCATATGTAAGCAAGATGCACACTCTCCCTCTCATACCCATCTGAGAGTTCAGGAGCCCAGCTTGAGTACTAATTCAGTTTGTGAAAATCCATCCAATCCTTGCTAGCAGGAAAAATAGATGTTAAATGATGATGATGATGGAAATAATATGTGTGGGTGTATGTATGTGTGTGTATAAATGTCATCATCATCATCACTGTTTTACATCCGTTCTTCCATGCTAGCATGGGTTAGACGGGTTGTACTGTTGTGGGCAGTGTCCAGTCAGCTGACCTTGTCTTGCTCATACAGGAACTGATTCTGGCTTGATTTCTACAGCTGGATGCCCTTCCTAACACCAACTTCATTTACAGTGAGTGCTGGGTGCTTTTTTTCAGTGGTGCCTACAACGTCCATTTTACAGTGTGGGCTGGGTGCATTTTTTGCCGTGGCACCTCCACGACCACTTTGTAGTGGGAGCATATTGTCTATATGCTTCAGCTTGTACCCGTGGGAAGTCAGGTCTTCTGTATTTATTTATATATATATATATATATATATATATGTCTTTGGAATATATTTATAAAGCTTTCAGTGTTGCTATAAAACAACTTGGTAGCATACTTACAGACTTCTCATAGTGTATTTTGAAGTACTTTGTCTGTGGGGGTAAAATTTGGATGCTGAGCAGATTCTTGGTAAGGTTTGTAAGACTGAGCTGTTTAGAATATTTCTTTTCCAGGGAAAATACCTCAAAATGCAAAGCCAATGGATTAGCTAAGATGGCTTTACTCTCTTGTCCAGTTTTACGGAAAATCTCTGAAAAAAATAAAAATAAGATACAAAAAATGTGTAGAAATGGTTTACATCAATTGGAATTTTGGATAAAAGAAAATATTTACTCAAAAATAAAAGAAAGAAATTTACAATACATCATTTGAATATTAAACATTTTTTTTTAATTAAATAGCAAAAGTAGTGGAAAAGGGGAAGGGAGCAGCAGACTACACTTCAGTCTAGGTGGTATATCTTAGCTCTGTCATGTGAACAAAATGACAAAGAATAACCAGCAACCACTGCTAAATCAGCTATGGTACCTCATTGCGAGTCTGGTACTTTCTTCAGGCAGATTGCAATTTTCCTCATTTTGTAGAAGAAAACTGCAGTCAGGGTCTGAAGACAATGGAGGTCTCATCACCCAAAAACTACTGTATAGACTCGTGTAAACATTTTTTTACACTAAAATTACATAAGAACCAGACTCCCCACGAGGTAGAGTAGCTGATGTAGCGGTTGTTGCTGGCCATTCTTCATGGCAATGCCTTTGCTGTTTTGTCCAAATGGTACCGTCAAATTATTTGGAAATAGGTGCTTCTGACAGGACCCCTGAAAAGCGTATCATAGGACTCTGCTCTAGACCCTCTCAGAGATATGTGAAGAAGAGGAAGATAAAATGTACTTGTTAGAATGCAGAATGTATGTAAGCGAGATGCGAACCTCTATCCTGTCTGGAAGGTGAGTGGTCCCACTTCAGTACAGACTTAATTGATGAACACCTGTCTAACTCTAACAAGGAAAGTGCATGTTAAATGATGATGATATGATGACATAGTATATTACTGTAAATATATAATATTCTCTACTTTGGTATTGAGAACTTCTTTTTACAGGTGTGTGAACCAAAACATATATATATATATATATATTGAGTATATGTTGGTTGTTTACCGACACCTCAGTATGCAGATTGGAGCACTTGATATATGATTCCAGTTCCTCAGAGAAATAACAACCCAACCAGGAGCTGGACATATTGGAGTATTGACGGAGTAAAACACTTTAACAACACGTGTACCTGTCTCTACCACACCAATTCGAACTGCCTGAAGAGGTCACAGCCAATGATGGCTGTCACCGAAATATATATAGCAGTACATCTTTAATAAAAGAAGCCAAATCTTAAATATTTGACTTAATTACTTTATTTTATATATATATATATATATATATATAACCCATGCTAGCATGGAAGATGGACGTTAATCGATGATGATGATGATGATAATACTTGCACTGGCAAATTTATCTCCGAATTATCTCCTCCTTGCCCAACCATGCACCATGGAAAGCCAGGCTTTCCCCACAATACCACTATACATCACTTACTTCCCCTAAAACCACCCCAGCCTCCCTTCCATGGGCTAGTAACAGGCAGTCTAAACATCACTCTCATCCTTCCCAACCCAGACAAGTATATACATGCTCTAGTGTTGAAATGCGGTAGTAGCAATTCCCCAATAAAATGCACTCAGCCCACACTGGAATATGAAACTGCTGGTGTCCCAATAAAATACACCCAGCCCACTCTGTAAAGTAGTAGCATTGGTGTGACAAAAAAAGGCACCCAGTCTACTCTATCAGATGGTAGCAGTAATGGTAGTTATACAAGAAAGTGAATCCAGTATATGTGGTAAAGTGGTTGGCATCCAGCCGTAGAAACCATGAGAAAATGGAATAGATGAGTAAGATAGTCATTTGACCTGTCTAGCCTCAGAGCATGACACCTGCCTAATCTATAAAAACTTGGAAAATAGACATAAAATGGTGATGATAATGTAATATAACTCTATATGTTTTCTACGGTTCTATGAAAATTCCCAGTTGGAAAATTGCCAGCCGGAAGATTGCCACGTTGAAAATTGCCCATGGGGAAAATTGCCATTGAGACAATTGCCAGTGCGGAATATTGCCATTGACAAATTAAAACACACACACACACACTGACACATACACACACACTGACATACACACACACACATTCCAAAGCATTGTCAGATAAATAGATTCAAAACCTTCAGTAAAACCTAAAGCACTGGCAATATTCCTCACTGGCAATTTTCCGCCCGGCAATTATCCAACTGGGAATTTTCCGTGCACGGTTTTCTACATAGTTTTCTAAAATTTAGCAAACATGCATTTTAAAGTAACTTATTCCATAGATGTATTAATGCATGTAATTGTAATGATTCCCTTGAAATAACTATCTGAGGAATTTGTACCACCCCCTGGTCTATATCTGAGAAATTTGTACCACCAGAGTGCTACATCAGAGGAATTTGTACCACCTCTGGTTTACACCTGAGGAATTTTTATCACCCCAGTGCTACATCTGAGGAATCTGTATCAACCTGGTTTACATCTGAGGAATTTGTACCACCCCTGGTCTATATCTGAGGAAGTTGTACCACCTCTGGTCTACATCTGAGGAATTTGTACACCCCTGGTCTACATCTGAGGAAGTTGTACCACCTCTGGTCTACATCTGAGGAATTTGTACCATCCCTGGTCTACATTAGAGGAATTTGTACCACCTCTGTGCTACATCAGAGGAACTTGTACCACCTCTGGTCTACATATGAGGAATTTAAGCCATTCTCTTTTCTGCTATTTTTCCTATGGGATGATGTGTTTTTAACGAATATGGGCATAAAATTTCACCTCGAAACCCGAGAACTTCGAGAAAGTGTGTGTGTCTCCCCTCCCCACTCCCATTAACTAAAAAATGAATAATTTCCGGCAGTTTTGTAGTCCAGATCTGTTTAAAAGACATCAGAAACTATTGGAAAAATATAAATTTCACCATTTTAAGCGAGGCGAGTGCAGTTGTAAAGAAAACTCCGAAGGTGTCACCCCCACCCCACACCATTAACTTTTTTTTTAAATGAATAACTTTCGATAATGTTGAAGGTCCAATCCAGGCCCTTCTCACTCCTGTTGGAGGAATCCCTCATTGGTTGACTTCCACCACTTTCTGTTTGCTTTTGGTTATGTCTTCAGGAGTGCAGTCGTACTCACAACGCTTCGCCAATCGCCGGTTGGTGAAGCTATTGGCGATATCCAATTTTAGTGGACTAAATGCTGCTTACGTGCTGTAGCTGCTGTTTACTTCAATGTATGAGGCTATTCCAACAAATTTACATTCCCTTTTTTTTAGCCGTTAAAAGAAATATAGATTTATTTTTCTCAAGATACGTGGACGATATCCTCATCCTCACATCTTCCCAAGACACGGCGAACAGAATCTATGAGACGTTCAACAACACGGACGAGAACATTGACTTCAGTGTTGAACACCCCAACGAAGACGGGTCACTTGCCCTCCTCGACTTCCGAATCAATATCACGGAACAAGGAGGGATCCACTGCAACTTCTACCAAAAGGCAGCCTGCAGGGACCTATTCATTCACTACAAGTCCGCCCTCCCTAACAGTGCCAAAAGAGGATACATCACAAACGAGATCGCGCGAATCAAAAACAGATGCAGCGATCCCGCCAGTGGTGTCACTCATACCAAGCGATTCCTCGAGGTGCTGGAGACGAACGGGTACCCTACCTCGATCACAGACAGAATAGGAGACACCAGACGCAAGAGACAGAGAAGCACCCAAGGCAAGTGCTTCCTTAAAATTCCACACCTGGGCGATAAAACCACCAACGCTATCCGCAAGGCTATACGGAGGGAGGGCCTCGACATCCACCTGGCCCACTCGGGCCCCTCCCTGCGAAGATGCCTCTCCAGGAAACCCGAAAAATCTACTGACGCATGCTCCCTCAGAGACTGCCCGATACGCCATGCTAACTGTTGCCTATGCACATACATCGTGTATAAGATAGAATGTGACAGGTGCAACCAATACTACATAGGTAGCACAATTCGACCTTTGCACATCCGGATCAAGGAACACATTAAAACCAGGGCCTCGTCTTTCCGGAAACACATAGACAAATGCGGAAACAAAGACGGAAGGCCCATTGTCACAATTCTAGCGACTGAAAGAAACGTCGGCACGTTACGTATTAAGGAAGCGCTTCTTATCAAACAACTGCAACCGCAAATAAACAACCGAATAGAGAGAAGCGAAATGAAATGGCTGGTTTAAGTTAACAAGCGATGCAACAACACACAACACACGCAAACGAGACAACTACACACACACACACACACAGTAGCATTCCACCATACGAACATACTACAGTGCCAATACAGATGAACAAGGCAACAACACACGCACACACACACACACACTCAAGCGAGACAACACACGCACACACACAGTAACATTTAACAAACAGGCAGAGAATGGACTGACAGCTAGCGCCATCCCACTCCCTCATTCGGCCGCTGACCTCTGTACGACCGACCCCATTTCACGCGCACGCGCGCTCGGCCGAATACCTGATATTCAAATCAACAAACAGCGAAAGACGCGTTCCGAGTTGTCTGACAGACAACCTTTTCCCCCACCCCGGAAAAAACCCCAGTTGATGGATGTGAATCCGAAATATATAGGGACTATTAAATCTCTCCCAAGGTAACTCTCTCTTGTGTTGTTATTATTATTTTTATTCTTTTACTCTTCCCTTCATTCTACACATCTCACACATCTTATACACACTACGCATCTCAACGTACACCCACTTACATATCTCTCTCTCCACCACCGGACCTTGTTACCCGGAGATTTACCCATTTGCATTGTCGAGGCTTCCAAACGACTTATAGATTTATTTGTTTTGTTTTTTTGCGATTTATTTGCCTCTGGGGCATAGATTTCTTTATTTGCCTCGTTTTTGCCACGATTTCTTTATTTGCCACGGGGGAAGTTTTTACAAAAATCAAGTACAAACATTTAACGAGTGATTAAAAAGGAATGTATGAGGCTATTCCAACAAATTTACATTCCCAGAACGAGGAAACTGTGGGGATGTCGCCGGCCAACAAATGGTTTGTACAGGTAAGAGAAAGGAGCACCCCCCTCTCTCTGTGCTCCCTGGCAGAAAGGTCGCACACTTTCTACGGGGGTGCGTGTGACCCCAAAAGGCTAATAAATCGCAAAAAAACAAACAAACAAAAACGTGGCAAATAAAGAAATCTATGTCCCAGTGGCAAATAAATCGCAAAAAAAAAACAATAAATAAATCTATATTTCTTTTAACGGCTAAAAAAAAGGGAATGTAAATTTGTTGGAATAGCCTCATACATTGAAGTAAGCAGCAACTACAGCAAGTAAGCGGCATTTAGGCCGCTAAAATTGGATATCGCCAAAAAGGGAATGTAAATTTGTTGGAATAGCCTCATACATTGAAGTAAGCAGCAACTACAGCACGTAAGCAGCATTTAGTCCACTAAAATTGGATATCGCCAAGCTATTTAATCCATATCTGAGGAGTTCATCTGCCCTTTTAATAGCTCGTTTTTTTTGTCTGTTGCTGGGACTCCACTTACGCCTCCTCACCAGACATTGGTTTGGTGAGAGAACCGATTTAGTCGCCGACCACTCGACCATGAAGCAGGTTTTTGTACAGGGTTACATGGTATCAGGGCCTATGAGAAAGGGGGGGGGGGGGGGCAGCCGGTACTTTGTTCTGGGGCCCTAGAGCTAAGAAGGCCCCACAGGAACCATGCAACATCCATTTTGGGGGAAATCTTTGCCTGCTTCGGGCCTCAAAGGGGGTCTTGTACCGCCTTGCAAAATTTCTCTAGGAGGCCCTGGATGGTACCACTAGCAGGCAGAAGCCTGGCATGACCAGATTCGTTCAAAAGACATACATACAAAAGAAAAAAAACATAGGAAAAACAGTTTTCACTTTCGACGACAGATGGGTGTAATTGTAAAAAATAACCAACTTCGTATAAACTTATTAACTTACTAGTCTCTAACAGGTGGTTAGGAACTGGCGGTCGTTCTTCCAGAGATTCCACTAACTGGAATGTATCCAAAAAGTTACTTCCTTTATCTCCCGAGGCACAATCCAGTTCGGTTGCCATTGTTGATCTTTATATATATATATATATATATATATATATATATATATATATATATATATATATATATATATATATATATATATATATATATATATATATATATATATATATATATATATATATATATATATATATATATATATATATATATACTATGTTAAGGTATCAATATATATTGTATATGTATGATGATCATGTTTCCCAATAAATAAGCTCTTTTAACTTGACATGTTATATATATATTAATTATATATGTGTGTGTATGAATATATATATATCATAGTTGTGATTTAACTTATATTAGAGCCATGGCTTCAGGCCATACAGGAACACCACCTTCAATGTAAACATTCTTTGCCAAGACAAATCCTTTTTATATAACAGTGAATAAAATTGAAATTAGTTTCCAAAATATATCTAAATTGTTTTAAAGAGACACATCATTGCACAACTTTATATTCCTCTGACTCTCTCCTTTTCTTTCTTTCATTTTCTATTCTTTGTTCCTTTTCGTTGTATTTAGACTTTTTCTCTCTCCTAATTAATTGATTAGAATTAATTTCCTCAATGGTCAGACAATGAGAAGTATTCCCTTCTATTTTTATGTTACTTTTTTAAAGTAATGAATGACCAATGCAAGTTTTTTTATATTTCGTTGTTGTTTTTCAGTGTTGAAGGGGGAAATTGTTGTCATCGTCTTCTTCTTCGTCGTCGTCGTTATTGTTGTTGTTATAACAACAATTATTTATTGGGATTGCGTGTCGGTGAAAACAACAATAACGGACGAGAGCAGAAAATATGATAATGTTTTCTATCAGAAAATACATTAAAAAAAACATAAGTATCAACAATATCATAGTGGTCGCTATGGCAACGAACGAAAGAAACGGAAGTGACTTCTGAGTAGGAACTCTTTTGTCAATAAACGTGGAACCAACAAAAAAAAACAAAAACTGAGCAAACAAACCGGATATTGGAGTTGTACAAAACTTCCGGTTTGATACGTTTACTTGAAACAGGTTTCGTTGTTACGAACATATGTTTAGAAATAGGAGAGGCTGAGACAGAAGGAAGGAGGACAGGCAAATGTATTTCTGGTGAATATTTCTATTTATCATCAAACACGAAAGACTATTAATAATGATAATGCTAAAAGATTATATATATATTTACAATTTTATTCCTGATTTGTTTGTTAACACGAAACTACCGCAATAGCTGGTTAGAAATGTCATTCGTGAGCCGGTCTCATTTCGTATTTATAAATATATATAGAGAAAGAGATGTACTGTAGTACAAGTTTGGTAGAACTATCCAAAGGTAAGAGCTCTCGGTCAATAGGACGAGTTAAGTATAATTAGTTACAACAGTGACATATGCAGGTACTTAAGTTTCGTCATTCAGTCTGTTTATATAACAGGTTGAATGAGTTTGAGGTGTATAACCCAACGAAACTTAAGTACATGGTCGTTTGTTTATTTTCCTCTCGTTTAAATAACAATTTAATTATATCTATTTTACAGAGATACCTTTTTGAAGGTGTAAATTAAGATTGTTTATAATTTTTCTTTTAATGTCATTTTCACGCACGGAAATTAACGGATGTTGTCGGTAATCTTAAAAGGAAGGATTATCAATATTTGTTATTTGTTATTTACTGTCATCTTGTATTATGGTGTGAGTTCAAATCTTGCCGTGGGTTGGGATTCGTCTTAATCGACTAATTCTTTCCGAAGTTTGTAGCCGTGTTAGAAATTATAAATTTAGTCTTCAGGAATCGTTCTCTTCTGTTGAATGATAAAATAAAGTACTAGTGAAATACTGGGGTTTTTTTAATCAACTACACTGTACATCCTTTTCTAAAATGTCCTTCCAAAGTTTGTAGCCTTTTATCAATGTTAGATATAAAGTTCTCCATTCTTATCTGTTGATTGCGAAAATAAAGTACCAGTAAAATATTTGGGTTTATTTAATCGACTACAATCTGCATCCTTTTCTAAAACGTTTGTTACCTTGTGGCTATGTTAGAATTCTTCACTTGGTTTCCATGGACAATACTTTTGCCGTATTCACGCCCTGTGTTCAAATTCAACCTGGTGGGTTTTGTCTAACATTTCGGGGGCGGGGGACAGTTTCACCGATTCATTTTCTTTCCCCTAGAAAAAATAATGTGTGGCCTTATGTTTAGAATTTAAACAGATCTCGAAATAAAATGATTCGATAGATTCATTGCGTGTATACAGGTTAAGGCTAGAGTTCGTTTTTATTTTGGTGCGCTTATCTGCTTATGTATGTGTATATAATAATAATTGTTTCTTCTTTGGGCACAAGGCCAGCAATTTCCCAGTGCATTACTGGTACTTTATTTTATCGACCCCGTAAGGATGAAAAGCAAAGTTAACCTCGGCGGGATTTGAACTCAGAATGGCAAGGACCGTAACTCTATGCGTCAAAGCATGGCGTCCGACCCTCTACCGATACTGCCAACCCACCGCTTTTGTATATAATAATAATAATGATGAAATTATTGTGTACAGTGCTCAGGTGCATGTATAGTACATAGAATAATATACAAATGTCAGGGAAGTGAATAGTGTATGTCATGATATACATGTGTGCGTGTGTATGGAGGGGGAATATTAGGTGTAGTGTTGGCGAATCTCAGGAAGCATGGAGGTTTTAAAGGATGCATCATCATCTCATTTTAACGTCCATTTTTCCACGCTAGCATGGGTTAGACGAGTTATCCTGTTGTGAGCAATGCCAGCTCAGGTGACCATGTCTTGCTCGTATAGAACCGATTTTAGCTTGGCTTCTACAGCTGGTTGCCATTTCTAGCGCCAACCTCATTTACAGTGAGTGCTTTTTGCCATGACACCTATGACCACTTTACAGTGTGGACTGGGTACCTTTTGTCATGAATCCTACACGACCACTTTAGAGCGTGGACTGTGTATTTTTTGCTGTGACACCTACACGACCACTTTACAGAGAGTACTGGGTAATTTTTGCCATGTTGCCGTCACAACCACTTTACAGTGTGGGCTGGAGGCTTCAGTCTGTCCTCATGGGAGTGGGTGGGGTGAGGTGGTGTATACTATTTATATGCTTCAGTCTCAGCCTGTGACATCACCTTTGAGAGGTGAAGTTGGGCAAGGTCAGCTTTTATCACCTCATCCCATTTTTTCCTGGATTCTCCACTCCATGGCATATGTATATAATCCCCACACACACATATATATATGATCTTATATATATACTAGCAGTAGTACCCGACATTGCTCGGGAAAGAAATGACTCAATCAGTGGACAATTTCTTGGAAAATAATATGTGCAACTCTGCACAAATATACTATTTGAAACACTTTTATATTTATATTGTCCCTATATGGCAACAGAGCAGTTGAATGACTTAAACCAAATCAGTGAAAAATCTGATTCATTTTTATTGTTACTGTCCATTTTCTTTGTCGATAGTACATGTATGGAGCTAAAACATCACTGCACCTTATCACCTTTAAACATGAACAGCATGCAATTAGAAGATCCCATGTGTTTGCTCCAAAAGCTAGGCCTCACTCTCACAAAGGGTCTCTCATGTTGAATACACATGCTATACATAGCTTGAACTGCAACTAACAGATTGGTCCTACTCTTCAGAGGTAGAAAATACATCTCCCAACAACTCCTGACTCTCTACAATGTTCAGGTTAAACCCACAAGGGTGTAGTGCTCCCACATCTGGAATGGTGCTGTTACCACTTGTACAACTTAGACTTCATTTAGAAAAAGCCAATTGTCTACTTGTCATGAATTCACTGATAGACACTTGCCAACTTCTTGCTCACATTTTTCCACTACTGCAATGGCATTTGCTCCACTGAGTTGGCTGACCTCATTCCCCCTTCACTCAGGCCCGCCTGCTTCACTTATCTCGTCTACCCTCGTCACCCATACTGTGTCTGAGCCATGGACCAACCAGTCCTTCCTTCCCTCTGCAGAACGTCACCCTTCTCGAATTCTTTCCAAGCATCTATCTTTTATGCAGGAGTTAACTTGCAACAATTTAAACTGAAAATCAACTGATCTCATTGATTTCAAAGGATCTGCCATGGGCACCGCAACCTAGCAAATAATAATATAATCAGACCTAGCAAATAATAATATAAAAAACATAACATACAACCCCAACATCACAATGAACCACCACCATACTACCTCTACCACATCTTTACCATCACCACCATCACCATGCTATCTCTACCACATCTTTACCACCACCGTACTACCTCTACCACATCTTTACCACCACCACCACCATACTACCTCTACCACATCTTTACCATTACCACCACCGTACTACCTCTACCACATCTTTACCACCACCACCACCATACTACCTCTACCACATCTTTACCACTACCACCACCGTACTACCTCTATCACATCTTTACCACCACCACCACCATACTACCTCTACCACATCTTTACCACTACCACCACCGTACTACCTCTACCACATCTTTACCACCACCACCACCATACTACCTCTACCACATCTTTACCACTACCACCACCGTACTACCTCTATCACATCTTTACCACCACCACCGTACTACTTCTACCACATCTTTACCACCACCACCGAACTACCTCTACCACATCTTTACCACCACCGTACTACCTCTACCACATCTTTACCACCACCACCACCATACTACCTCTACCACATCTTTACCACTACCACCACCGTACTACCTCTATCACATCTTTACCACCACCACCACCATACTACCTCTACCACATCTTTACCACTACCACCACCGTACTACCTCTACCACATCTTTACCACCACCACCACCATACTACCTCTACCACATCTTTACCACTACCACCACCGTACTACCTCTATCACATCTTTACCACCACCACCACCATACTACCTCTCCCACATCTTTACCACCACCACCACCGTACTACCTCTACCACATCTTTACCACCACCGTACTACCTCTACCACATCTTTACCACCACCGAACTACCTCTACCACATCTTTACCACCACCACCACCATACTACCTCTACCACATCTTTACCACTACCACCACCGTACTACCTCTATCACATCTTTACCACTACCACCACCGTACTACCTCTACCACATCTTTACCACCACCACCACCATACTACCTCTACCACATCTTTACCACTACCACAACAGCAACATCAACAGTATTAGTCTCAAAAGTTAAAAAGAAAAATAACTATGTATGGCAGTGACAAATGATCAAAAGAATATGATCATGAATACAAACAGCTGAAATGGGGTTCCTCTGAAGGGTCTTTGGAGTAATGTTACTTGATAGAGTGCCTAGCTTGGATGTCAGAGAGTCACTCCGGGTATAGCCGCTACTTCTCTAAATTGAGAGATCACGACTCCAATACTATGGACATGTGGTTAGAATGTGACCAGAGACAGATTAGCAAAATTTAATAAGTGGTGGGATTGGAAAAAATCTGAAAGATTAATAAGTGGGTGGGGGGATTCAAGACTCAAGGGTACATAGGTGTGAGCTGTAAAGTTGATTTTTGTCTTTTCTTAAATATACATACATGTGTGTGTACTCTGTGTTTGCTAGCAGGGAAAGCAGATGTTAAATGATGATATATATATATTTCAGCAAATATAAATAAGAGTATCAATGGAAAAATTAACTTCTTTCATTCAAAAGCAATATTTATTCTCTTACACACGTTTCGAAGATGTGCATTTTTTTAAATGTTGGGAAACATTTTGTACAATATAAGTGAAGATACATAGCTATCCTTGTACATTCTATTATCTCTCTGAGGAGAGATAATAGAAGTTTTAAAATGAATGGGAATATAAATAAAACATCAATTTTACCTTTGGTAGGAATGATTGACCTAAGACATGTAGCACTTGTACAGAGTAACTTTTAAAACAGGTTTTAAGAGTTTTTTCACATGGTTCTTGTGTTGACATCTTACTAACTTTAGAGGATTCAAACCTTTGTATTATATAAACACATTGAGCTACTCCTTTTAAGACATGGCTTACATACTATCATTATAGTGCTCTACTTTCCTTCCAGAATTGTTTGTATAATTCTACCTTTGCTATATATATATATTTCTATACTTTTTGTTTTATTCCTGTCACCACCTTTTGGCTGTTGTTGAAATGAGACATTAGCTGTCCTGCATATACCTACTCAAAGAGACAGAGGCCAAAAAGATACCATGTTTATCTACCAGACTATGATCAGCCGGACAAGCGATGGTCTTCCTCTCTCTGCTAGCACTGACCGCATTACTCCCAGTAGTCACAATCAAGTCAACCTACAAGAAGGCTTCCATCAGTTAAAACTAGTCTGTAAAAGAGCAACACATTTTGCAGATAGATGCAGCTATGTTGTCGGACCTCTTGCCATATAGTAAGTATTACATTTATTATCATAAATGGTTATGTAGGTATCACGACAAAAAGCACCCAGTACTTAGTGTAAAGTGGTCATGTAGGTCAGTGGTCGCCAACCTTTCTAAAACCGAGGAACCCTCCAAATATTTTGAATTCTTCACGGAACCTATACAATACAAAACTTTTCAAAAAAAAATAATAAAGTATTTATTTTAGTGTTTCATGCATGTGTATGTAATCGAACACAATTAACTAGTGGCTTTTCTGCTGCTGCGCCTCATCAGTGAGTTTAGAAAATCGAGGTTCAACACTAGTTAATGCCAGTCTCATACACTCGTCAATTGCTGACAGTTTATTCATCTTCTTTGTGCTGATTTCTACCAACTGCGAAAACCCTTTTTCGCACAAGTAGCTAGATGGGAATAAAGTCAAATATTTCAATGCAAGTTGGCTGATTTCATTAAACTACCCAATCAAGAATAAGTCAATCCATAGTTCTTTCTTTCTGCTTTCGAATATCACTTTCAGGTCTTCGTTTGAATTCAAATCCATCAACTGATGTAAGCATTGTGCAGGTAGTAAATTTTTACAATTTCCAGCGTCATTTTCTGACACTAACTGCTCGATCTCGGTGAACGGGTTTTTTATCCATAAATTTTCGCTAACAATATCTTTTTCCATCAAGTCAAAATAATCTGAAAAACTTGTGGAAAGTACATTTAAATGAGAAAGAATAATCTTCTTTAAATTGCTGGAGTCAAAATCTTCTCTCTTTTTAAGCTCTATTTCATGGTTTGAAAGTAATGAGTAATTGTCCGATTCAATTCTTTTTATAAAGATGTTTAATTTTGATTGAAAATATGCAATAAAATTGATTGAAGTAAAAATATCTGCATTGTTACCCTGAAGACACTTATTTAGTTTGTTCAGTTCACCAAAAATGTCTACTAAATAAGCGTACATAGCAAATTAATTGAGCCTTGTTATTAATATCCGTAGTTCCATCCACTTGCAGACCAAAACATGTGCTTTTCTTTAGTGCAGTTAGTATCTGATTTTCTATATCAGAAGAAATATCAATTATCCTTCTTTTTACGGTATTTGCTGACAATGGTAACTGGCTTAATTTTTCTTTGTCCTTAATACTGCAGCTTTCAAAAAGATTCTCTGTAGCAATTTTTATACTTGGCAGAATTAACTGTTCTCCTAATGTAAATGGTTTCTTGTTTTTACCAATCAAATGTGAAATTTCAAAAGATGTTCTTGTTAAAGCTTTATTTCTATCTGACTTTTTACAAAACAAGTCATACATATTAGCTTGTGATTTTTTGATGTTGTTTTTCAGTGAAGTAAAGTATTCCAGTGACTTGTTTTTATCATTAGTGTGATTAGTATGAAGGTGTCTTTTAAGTTTTGCAGGATTTAAACAGCTATTTGATAGAACTTTTGAACATAGCAAACACATGGGCTGATCTGGTGTATCTTTTTTAGTGTCAGCTTTTTGAAATCCATATCTAACAATCATCACACCACTGTCTAACCTTACTGCTGGTATCTAACTTCAGCTTCTTTGCAGTAGACATCATATCAATGTTATTTATCTACAGTTAACATTTTTAATATGACATTAATAAACAAGAGAAATTAAGTTTTTTTTATTACAAAAAGTACTTAAATTAACTTTAATTTTAGATATTTGGAAAAACTTAACTAGTTAAAAAAAAATGTTAATTTTTAAAAATTGAAATTTCTCCATTTTAGGATTGTAAACATATTATTTAAAGTCTTATAATAATTGTTTCTACTTTTGGCACAAGGCCAGCAATTACCCAGTGTATTACTGGTACTTATAATAATATTAAAATATTAGGGGTTACTGAAAAAGGTGCAAATTTATA
The DNA here is from genome assembly GCA_964016885.1 of Eledone cirrhosa. Classification (NCBI taxonomy): domain Eukaryota; kingdom Metazoa; phylum Mollusca; class Cephalopoda; order Octopoda; family Eledonidae; genus Eledone; species Eledone cirrhosa. The sequence goes on from OZ024741.1 coordinate 27,636,363, forward strand.
AACAACTAGAAGAAATTTTTTTCAGATTTCAGAGTCCAGCACTTCCTGCATATACTACTTTAGGGTTGTATTAAATATTATTGGTAATGTAAATATATTTAAATATCCGCCATACTAAAAGGTGCAAAAAATGCAAATCAGCTGATAGTGTAGAAAATGTGTAGAAATGGTATTGGAAATTAATTCAGATATTTTCTATCTATTTTGACTCAAAGTTAGATATAATATAAGAAGGCTTTAGGCTGCGTTAAACATATATTAGATTGGAACAAATAAAGTTTAGTCAAATGTTTGTGGACATATATATTTATTGTATAAAGTAATTTCTCAATTGTGAATGTAGATGTCATCAAATGAATACATAATTGTGTGGCAAAGTTTATAGTGTATGCATGGAATACAAAATTACCTTTGTTAGTAGTCGAAATTTACAGGCGTTATATTTTCTGTGCAAAGTACAACAGAATGTAATGTGTTCTTATTTAGAATTGTGTGTGGAACTGGATGCATGTTGAACACGACTAGTAAGCGAGTTCACTCTGTGAGGAAACTTTAGGCGACTTTAAAGCTTTTGTGAGGACAGCAGATTAAAACGTTCTCTATTGAAAACATTCTACTGAACTTACGTTGTGAGAACAGAGAACAGCGAACTGACCCTGTCTCTTGGCTGAGAGACCTTGCTGAACTGAAGTTTTCAGTTTAAAGATATGCTGTCATCGACCAACATTTACTTGTTCGTGATTGGTCAATTTCTAAGTTCAATTAGTGTATTATCAGTAGTAGTCAAATTCTTGGAATTCAGAAAACTATGTCTTTCCAAGAATTGATGTGAAATTGAAAGTATTCAATTTCCACGAATCTCAGAACAGTGTTTTTCTGCTAATTCAAGTGAGAAACTGAAAGTAGTGTTTTCCATGAATTGGAGTGGAGAACCTGTATACACTACAATAGTACTCGTTCATTTATACATTGCACCTTTGGCATTTTCTTTGCACCTTTTTCAGAAAACCCAAAATATTAATGGTAATGTAAATATTTATTTTTTTAAGGAACCCGGAGTTTGTTTTACGGAACCCCAAGGTTCCGCGGAATCCATGTTGGCGACCACTCATGTAGGTGACATGACAAAAAGCACCTAGTCCACACTGTAAAGTGGTCATGTAAGTGACATGACAAAAAGCACACAGTCAAGTGGTCGTGTATTCCCACTACATAGACGACATCACTATAGTAGTTAAAACACCCATACAGTTTCTGTCAACCAAATTTAAAATTTCACTTATTAGTTATTGGTCAACCGAAGGCTTTAGTAGAAGACATTTACTCAAGATATCACACATTAGAATTAAACCCCAAACCAGGAGGTTTAACTGTTTTATTTTACTTTCTTTTTCTTTTATTCTAGTTTTATTTCAGCTTTAAACATAACCTATTCTGTCCTCTGTGATGTCTCTTACCCGACTGTCTTGGCCTTCTCTTTCCTTAATGATGTCCAACGAGAATTCCTGTTAGAATATGACAAAAGTAAAGTCAACTCAGCACAAAGGCCATATTCATTAATAGCTTTCGGTAAGTATGCTTTTCCTTCTCCTCCTCCTCCTCCTCCTGCTGTTGCTAAGCCTTATGTTAACCCAGAAGAAAAAATGAAATTTACATCTCACACATATGCAGGTTTAGTTACTGTCTATAAGGTTGCATTTCATAAGAGGTTTCTTGAGTGTTTGAATGATAGGGGTGTCAGTTTCATTGTGAAAAGCACTGCCTGGTTGAGGAATCAAACGCTCAATCTTATGATCCAACACCATTTCTACTAGGCCATGGGATATTCCTGGTCAACCCTAGTTCAACAATAAAATACACCTACACTATTGGAAGTGGTTCTGTTCATACGACGAATAAATGCACCCAGTACACTCTTTAAAGTGGTAGTGCTGTTATGATAAAATGCACCTAGTACACTCTTTAAAGTGGTAGTGCTGGTGTCATGATAAAATGCACCTAGTACACTCTTTAAAGTGGTAGTGCTGGTGTCATGATAAAATGCACCTAGTACACTCTTGAAAGTGTTAGTGCTAGTATCTCAATAAAATACCAATGTTTGGATCTCTGTAAAATGGTTGACTTTAGGAAGGACATCCAAACGTAGAAATTTTGCCATATGTGGAACATATGAGAAAGATGTGGTTTTCCAGCCAGTCTAGTCATAGAAATGTGATGACCTGTCCAATGTAGGCCAACATAGAAAGCTGGCATAAAGTGCTGGTAATGCACACAACATTTTAAACCATCCATATCCAGCCAGAATTCTCTCACCTCTTTCTGTTCAAACCGGCCATAACCAACCCCTCATGTCGACATTGAGGTAATGTTCTCAAAACAAATATCAAAATCTCATAGATTCAATATTATGTGAGATAATTATGTAAGGTAAAGCCTTTACCATGAAAATACAATAGTATATCTAGATTAATGTAAATGCTGTGAAGGCGCTTGTCTTAGTGGTTAGAGCATTGGGCTTGCAATCGAAAGGTTGTGAGTTCAATTCTCGGAACGGGTGATGTGTTGTTTCCTTGAGCAAGACACTTTATTTCATGTTGCTCCAGTTTACTCAGCTGTAGAAATGAGATGATAGGACCGGGGACCCTATCATTAAATTACCCAAGACACCTCCAACGAGATATACCTTGGAGGCCAGCTAAACCTGCATAGGTGTGAGCTATCACACACACACAATGTAAATGCTAAGGGTTTTTTTTTCCAATATATGATTTTTTATTGTCTCCAGACACAAAACTACAGAAGATCAAATCCAAGTATAACAATCCCAGATCTTTAACAACGAGGGTAAACCTGTCGGAGCTAAGCCAAGAAATCAAGTTACGTCCACCATTCCAAATCTCCGCCCAACAAATTCAGCCTGAATTATTTAATGATAAGAAAAATGGTGCAGTCCTTTCTCGATATGTTTCAGGTAAGCAGTTATTTATGTATATATAGAGTGGTGCAAAACTCATGCACCACCTTAATCATCATTTCATGAACATCTATCATGTTTACTTACAAATATAAAGATATTATGGCAAAGTGTTATTTTTACTGGTGCGCGACTTTTGCACCACGCTGTATATACTTCATTTTTTGTATTTGTTTTGCCAGAGTTTTTATGTGAAATTGTGTCAACATTGTTGAAACAGATCCTGTTATACGTTGAGAACCTGAGGATGTCAATAAAAATCCACCAGTTTCACATTGGTTTTATTATTAGTTGGATAAGAGCAGTGAATTGACAGTAATTGGTAGAGCGTCAGATAACATACTTTTGTGGCATAGAGTTACAGTCCTTTGCGTTCTGATTTCAAATCCCACCGACTTTAACTTTGCCTTTCGTCCTTTATAAAATAAAGTACCAGTAATACACTGTGGTTGATTTAATTGATTTTCCTCTCCCCTAAAATTGTTGGCATTTTGCCTAAATTAGAAGCCATTATTAGTTGGATAAGAGCAGTGAATTGACTATTCGGTAGAGCATTGGATAACATGCTTTGCAGCACAGAGTTACGGCCCTTTATGTTCTGAGTTGAAATCCCACCGGGTCAATAAAATAAAGTACCAGTAATGCACTGGGGTCGATTTCATTGACTTTCCCCTCCTTCAAATTACTGTCTTTGTGCCAAATATAGAAACCATTATTAGTTGGATATGTACGGCAACACTCATCTTTTTCCATTTCTTGAGGGTTATAAACCCCACTATCGGGCTACAAATTTCTTTAGTCTAAAATAGGTGAAAGCTTATAATTTCTAATTTCTAATTGCAAACTCGCACACCGTTTAAAAAACACTTACATGTTTACGTTTATAATTTGCTTGTTCTTTGGTTAGTTTAGTAATGAAATGATTAATATATGTCAAAGTCATCACACATTCTGTGACCTTTTTAATTACTATTCTGGCTTCTAAACTAACCAAGGAATGGATTAGTTACCTAACAAAATAATGATATCTAATCTAGACATAAGACCTGCGAGGAGGACAAGCAAAATTACTGAAATATAATAAAGCTGAAGTGAAACTCCACTGCTGCACATGTTTTTATTGGCAGCATAACCTTCCCAAAATATAACTATATATCATCACCATTTAACGCCTATTTTTCAATGGGATAGACAGGTCGTTTACATTATGTGACAAGTCTGGCCAGCTGGCTGCACTATACCTTGCTCAAATGGAACTGCATTTTGGCTGGGATTTTTACAGCTGGATGCCCTTCCTAACACCAACCATGTTTGCAGTATCTATCTATATATATAATACATTATAAAGAAAGAAGAAACATTAGATATAAATAAACAGATATAATATACTCAAATTCCTTCATTATCCTCGACTACGTAGTTTTGTGGCTATTATGCAAAAACACTACATCACAGAGATGCAGTATTTTTGTGAGGTTTGCCGACTTATCAAGAGGATACCTCATTTAGAGTTTCAAAACACGTCCGTAGGACGCGAGATAGAATCCCGAAAGGCGGAGGGGGAACTTATCACGTGATACAGCGGTCAAGAAACAGAGCTAAGCCTCTTACGACCAAGAGAAAAATACCGCAAAAGGCGGAGGGGGTATTTATGTCAAGGCCATGGAAGAATTGGCTAGGAGGGCGAGAAGTGTGATTAGTGTAAGCTTAACAGCACTCACTATACTTCAGTGGTTACTCTGCCGTAGGGAGTTATAAATAATATAAAGAAATACACAGACATGCCAATACATACATATACATGCATATACCCACATATATCCCTGAATTTGTGTGGTGCCAACCTTAACCATTGTTGCTCTATGAATAATAGGGAGAAAATAATCTGAATGGATTAGATTGATTCAATATCAGAGCTATATAATACATTATAAAGATATATGTGTGTGTATATATATATATATATGATATATGTATGTATTGTGGGTATTGGTAAGTTGATGTCTTACAGTGACCACTAATATATATATATATATATATAAATATATATATATATATATATATATATATATATATATATAGTAATAATAATAAATTTGAAGACTAAAATCCAATAAGGGCTCAATAAGGATAAATATATATCAAATATATAAGAACCGTAGAGCAAATATTTATTAAAATAACAGATTAAAGTTTAAGCAAAGAATCGCTGCTTTCACCCTTAACGGGATCTTCTAATAAATATATATATATATGTGTACATACCACTAATCATCATCATCACTGTTTTACGTCCGTTCTTCCACGCTAGCATGGGTTAGACGGGTTGTCCTGTTGTGGGCAGTGTCTGGTCGGCTGACCATGCCTTGCTCATACAGGAACTGATTTGGCTTGATTTCTACAGCTGGATGTCCTTCCTAACACCAACCTCATTTACAGTGAGTGCTGGGTGCTTTTTTGTGGCGCCTACACGTCCACTTTACAGTGTGGGCTGGGTGCTTTTTTGCCGTGGCACCTCCACGACCACCTTGCGGTGGGGGCATATTGTCTATATGCTACAGCTTGTACCCATGGGAGGTCGGGTACTCTGTATTACTGCGTGACGCCAGAAGTCACGGTCATGTGTCATTGCCTTTGAGAGGTGTAATTGGGTAAGGTCGGCTTTTATCACCTCATCCCAAGTCATCTTGGGTCTCCCCACTCCGCGGTTTCCATCAACTTCTAGTGCTCTGCACCTTTTTATGCAGCTGTCATCCTTCATACGCATCACATGTCCATACCAGCGCAACCGCCTCTTCTGCACACAGCATTTGATTCCTCTTATGCTCAGTCTCTCTCTCAATTCATTTATGCTTTGTCGTTCACGTATATTACTGTTACACATCCATCGGAGCATGCAGGCTTCGTTTCTCTCTAATCTACGTAAGTCTTCCACCTTCAGCGCCCAGGTCTCACTACCATGCAACATTGCTGTTCGGATACACGCATCATACAGTCTGCCTTTCATTCTGAGGGAGAAGCCTTTTGCAGCTAGCAGTGGTAGTAGTTCCCTAAACTTCTTCCATCCCGTTCTTTCTGAACACCCACCTCCACTGCTAATTCGGTCACCTAGGTAGCAGAAGCTGTCTACTGTTTCTACAGAGCCCTCCCACAGATTGGTGGTACTTGTTTCCTGTGGCTGTTTGCTGCTGCTGTCTCATCACAGCTGCTGCATGTGAAGCCTACATTCTTAATTAAGCTTCCTGAGATCCCGCTACATCTCTTGTGTACCCATTGTTTGCATTTGGGGCAGAGAATGGAGTTCCTACTTACACCTTTCCTACATACTGAGCAAGGCCATTTCCCTGAGGGGATCTGGGTTCTGTTTTCTCGTCTACTTACAAGGACCTTAGTCTTTGTCATGTTGACTTTGAGACCCTTTCTTTCTCGTCCCTGCTTCCAAGTTTGGAATTTTTGGAATTAATATATATATCATCATCATCATCATCATCATCATCGTTTAACGTCCATGTTCCACGCTTGCATGGGTTTGGACGGGAGTTTTCCCACTTGAGGCAAGAGTGGTTGTCTTGCTCGCATAGGACTGTCTGGCGGATTTTCTACAGCTGGATGCCCTTCCTAACACCAACCACATTTACAGTGTGGGACTGGGAGGTTTTTACCGTGTTGCCTACACGGCCACATTACAGCGTGGACTGTGTGTTTTTTTGTCATGACACCTACACGATCTCATTTGTTTCAGCCTGGATATTGTGGCACCAACATAACTTTACATAGAAGGGGGTGGTGTGGATGGGGTGGGGGTGGTGGGACGGGGGTGTATTTTGTTAGAGATGCCTACTGACTGTAGTAGGTTTTACTTTGTATTTAGGTAAGGCGTGTCTTCTCTATTACTGAGTACCGCCAAAGGTCTCGGTCCAGTGACATTGTCTTGGAGAGGTGTAGGTGTGTGAGGTCGGAGTTTTCCTGGGTCTGCCTACTCCGTGGCTACCGTCTATCTTTATTGCCCGGCACTTTTTTATACAGCTGTCGTCTTTCATGCGCATTACGTGACCATACCAACGTAGCCTTCTCTCGAGTAAACAACATCTGATCCCTCTTATTTCTAATTTTTCCCTTAGTTCGTTTATGCTTTGCCGTTCGCGTATATTACTATTACACATCCAGCGGAGCATGCAGGCTTCATTCCTCTCTAGTCTGCGTATATCCTCTGCACACAATGCCCAGGTCTCACTGCCATGCAACATTGATGTTCGTATGCAGGCATCATACAGCCTGCCTTTCATTTTTAGGGAGAACCCTTTAGCAGCTAATAGTGGTATAAGCTCTCTGAACTTTTTCCATCCAGTTCTGACTCTAGCTACTGTACTTTCAGAGCACCCTCCCCCACTGCTGATTTTGTCACCCAGGTAACGGAAGCTGTCCACTATTTCTATAGAATCCTCTGCGCAATTGAAAGAGCTAGTATTTTGTGGGCACTTGCTGCTACTTATTGCACCAGAGCACCGGCCACATGTAAAATCTATGTTCTTAGTTAGCTTACCTATGATCCCACTACATCTTTTATGCACCCATACTTTGCATTTGGGACATAAAATGGAGTTTCTACCTACGCCTTTCCTACACACTGAGCATGGCCATTTCCCGGAAGGGACCGGCGCCTTATTTTCTTTCCTACAAACTAGAACTTTAGTCTTAGCTAGGTTAATTTTAAGGCCTTTTGATTCTAGGCCGTGCTTCCATGTTTGGAATTTCTTCTCTAGCTCAGCCATTGATTCAGCTATGAGCGTTAGATCATCTGCGTATAGAAGTTCCCATGGGCAGCCGGTCTTGAACTCCACTGTTATAGCCTGAAGGGCAATAATAAATAGTAGGGGGCTAAGAACAGAGCCCTGATGAACACCAACTTTTACGCTAAACTCTTCACTATATTCGTTGTTAATTCTAACCTTGCTGACTGTTTCTTTATACATGGCTTGTATAGCTCTCACAAGCCATTCATCAACACCTAGTTTTCTAAGAGCCCACCAGATAATGGAACGGGGGACTCTGTCGAAGGCTTTCTCCAAGTCAACAAAAGCTAAGTATAGGGGTTTACTTTTAGCTAGGTACTTCTCCTGTAGTTGTCGTACAATGAAAAGAGCGTCTGTGGTACTTTTGCCTGACACAAACCCGAACTGCATTTCATCTAGATCGATTCTCTCTCTGATTAGTTGCGCTATTACTTTTTCCGTGACCTTCATGACCTGGTCGATTAATTTAATGCCTCTATAGTTACTACTATCTAGGGCGTCTCCTTTACCCTTGTAGCAGTTAATGATGATGCTGCTATGCCAGTCCTTCGGAACAACCCCATTCTGTATGACTTGGTTTACTGTCCGGGTGACCATGGTGTGTCCCACCGTTCCAGAGGCTTTCAGCATCTCAGCAACTATTTCCGAAGGCCCAGCCGCCTTACCTGTCTTCATATCTTTGATTGCCTTACTTATTATACTACCTTTGACTAACACTGCTGGTCCCTCTATTGGGTAGATGTGGGGTAGACTGTCTTTCTCCCATTTATTCTCCTCATTTAGTAGCCTTTCGTAGTGACACTTCCAAGCTACCTTCTTATCAGCGTCAGTGATGGCAAGTACGCCATCATCATTAAGTACACACTTTTCCCCAACAATATCATTGTTTTCCTTGACACATTGCCTAGCAATCCTGAACACCTCACGTTTTTGGTCCTCGCGTTGTAGAACATGCTTGAACTTTCTTTCCTCTGCTTCCCTTCTTGCGAAGTACACTTGTCTCCTAGCTTCCCTCCTGGCCACTTGATAGTCTTCTCTACTTCTCCCATCCCGCCATACTTTCCAAGCCTGCTTTTTTGCCTTAATTGGCTCCTCCACCTTACTGTTCCACCACCATGTTACTCTCCTCCTGCCTACAGGCCTGCTCCAGCCACAGACTTCGTCTGCCGCCATCAGCAGGTTTGCTTTCAGGAATTCCCACTGTTCCTCTATATTGTACGACTCTAATTGCTCTTTCTTACTGTCGAAAGCATCAAGTAATATGCTTTTAAATTTATTTCTGGCTGTGGGGTCCTTTAGCTTCCATATTTTTCTCTTGAGGATAGTCCTCTTCTGCTGTCGAGTACGTCTCGTCCTGACTATGAGGTCACTAACTATGAGTCTATGTTGGGAGAGATTTAGTGTTTACAACAGACACTCTGTCACGTTTTCTGGTAAGGATATAATCTACCTGGCTGGTATGTTCCCCTGATCTGTAGGTGATCAAGTGATTGTCTCGTTTTTTTATATATATATATATATATATACATATATATATATATATATGTGTGTGTGTACATATATATAGTTCTTTTACTCTTTTATTGGTTTCAGACCGTAGACTGTGGCCATGCGGGGCACCACCCTAAAGGTATTTAGTTGATAATATCAACCCCAGACCTTTTTATTTCAAGTTTGGTACTTATTTTATTGATTACTTTTTGTGAAACTAAATTATGAGACATAAACAGATATAAACACCTGCAACACCCTCTCACACTTTATATATTATATATATATTATATTATATATATAAAGGGAGTTGGCAGAATCATTAAAATCTCTGCATCTAAGTTCAAACCCCACCATGGTCAACCTTGCCTTTCATCTTTTCGAAGTTCATAAACAAGTACCAGTTCAGTACTGGGGTCAATTCTTCCTCTATATCTCTTTCTATCACTCCCTTTCCCTCTCTTGAAGAAATCTGCTGTATTCAGACATAGAGAGGGGTGGGCTCTGCCAAGTTTAAAGTAGCCAAGAAGTGGAATATGGGTCTCTGTTATTGTGTGTGTCTGTATGTGTATATATTTGGAAGTGAGGATTCGTGTACATGTGTGTATAAACCGTTTGGATTTGGCAGAATTGTTTGACGAACTACTTTGCTGTATATATTCTGACTACTTCACATCCCACATATGTCAACTTTGTCTTTCATCCTTCTGGAGAAGATAAACTAAAGTACCAATGCTATACTAGGGTTAATTTGTAGTGAAACATGGGCTGTGGCTTCAGAGGACGTAGACTGGAAAGAAATGAAGCAACCATGCTCAGTTGGATGTGCAATGTGTGAGAGAAAGGCAGAGCTTGGACAAGTTGAGGGAGAAGCTGGGTTTAAGAGGAATCCGAGGGGGTGTGCAGGAGAAAAGACTGCGTTGGTACGGAAAATGACCGCTGGATGAAGAAATGCCAGTGGAAGGAAACTGCAGTTGAAGTAGACCATGAAAGACCTGGGCACAGGTGATGAGAGCTGACCTTAAATCATAAACTCACAGAAGAGATGACGAAGGAACACGGCGAGTGGAGCGAGGCCGTGCTGAGAAGGACCCATGCAAGCGTGGAAAATGGATATAAAAATTATGATGATGATGACTAACCCCTACTCCTTATTGCTGGCATTGTCCTTAAATTAGAAACACCTAATTAGAAGTGTCGTAACAACCGCAAATTATAAGAGTTATCGCCCCTGGATTATGAAATATGGAAACCCTTTCGTTACCTATAATTTTCCAGTAATTTTTTTAGATAATCAAGAATTTTGAGGGATTTAGTAATATAACTAACTTTCTCATTATTAAACTGGTGTTCTGACCATAATAATGGTTCTTGCATAGAATAATGCTGGAGGCATTTTAGATAAATGTAAACAGTTTAACCCTTTAACATTTACAAAACTCTATATTTACTGTTGTATTTTCATGGTAAAGGTTTTACCTCACATAATATTGAATCTATGAGATTTTGATATTATTTATGTTGGAAACAATACCTTAACATAAGTATAAGCAGCCGGTTTGAACAGAAAGAGGCGAGAGAATTCTGGCTGGATACGACCGGTTTAAATGCTAAAGGGTTGAAATAAACAGTTTAGTATCGTGTTGGTGACACAAAAAGCACCATGCTCACACTGTAAAGCGGTTGTGTTGGTGACATGACAAAAAGCACCCATTACACACTGTAAAGTGGTCGTGTAGGCGACATGACAAAAAGCACCCAGTACACACTGTAAAGTGGTCGTGTAGGTGTCATGACAAAAAGCACCCAGTACACACTGTAAAGTGGTCGTGTAGGTGTCATGACAAAAAGCACCCAGTACACACAGTAAAGTGGTCGTGTAGGCGACATGACAAAAAGCACCCAGTACACACTGTAAAGTGGTCGTGTAGGCGACATGACAAAAAGCACCCAGTACACACTGTAAAGTGGTCGTGTAGGCGACATGACAAAAAGCACCCAGTACACACTGTAAAGTGGTCGTGTAGGTGTCATGGCAAAAAGCACCCACCACACACTGTAAAGTGGTCGTGAGGTTAAGTTATATTACAAACACCAGCTTAATAATGAGAAAGTTAGTTGTATTACTAAATTCCTCCAAATTATTGATTATTTTCAAAATTATTTGAAATTCCTAATCAATGTTGAAAGGTTAAAATATTGATATTTAGTTGAAGTCCTATTAGTAACTTTATTATTATTATATTTTCAGCCGGAATTGGTGGCCGCTACATTCCTCTAGGAATTTCTGGTTGTTCTGCTCTCTTCATGTCACTCCTATGCAGTGCCCTACATTTACTCCATGGATTTAATGTGCTTGGTACAGGGGTTGTAGATGTAAGTAGCACCTTAACTCTCTCGGTTGTACTTTCAAACATAAACAATGAAGGAAGCCATGTTGGGGTTGTTTAAACTGCTAGAAGAATAACAATTAAATCTCATTTAAGCTGTAGGACCTTACCTCTTGTCACCATTAAGCCATAGGACCTTACCTCTTGTCATAATTAAGCCATAGGACCTTACGCCATACATTATCATTAAGCCATAGGACCTTACCCCATACATTGTCACCATTAAGCCATTAGGACCTTACCTCTTACATTGTCATTCTTTTACATCCACTTTTCTATTCTTACATGATTTGGACAGCTCTTTTCTAGCACAACCTGTCCCCATTAGTTACATTCCGTCATCATCTCTTCTCTGAGGTTTAGTATTTTGATATCAGCTCTCACTACTTCTGCTGAGGTCTTCTACTACAGCTCCTTCCACTGGAATCTTTTGGCACATCTTCACCCAGACAATCACCATCTATCTATGCATCACGTGTCTATACCAGTGCAGTCTTCTCTTTTGCACACTACATCAGATTCCTCTTATACCCAGTTTGTATTTTTCTCAGCTCATCCATACTTTGCCATCCATGCACATTAACACCCCATCCATTGAACCTTGTTTAATTTCTCTCCAGTCTTCATGTATCCTCTACATTCATTGCTCATCTCTCACTACCATACAAAATTGCACTTTACATACAGGCATCATAGAGCTGGTCATTCTTTCATAGAAAAAAAACTTTTGTTATTAACAGGGGTAGTAACCCTATGAACTTTTCCCACCGTGTTATGCAAGTTACTATGCTTTCAGAACAATCCCTTCCACTGCTCGTTAGTTCACCTAGGTAACAAAATCTCTCAACAATTTCTATGGATCCTTCCCTGCACTAGAAAAAGTTTCTTTCACTGGTGCTTATAATACTAACTACCCCTGTGCATTTGCCTCATACAGGGTCTTTTCTTTTAGTCTGCCTGCTATCCCACTACAACTCTTGCATACCTATGTTTTACATTGTGTACATCATATAGAGTTCCTACCTACTTCCTTTTTACATATCAAGCAAGGCCACTTCCCTGGTAACATCAGAGATCTATCTTCTTTCCTATTTACTAAAACTTGGATCTTTGCTAAGTTTGCTCTGCACCCTTTTGAGTCCACAGCAGGAATTTCTTTCCTAGCTCTTCCGAAGATTTAGCTACACACAGATGATCGGTATGCAGCAGTGTTCCCATGGGCAGCCAGTCTTAAACTCCTCTATTATGGTTTGGAGAACTAGAATAAACAGGAGGGGGCTGAAGACTGAGCCATGATGAACACCAGCCTGCACATTGAATTCCTCACTAAACTTATTACCTCCTCTAACTGTACTAACAGCACCTCTGTACATGGCTTGAACTTCTCTTACAAACTTCCCAAGTACACTTAAGGGCCACCAGATAACAGATGTGGTATTCTGTTAAAAGCCTTCTCCAGATCTACAAAACCTAGATATAGTGGCTGACACTTTGCTAGGAACTTGTCCTTCTAAAGAAAGACACTACCTACAATTCACAAATAATTTTTTTAAATCAAAAATTTAGTGGTAAATATAGTAATATAAATATTTTTCTCATTATTAAATCAGGGTTTAGAACATAAACTAGAAAAGGTTCTTAGATAAAACTATAATGGAAGGTTTAAAATTACATATGAGCAGTTTAAAACAAACTGTTTTTAATTCATATAACCAAGCATGGTTTAATAATAGTAATAATTGTTTCTACTTTTGGCACAAGGCCAGCCATACCCAGTACATTACTGGTACTTTATTTTATCGACCCCGTAAGGATGAAAGGCAAAGTTAACCTTGGTGCGATTTGAACTCAGCATGGCAAGGGGCGTAACTCTATGCGTCAAAGCATAGTGTCCGACCCTCTACCAATACTGCCAATCCACCGCCCTTTAATAATAGTAATAATAATGTGAGTCCTATGACATACAAATCAATAGGAGAGTTAAAGCTGGAACATGTTTGACCATAGGTCTGCTTGATCAAAACTGACCTGGGATTAAACAAGTCAAGGATAATATTTCACATCATAAACACATTTTAAGGCTATTTTCTCTGCTGAAGCAGGGGTTAGCTTTGTGTGTCCTATGACAAGCTTCACATGGGATCCTTTTTGAAACAATTTTTTACAGACAGATGCCCTTCCTAACATACCTTTTAATTGCCTCTAATAAAACAGTCTACCTATTCTAAACCATATACAGTGTATCTATTTTAAACTTCAAACACACAGAGATACAGTGTACGGATATAGTGTAACTATTCTAAATCAGATTCACATAAAGATATGGTGTACCTATTGTAAATCAGATACACACAGGGATACAGTGTATCTATTGTAAATCAGATACACACAGGGATACAGTGTACCTATTGTAAACCAGATACACAGGGATACAGTGTACCTATTGTAAACCAGATACACACAGGGATACAGTGTATCTATTGTAAACCAGATACACACAGGGATACAGTGTATCTTTTGTAAACCAGATACACACAGGGATACAGTGTACCTATTGTAAACCAGATATACACAGGGATACAGTGTACCTATTGTAAACCAGATACACAGGGATACAGTATATCTATTGTAAACCAGATAAACACAGGGATACAGTGTATCTATTGTAAACCAGATACACAGGGATACAGTATATCTATTGTAAACCAGATACACAGGGATACAGTATATCTATTGTAAACCAGATACACAGGGATACAGTATATCTATTGTAAACCAGATACACACAGGGATACAGTGTATCTATTGTAAACCAGATACACAGGGATACAGTGTACCTATTGTAAACCAGATACACACAGGGATACAGTGTACCTATTGTAAACCAAATACACACAGGGATACAGTGTACCTATTGTAAACCAGATACACACAGGGATACAGTGTACCTATTGTAAACCAGATACACTGGGATACAGTGTACCTATTGTAAACCAGATACACAGGGATACAGTGTACCTATTGTAAACCAGATACACACAGGGATACAGTGTACCTATTGTAAACCAGATACACACAGGGATACAGTGTACCTATTGTAAACCAGATACACACAGGGATACAGTGTACCTATTGTAAACCAGATACACTGGGATACAGTGTACCTATTGTAAACCAGATACACACAGGGATACAGTGTACCTATTGTAAACCAGATACACACAGGGATACAGTGTACCTATTGTAAACCAGATACACACAGGGATACAGTGTACCTATTGTAAACAAGATACACAGGGATACAGTGTACCTATTGTAAACCAGATACACACAGGGATACAGTGTACCTATTGTAAACCAGATACACAGGGATACAGTGTACCTATTGTAAACCAGATACACACAGGGATACAGTGTACCTATTGTAAACCAGATACACTGGGATACAGTGTACCTATTGTAAACCAGATACACACTGGGATACAGTGTACCTATTGTAAACCAGATACACACAGGGATACAGTGTACCTATTGTAAACAAGGTACACAGGGATACAGTGTACCTATTGTAAACCAGATACACAGGGATACAGTGTACCTATTGTAAACAAGATACACAGGGATACAGTGTACCTATTGTAAACCTGGTTTACAATAGATACACAGGGATACAGTGTACCTATTGTAAACCAGATACACAGGGATACAGTATACCTATTGTAAACCAGATACACACAGGGATACAGTGTACCTATTGTAAACCAGACTCACATAAGAATACATGGTACCTATTCAAAGCTAGACACACCAGACTAAGTTGTACCTATTCTAAACTAAATACACACCAGAATAAGTTGTACCTATTCTAAACTAAATACACACCAGAATAAGTTGTACCTATTCTAAACTAAATACACACCAGACTAAGTTGTACCTATTCTAAACTAAATACACACCAGAATAAGTTGTACCTATTCTAAACTAAATACACACCAGACTAAGTTGTACCTATTCTAAACTAAATACACACCAGACTAAGTTGTACCTATTCTAAACTAAATACACACCAGAATAAGTTGTACCTATTCTAAACTAAATACACATCAGACTAAGTTGTACCTATTCTAAACTAAATACACACCAGAATAAGTTGTACCTATTCTAAACTAAATACACACCAGACTAAGTTGTACCTATTCTAAACTAAATACACACCAGACTAAGTTGTACCTATTCTAAACTAAATACACACCAGAATAAGTTGTACCTATTCTAAATTAAATACACACAGTACTACAAAATACTATATTATTTTTCCCTATCACTCTAGGTCTATGATGAAGATTTCACACAATACGCAGCAGCATTCTTTATATCTTTTGTCTTAACTGGTTTTCAGGTAAGTAGCATACCTTTATTCTTTATTGATTTCATAGACTACCTTTATTCTTTATTGATTTCATAGACTACCTTTATTCTTTATTGATTTCATAGACTACCTTTATTCTTTATTGATTTCATAGACTACCTTTATTCTTTATTGATTTCATAGACTACCTTTATTCTTTATTGATTTCATAGACTACCTTTATTCTTTATTGATTTCATAGACTACCTTTATTCTTTATTGATTTCATAGACTACCTTTATTCTTTATTGATTTCATAGACTACCTTTATTCTTTATTGATTTCATAGACTACCTTTATTCTTTATTGATTTCATAGACTACCTTTATTCTTTATTGATTTCATAGACTACCTTTATTCTTTATTGATTTCATAGACTACCTTTATTCTTTATTGATTTCATAGACTACCTTTATTCTTTATTGATTTCATAGACTACCTTTATTCTTTATTGATTTCATAGACTACCTTTATTCTTTATTGATTTCATAGACTACCTTTATTCTTTATTAATTTCATAGACTACCTTTATTCTTTATTGATTTCATAGACTACCTTTATTCTTTATTGATTTCATAGGCTACCTTTATCCTTTATTGATCTCATAGACTACCTTTATTCTTTATTGATTTCATAGAATGTCAGTATCCTTTATTGATTTCATTTCTTTGACTGTGGTCATGCTAGAACACATTACCTTCAAAGGTATTGTTGTTTCCAACGATCTTATTGATGTGTCAGTGGCCTAGTGGTTAGGGTGTTGAACTTACAATCATAATATTGTGGGTTTGATTCCTGGGTAGTGTGTTGTGTTCTTGAGCAAAACACTTCATTTCACATTGCTCCAGTATACTCAGCTGAAAATGAGTACCAGCGATAACTGGGGGCTTAAACCTGCAATGACTGGTGTCCTATCCAGGGAGTGGGGAGACTTGTAATCTCAGTTGCTTAACACCAAAGAAACCAGGATATGCACCAACCAAATTATCCTCTGAGTTTGAGACAGCTCCAACCAGTGCATCTGTAACATCGTGGTCAGAGGCCACCCATGTACACTGGTTACAGAGATCTGATGCAGGTGTAGTTATCCAGTTGTGACACCATATATGTCGGCTCTAACTTATGCATCCACTGCATTGTGAACCATGCACAGTGATCAGAGACTTAAGAGTTGTAATGAGATAGCAGACAGACTTTGTATGTAGCAAATGTACAGAGATAGTTGGTAGTAAAAGCATCAGTGAAATAAACTTTTTCCAATCCCAGGAAGAATTCCTCCTATCAGGAGGAATCCATAGAAGGGGTTGATAGCTTCTGCTACCTAGGTGATCTAATTAGTCTAATTAGCAGCGGAGGAGGTTGCTCTGAAAGCATACTAGCTAGAATAGCAGGAATAATAATAGCTAGAATAATAACAAGATGGAAAAGGTTCAGGGAGATACTACCTCTATTGATAACATAAGGTTTCTCTCTATGAGTAAAAAGTCAGTCATATGATGCCTCTGTGTGATGTTGCATGGCAGGATATGCAAAGGCTGCAGAAAAATGAAGTGAGTATGCTCTGATGGATGTGCAATGTTAATGTGTGTGAACAACAAATTATGGAGGAGCTGAGAGAAAACTGGGTATAAGAGGAATCAGACATAGTGTGCAGCAGACTGCTCTGGTATTGACGTGATGCATATGGGTGATGATTGTTGTGTAAAGAAATCCCTATTAATTCTAGTGGAAGGAAGCTATAGTAGAGGGGACCAAGGAAGAACTGATCTTAAGTTGCTGAAGCTCACAAAGGAGATGATGAAGTAATAGAATGAGTGAAGGGATGCTGTGCTAGAAAAGACATATCCAACCCATGCAAGTATTGAAAAGTGGACCTAAAATGTTGATGATATATATATATATATATATATATCATCATCATCATCATCATCATCACCGTTTTACGTCCGTTCTTCCACGCTAGCATGGGTTAGACGGGTTGTCCTGTTGTGGGCAGTGTCTGGTCGGCTGATCATGCCTTGCTCATACAGGAACTGATTTGGCTTGATTTCTACAGCTGGATGCCCTTCCTAACACCAACCTCATTTACAGTGAGTGCTGGGTGCTTTTTCGTGGCGCCTACACGTCCACTTTACAGTGTGGGCTGGGTACTTTTTTGCCGTGTCACCTCCATGACCACCTTGCGGTGGGGGGGGTGGGGGCATATTGTCTATATGCTTCAGCTTGTACCCATGGGAGGTCGGGTACTCTGTATTACTGCGTGACGCCAGAAGTCACGGTCATGTGTCATTGCCTTTGAGAGGTGTAATTGGGTAAGGTCGGCTTTTATCACCTCATCCCAGGTCATCTTGGGTCTCCCCACTCCGCGGTTTCCATCAACTTCTAGTGCTCTGCACCTTTTTATGCAGCTGTCATCCTTCATACGCATCACATGTCCATACCAGCGCAACCGCCTCTCCTGCACACAGCATTTGATTCCTCTTATGCTCAGTCTCTCTCTCAATTCATTTATGCTTTGTCGTTCACGTATATTACTGTTACACATCCATCGGAGAATGCAGGCTTCGTTTCTCTCTAATCTACGTAAGTCTTCCACCTTCAGCGCCCAGGTCTCACTACCATGCAACATTGCTGTTCGGATACACGCATCATACAGTCTGCCTTTCATTCTGAGGGAGAAGCCTTTTGCAGCTAGCAGTGGTAGTAGTTCCCTAAACTTCTTCCATCCCGTTCTTACCCTAGTTATTGTACTTTCTGAACACCCACCTCCGCTGCTAATTCAGTCACCTAGGTAGAAGAAGCTGTCTACTGTTTCTACAGAGCCCTCCCAGAGATTGGTGGTACTTGTTTGCTGTGGCTGTTTGCTGCATGTGAAGCCTACATTCTTAATTAAGCTTCCTGAGATCCCGCTACATCTCTTGTGTACCCATTGTTTGCATTTGGGGCAGAGAATGGAGTTCCTACATACTGAGCAAGGCCATTTCCCTGAGGGGATCTGGGTTCTGTTTTCTCGTTTACTTACAAGGACCTTAGTCTTTGTCATGTTGACTTTGAGATCCTTTCTTTCTAGTCCCTGCTTCCAAGTTTGGAATTTATTCTCTAGTTCTACCATAGATTCAGCTATGAGTGCGGGGTCATAAGCATACAGGAGTTCCCATGGGCATCCGGTCTTAAACTCCTCCGTTATTGCCTGCAAGACTATGATGAACAGCAGGGGGCTAAGAACAGAGCCCTGGTGGACCCCAACCTGTACGCTAAATTCCTCACTATACTCATTGCTAATCCTAACTTTGCTGACTGCTCCCCTATACATGGCTTGTACCGCTTTCACAAGCCAGTCATCTACTCCTAGTTTTCTAAGAGCCCACCAGATTACAGCACGTGGAACTCTGTCAAAGGCTTTCTCAAGGTCGACAAATGCCAATAGAGTGGCTTACTTTTAGCTAGGTACTTTTCCTGTAATTGCCTCACAAGGAAGAGGGCATCAGTGGTGCAAACCCAAATTGGTACAAACCCAAATTGCATCTCGTCTATTTTCACCCGGTCCCTAATCAACTGTGCTATAACTCTTTCTGTTACTTTCATGACTTGGTCCATCAACTTTATACCTCTATAGTTTCCTCTATCTAGTGCATCGCCTTTACCTTTGTAGCAGTTGACAATGATGCTACTGCACCAATCTTTTGGTATGACACCTTCTAGTATTACCTGGTGCTACTGCACCAATCTTTTGGTATGACACCTTCTAGTATTACCTATATATATAAAGTGGTCATGTAGGTGACTCGACAAAAAGCACCCAGTCCACACTGTAAATGTGGTTGGTGTTAGGAAGGGCATCCAACCTTAGAAATCAAGCCAAAATCAGTTCTGTATGAGTAAGCCGTAGTCATCTGACCTGGCTGATGATATATAACCGGCTTCCACTCAAGCATTGTCTACCAAATTCCTCCCACAAAGTATTGGTCCACCCTAGATGCCATGGAGTGGAATTGAAACCTGAAACCATGTGGTTGCAAAGTGAATTCCTTGACCACACTACCAAGCCTATCCCTATACATATATCATCATCATCATCATCAATTTATGTCTGTTTTCCATCTTTGCATAGAATGGAAGAGTTGTCATTGTTCAAGATTAGAGAGGTCAGAGAGAAACCTCACCATACTCATATGTTCCATATTTGGCTTGTTTTTCTAGGGTTAGATACAATTTTTAACACCAACCACCTAACAGTATTGGGTGCATTTGATCATAAAACCTGTACCACCACTTTACAGAGAGTACTGTATGTTATCATAGTACTAACTGTATCACTTTACAGAGTGTACTGGGTGCATTGTATCATGGCATTCTCACATTACAGAGTGTAGTAGGTGCATTTTATCATGTCATCAGCTCTCCCACTTTACAGAGTGTACTAGGTTCATTTTTATTGTAACACCAGCCCAATATATTATTTAATTTCTTTTTTTTATTTTTTTTCAGATTTACCTTATGCTAGTTCCAGTGAAGAAGAAAACTGCCCTAGCTGGAGCAACCCTGGCCAGTATCTGTTTATGTCAACTGTATGTGTGGGAATACAAGAACAGCATTGTAGCAATATTGTTCTATGTGGCTGTCGCATCATTCACAACATTTATTATCTGTACACGACGTCTTGAGGAGAAACAAAAACAGTACATGCTGTAGCCAGTGTCAAGCCTTGATGTGTAGATTGTACACATTGCACATATGTGTGTGTATATACACACTCACACACAAATATATATGTGTATGTATATACATGTATGTATGTATGTATATATATATATTCCATTCTCTACTTGTCAGTTCATCACTCATTATACATGCAGTCAGCTTTGTACCAAAGATAAAATCAAAGACCCTATCTTCTAACTGAGACTCACTCTTAGTGAAAGACACTGTCTGCTGTTGTCGCTGTCCTTTAGTGATATGCCAATATAATACTCCAAAAACATCCACCTTCAGTCATAATTCAGTGCCTATATTAATATAATAATCATATTATCATTAGTATATATACATATAAATGTGCATATGCAGCAGGTTCCAGTGGTGTAAATGACACCTGTCGACCAAACCAAATTCATTACCTGGTTTTAAGTTACCTGTTGGAACTGCTGCTGATTTCCCTACATTACCTCTTCTCTTACTCCTTCCCCTAACTTGTCTTCGATTTATCCAGAGGTGCACTGGCTATATAGATATTAGGGCAGTGCTCATTGGACTACTGGGATTAGTAAGAAAAAAAGCCCTACTGAAAAAATGTCACAAAACTGAAGTCATAATCGCTGCACAAAGAATGTAATAAAATGGAACACACCTTAGCTGAGCAATGGAACGACACATCTGGCCCTCAGCCCTCACCTGTCAGCAAGTCAGTGTTACCCTAGCTAACCAATGAAACTACACTTTTAGCTATAAGCAGTTTGCTAGTCTGTGCTATCTTAGCTGAACAGTGAAAACATGTCTCTGAACCTCAGCAGTCAGATCCAGTCCACTTGCTTTCTATGAAACAATACCATAATATATTCTGTCATATTCAACAACTGAATTTGAAAACTGGTTTTTGATTTTATTTCATTTCAGAAATGCTTTACTTGACTTGCATATATATCATCATCATCATCATCATCTTCGTTTAACGTCCATTTTCCACGCTAGCATGGGTTAGACAGGAGTTGACCCACTTGAGGCAAGGTTGGTCGGGTGACCATGTCTCGCTCATATAGGACTATCTGGCAGGTTTTCTACGGCTGGATGCTCTTCCTAACACCAACCACATTTATATATATATATATATATATATATATATATATATATGTGTGTGTGTGTGTGAAAGCTTAGAAACAGTGCTTGCAATGAGTATTCAATACCATAGTAGAGATTAATGTATCTACACAGTGCTTTCCTTAAAGTATGGAGTACAAAGTTGAATAATGGTTTTACAAATCTTCACTTATAACATCTATATACACACACACACACACACACGCACACTCCATTATAACGAAATCCACGGGGTATAAAAAATTTGTTGTAACGAAAAATTCTTTATGAAACAAATCGAGCGTTTGTTTGTTATTTCCTTGAGAATTGAAAAAAATTTCCTTACACTGAAGAATTCGTTATAACGTAATTTTACCTATATATATATAACCATCCTTTCACCTCTTAAAAATTTTTGTGTGAGACACGTTGGCTGAGAGCTTTTGATGGGAACGAAAAGAGTGGTTTTCTATTCTCCCGCCACCACGTAAAATTTGTAAATCGGTAGCTAGTTGAGAGACAGAGTTGTATCGGGTTCCAGTTGCTAATCACTTTACCGTGTCGGATGTCACAAACAGTCATGACCGGCATACGCTGGTGTTTAGATTCTGTCGATCGATTGGTTATTGATTAGGCGATACCCGCTGATGAAGCCGCATAAGCCGATTGTGCGTTGTTGCATAATATATGCAGACGGATGGTGCAGTACACCTTACTGCTGCTTTGGGTGCGGCCGAAACTCGAGTCCGGGAACTATTGTAGGCACCCGTTTTACGTGTGTTGTATTGAAGCGAATAACTGTGTATACTCTGGGAATGTATCTTACATTGCCTATTGAATGCGCTGAGATACAACCGGTCCTGGCATTGATAAATATGCTAGGTCCATCAACTCCTTATATATATATAATACAGAGAGTCGGAGTGCTTTCCTTGAAGAAGTGAGTGAATTACTTCTCTTTCTCAGCCTCTTTTGAACGACACGGAATTACTACTACCTTCATTGTGACAGCAAATACACTGAAGAGAGCTGGTGGATTCCAGCATGATGTATACCAGAGGAAATGATCCTTTGCTGGTTGTAGTTGTTACACCTGGCTGAAGATATATATAATATACATCATCCTCATCGTGTTTACATCCGTTTCTCCAAGTTTGCATGGGTCATCATTTCATTTTTCATTTCATTTTACGTCTGCTTTTTCCCTGCTTGCAAGGGTGGGATGGGGAACTGATTCTGGCTTGATTTCTACAGCTGGATGCCCTTCCTAACACCAACTCATTTACAGTGAGTGCTGGGTGCTTTTTTGCTGTGGCACCTCCACGACCACTTTGCAGTGGAATGACAGGGACACCAGTCCTATCATCTCATTTTTACAGCTGAGTAAATTGGAACAATGTGAAATAAAGGAAACAACACATCAGCCGGTCTGAGAATTAAACTCACAACCTTTCGATTGCAAGGCCAATGCTCTAACCACTAAGCCATGTGCCTCCATATATATACTATAAATATATTATATATACATAATATATATATATAATGTGTGTGTATTGAACAATGAAAATAAAGCAAAAGTCAAAGATAGGTTCTTAATTAGTTCATTGTTTTACAATCGTTTCAGAGGGTTGATTGATCATGGCAGGCATCTACCATACTCTGAACGCCTTGCTTCCCTGGGCATGGATACATTGAAGCTCCGACGCCTGGCAACTGACTTGGTAAACACCCACAAAATTGTTAACCATCTTGCCAACAACAACCCTGAGTACCTTTTTGATTTCCATGTGTCTAACACACGTGGGCATGCCCACAAAGTCAGAAAACAGCACAGCTCCCATGACTTTCGGAAACATTTTTTCACGCTCAGAGTTGCTGAAGCATGGAACAAGCTACCTGCATCACTTGTTAGCTGTCGAGACACTGCATCCTTTAAGGCCTCCATGCTTCCCAAGATTCGCCAACACTACACCTAATGTTCCCCCTCCATACACATACACACATCTATATCATGACTCAAACACTATTCACTTCCGTGACATTTATGTATTATTCTATGTACTATACATGCACCTTTGACGAGTTGTAGTGCACCTGAGCACTTTACACAATAATTTCATTATTATTAGATCGATATATTGACTAATAGATAGAGGTCATGTCTAGAATATTGTGACTAAAAATAGATGGAGATATAACCACTATCTACCATGATCAATCAACCCTCTGAAACGATTGTAAAACAATGATCTAATTAAGAACCTATCTTTTGTTTTATTTTCATTGTTCAATTCTCACACATTATATATATATTATATATATATATGTATATGAGCGAGACTCGGTCACCTGATCAATCTTGCCTCAAGTGGGACAATTCCTGTTTAACCCATGCTAGCATGGAAGATAGACGTTAAACGATGATTGATATATATATATATATATATATAAATAAATGACTGTGGGTTGATTTAAATCTTCAATGGAACCTTATGCGATGAGAGACTACGACAAAAACTATCACTCCTCTGCCTAATCTTGTTGAAACCAGATGGTTTCAAGACTGTAATGAGTTCTAACAACATTATCGACTCTACCATAAACAGGTGGATACCAGTGCACACATACATATATATATATACCATCGACATCATCATCATCGCCGTTTAACGCCCTTCCTAATGCCAACCTCATTTACAGTGAGCACTGGGTGCTTTTTGTTGTGACACCTATACGACCACTTTACAGTGTGGACTGAACGCTTTACTGGATGTATACTTTAGCCTGTCCTCATGGGTGGGGTGGGGTGATACATACTATATATACGCTTGTTGTGTGCCTGTGGGAAGTCGGGTTTTCTGTATTACTATATAACGCCAGAGATCTTGGTCTTATGTCATTGCCTTTGAGAGGTGCAATTGGGCATGGTCAGCTTTTTTCACCTTGTCCCAAGTCTTCCTAGGTCTCCCCACTCCACGGCTTCCATCAATTTTGAGCACTCTGCACCTATATATATAGTCTCTAACTCCGTTGTTTCATTTTCTATATATATATATATAGGCAACACGGTAAAAACCTCCCAGACCCACACTGTAAATGTGGTTGGTGTTAGGAAGGGCATCCAACTGTAGAAAACCTGCCAGACAGTCCTATGCGAGCAAGACAATCACTCTTGCCTCAAGTGGGACTACCCCCGTCCAAACCCATGCAAGCGTGGAACACGGACGTTAAACGTTGATGATGATATAAAGACCATCCTTCGGTCACAAATGACCATGGGATTTTCACCAAGAAAGTTTCCCGTCTGAGGCACAAATCTGGGCAAGGTTGTTTGTGGAAGACCAGCAATCGCCCATGCATACTGGTCTCCTCCCTCCATGCCACTGATGTTGTCCAAGGGAAAAGCAATGGCCGATACAGCAGGGCATCAGGAACTATAAAGTGTCTTGCTCAAGAACACAACATATTGCCTGGTTCAATATTCAAATTCACAACCTCACAATTGAGAATTCAACGCTTTAACCACAGTAAGACCATTATTCAGCAAAGTACTCAATATATGCATCATCATCATCAACATCTATTTTCCATGCTTTCATGGGATAGATGGCTGTCACATTCTAAGGCTCAACTGGTCAATGACTAGGTCCACTTTATATGTTTTATTTTGGCTTTGTTTCTATAGCTGGTTGCCCTTCCTAATGCCAACATGATGCATTATATATATTAAGTATAACAAGACAAAGTTTCACACTGTTTTATTGATTATTGACCAGTTATATTTATATATATATATATATATATATATATATATACACACACATAAAACTTCCCCCCTTATATGTATACATATATAGCACCCGCCTCCACTGCTAATTAGGTCACCTTGGTAACAGAAGCGATTAATCACTTCTATGAACTCTTCCTGTGACTGGAAAAAGTTTATATCATGAACGTCCTTCCTCTCAGTTACTCCTGTGCATCTTCTACATCCAAAGTCCTCCCTTCCTGTTATCCCACTACACTGTTATCCCACTACATTGTTATCCCATTACATCTTTTGTGTACATTGTATGGAGTTTATGCCTACACCTTTTCTACATATTGAGTAGGCGGGGCCACTTCCCTGAAAGAATCAGGGTCATATCTTCTTTCCTAGCACTTTAGTTTTGGCTAAGTTTACTTTCAGACCTTTTGATTCCAAATTCTGTTTCCATAATCAGAACTTATTTTCTAGTTCTTTTATGGTTTCAGTATAAGGACCAAATCATCTGCATAAATGGAGGGAATAGGTCTTTCAAACTACTCCTTTGGAAAACATGACTGAAACCAAATTATAAAGCTTCACCATTTGAGGGTTTTTTTTTTCTTTTTTAAGCTTCCAGGTCTTAAGATTTTACCATTAAAATTGTGATGCAGCTATGTTATTTTTCTAAGTTGTCTGTGGATTGAGAATTTAAGAAGACAGACTTGGTTTCAATACCAATTAATGTTGGAATGAGTATAAGATTCTGGTCGAAAGATTGACATTTCAAAATATATTTGTACGTATGTTTCACTTGTACAGTTGAAAAAAATTGAACAAGATCTTGTAAATTTGAAAGACTCAGTGGAAAATGTTTATTAAATATTTCATTTTTGACATGATATAGTTTTTACTTGTTTCATTATTATGGATATGTGTGTATATATAAATGCATGCATGTGTGTATATGTGTATGTATAAATATATATATATCACTTTATAGCATGTACTGGGTGTATTTATTATGTAGATCACCAACACGAGAGAAGCTGCTGTACTGTGAAATGACTGAAGGGTCCTTTCACCATGTTTTTATATAGGCATGGTATCTACAGTGGGGTGCCCTTCCTGTTGCCAACCACCATACAGAGTGTACCAGGTTTACTCTTGTCCAAACAGAAGAGCCCCATCTGCTCTGTAGTAAGGGATGGGCGATAGGGGTGAAATAAATTACTTTCTCGTTATTAAATCGGTATTTGGTACATGACAGCTAAGGAAGAACACATCATTCGTTTGTCATCCTTTGCCTTTTATATTCTACTGACTTTCTGAAATACTTGTCAATCATTTATTACATATATTATAAGGCTTCATATTAACTATACTAATATATATAGAGAGAGGAGGAGGGGTTAGTGTAGTTAATACAAAGCATTGTGCGGTATGTAGTAAATGACTAAGTATTTTTTTAAGCCACTACTATGCAGTAGAAAATATGAAGGGTAAATGAAACAAAACAAAATAAAGTAATGTTTTAGCCAGTGTATTGTGCCATGATATTTCAGGGCTGTTACCCTTTTTTCAGATGCAAAGCTGAAACAGTCCCAAGATAAAACAAACAATTTGAGCTTTCTTCTATAACTAGTCCTATATTTTCCAACACAATGTGGAGCTGAAACAGTTCATTTACAATGTGGGCCGGGGAATTGGGTGGGGGTGGTATACATTTATCATACAATCTACCCTTCATTTTGAAGGGAAATCCTTTTGTAGCAAGCAGTAGTAGTTCACTGAACTTTCTCCATTCTGTTTTACTCTGGCTACTGTACTTTTGGCACACCCAACTCCACTGCTAATTTGGTCATCCAGGTAACAGAAGTTGTCAACTGCTTCTATGGAACCTTCCAAGAATTTGATGGCACTTGTTTCCTGTGAGTGTTTGTTACTGCTCATGTGCAACGGCCACAAGTAAAATCTACTTTCTTAGCTAACCTACCTGAGATCCCCCCTACATCTCTTGTATAGTTATAGCTTGCATTTGGGAAAAGGATGGAATTTCTACCCTACCCTACCCTTTTTCCTACACATTAAGCAGGGCCATTTCCCAGAAGGGATCAGGGCCTTGTTTTCCTGTCTACTTACTGGAACTTTGGTCTTTGCCAAGTTGACTTTAAGACCTTTTGATTCCAGGTTAGGAATTCTTTCTCTAGTTCTGTCATAGATTCAGCTATGAAAGTTAGATCATCAGTATACAGGAGTTCCCATGGACATCCTCTTTTAAACTCTTCTGTTATAGCCTGGAGGATAATAATTGTTTCTATTTTTGGCACAAGGCCAGCAATTACTCAGTGCATTTTATCGACCCCGTAAGGATGAAAGGCAATGTTAACCTCGGCGGGATTTGAAATTAGAATGGCAAGGGCCGTAACTATGCATCAAAGCATGGCGTCCGACCCTCTACTGATACTGCCAATGATAATAAAAAGGAGATGGCTAAGGACAAAGCCTTGGTGGACTCCAACTTGAACATTAAACTCCTCGCTATAGTCATTATTAACTTTAACAGCACCTCTGTACATGGTTTGTACCATCCTCACTAACCACTCCTAAGTGCCCACCAGATTACAGAATGGGAAGGCCTGTCAAAAGCCTGATCTAGGTCAACAAATGCTAAGTTGAGGCGTTTGCTTTTAGCTAGACACTTCTGCAGTTGCCTCGCAAGGAAGAGGGCGTCCGTGGTACTTTTTCCTGGCACAAATCCAAACTACATCTCATCTAGATTAATTCGATCCCTAATTAGTTTGATGCCTCAATAGTTCCCTCTGTCTAGCTCATCCTCTTTGCCCTTGTAGCAGTTGGCAATTTTGTACTATTTGGTTAACAATATAGGTGGTTATGGTGTGTCCTACCAGCCCAGATGCTTTCAGCATCTCAGCAATTATTCCCGACATATGTTTATATATATACAGGAAAAAATTAAAAATAAGAGGGATCAGATGTTGTTTACTCGAGAGAAGGCTACGTTGGTATGGTCACGTGATGCGCATGAAAGACGACAGCTGTATAACAAAGTGCAGGGCAATAAAGATAGACGGTAGCCACGGAGTAGGCAGACCCAGAAAAACCTGGGACGAGCTGATAAATTCCGACCTCACACACAACTCTCCAAGACAATGTCACTGGACCGAGACCTTTGGCGGTACTCAGTAATAGAGAAGACCCGCCTTACCTAAATACAAAGTAAAACCTACTACAGTCAGTAGGCATCTCTAACAAAATACACCTCCCCCACCCCATCCACACCGCCCCTTTCAATGTAAAGTTATGTTGGTGCCACAACATCCAGGCCGAAACAAATGAGATCGTGTAGGTGTCACAACAAAAAAACACAGTCCACGCTGTAATGTGGCCATGTAGGCAACACGGTAAAAACCTCCCAGCCCCACACTATAAATGTGGTTGGTGTTAGGAAGGGCATCCAGCTGTAGAAAACCCGCCAGACAGTCCTATGCGAGCAAGACAACCACTCTTGCCTCAAGTGGGAAAACTCCCGTCCAAACCCATGCAAGCGTGGAATATGGACGTTAAACGATGATGATGATATATATCATCTCCATCTAACGTCCATTTCTCCACACTGGCATGGGTTAGACAAGTTATCCTGTTGCGAGCAATGCCAGGTCAAGTGACTATGTCTTGCTCGTACAGAACCAATTTTGGCTTGGTTTCTACAGCCGAATGCCCTTCCTAGTGCCAACCACATTTACAGTGTGTGCTGGGAAATAGTCGTATATATATATTAGCTTTATTAATGACCATAATTAATTTATGGGATATATCTATAATTTTGATGTCTTTATTGTTGATTGCCCTTATGAATTTGTTCAATGTTTGCCACCTCACTACCAAATTCCGTAGAGATATACTCTGCAACTGCTAAACGCCAGTTATCATTGAGTAGGACAGTGAATGGTAATTTGTTGCAATACCATGCATTCAGACAAGAACTGATGACCCTGTGATAAACAGGTGAAAATCCAGAATAACAAGACTCACATTTTAGCCTTAATATTAGGAATATTAAAACTCTACTTCAGTATTGAGTAATGCTTTCTTTCTGGCATCAACCACATACGGATATATATATATAAGGGTGAAATACTGTTTAACAAATATTTATTCTCCTAATTCGGCTCAGAACCATTGATAACTACATAATCTATACAATTTATTATGTAATGATGTGGATCAACTCCAAGATCACAGGATCCTCTGATGTGTATAAGAAGTGCAAGTTAATCTTATTCTGTCCCTTAACCTTTTAGCATTTAAACCAGCCATATCTGGTCACAATTCTTTCACCTTTTTTTGTTCATACCAATGTTAAGGTATTGTTCTCAAAATAAATAATATCAAAATCTCAGATTCAATATTATGTGAGGTAAAGCCTTCATCTAACATAATTTACATTACTCTATATTTACCGTGTAAATATAGAGTAATGTAAATGCTAAAGGGTTAAAGAAAGTGCAGAGCACTCTATAAATGTGGTCTGATATCCCACGAACACAAAAAATAATCAAATAAAACAAGACAAAGTTAAAATTTTAAATGTAGTTGAGACGTATGGTAAAGAAAAAAAAACAAGAAGACTATTTACTTATTTATGTTTTTATATTTATATTCTGGTGGTCAGTACCAATTCCTGGCATTGTTGGATACACTGACTTCTGTAGAATATAACTAGATTAGTCTTGAAGAATGTTGGTTGGAGAGAAACAAAAGAAAAGCCATATAATCTAAAGTTAGGATAGCTAGAGAAATGTACATAATGGGGTATGGTGATAAAGTTGGGGTAAATAGGTATATACATGTGGGTGTGTATATATATACATATTTATATATATATTTGTGGGTGTGTATATATATATAGATATAGATATTTGTGTGCATGTATATATGTATATGTGTATGTATATATATATGTATATAGTGGTGTGTGTCTGTGTGTGTATATATATATTTATATACTTGTGTGTATATATATATATATATATATATATATATATATATTTATATACTTGTGCGTATGTGGATATATATATATACTTGTGCGTATGTATATGTACATGTGTGTATGTATATATATATATATATATATATATATATATACACGTGTGTGTGTGTGTATATATATATATATATATATATAGATGTATGTGTGTATATAAATATATATATAAATCAGGATGGATTCAGTTTGAAGCTGATTAGACCATTACTCACTAGAGTATGATTATATTATAAAGAATCAGGACCCCGACGGCTGAGCTCTTCCAGTTCTGGAACTAGCTGTTGAAATGGCAAAAAGTCAGCCATCTTAATAATATAGGGGAGCTTTGAGAATTTACTATATGATATCCATATATAAGGGAAATGCGAAGGTGAACTCAGTGCCCCAGTATGGCCTCAGCCTGTCAGCTGGAACACGTGATAGAGTAATAGAGTAATAATTGTTTCTACTTTTGGTACAAGGCCAGCAATTACCCAGTGCATTACTGGTACTTTATTTTATCGACCCCATAAGGATGAAAGGCAAAGTTAACCTCGGCAAGATTTGAACTCAGAATGGCAAGGGCCGTAACTCTATGCGTCAAAGCATGGCATCCGACCCTCTACCGATACTGCCAATTCCCCGCCCTAGAGTAATAGAGTAAGTACAAATAATGTAATATTTACCAGATTTAAAGTAATAAATTTAGCTAAGATTCATGTATAAATATGAAAGTATTGCCAAATGAAAACGTGAGTATATAAGAGAATATCTTATGATCAGTATTAGGATATGATTATCTTAATTAGTTCAATCAATATAATGAAAAGGGGAATTAGGATTTGTAGGCTTGTGGTGTTGTCTTTTCCAAGTTTCAAACACCATTGGGATTAATTCTACATTTAATATTTTAAATTGTTTCAGTATCTACTCTCAGGTCTTGAATAATCGTCTGCCCCCATCCCCACCTCATCTTATTAATTTTTCAAATTTTTCCCATCCCCCACCCCTGTTTATTAAATTTTACTAATCTATCTCTGGGGAAATTCTATTTGAAGTGGTAGCATTCCTGTGACAATTTTCTTTATACATTAAACAACATTATACATGGCAAAATAGTACATTACTAGAAATCCCATATATTATAAAGTAAATAGGATGGGTTAGGGTCTGAATATGTAAACTCAACGACTAATTCTGGTTTTTAAAAAAATCAACGGAGACAAACTAGAAAAATTTCCAATTCCACACCCCTATTATTTGGGACCTGAGAGTAGTTATTTTAGTGAATAATATATATATATATATATATATAATGTAAATACCTGCTATAGGATGGAGTGTTTTCATGATAAATGTTTATAAGTTGAAAGAATCTCATTTTTCTTGTTAAGCAGATTGTACATAAGTCCCCTTAACCCACCCACACACTTTGGTAAACATATGCTCATCTTATCAAACATTCTAATTTGTATTCTATACAGTTTTCCTGTAGTTTCCATATGTTCTCTGCAAGTGGTTTGAAATTTTGTTTTTTATGAATGAATGTGTTTATATCTTCTTTCTCTATAGTTACTGTAGAGTATATGAGAGATCAGCCATTTATTGTCTAAGAAGTATTTGCTCAGGATTCTACAATTGCATTGCTGTGACTCCTATTCTAGTGGCAACCCGGTATGCTCAGCTACCAGCCCAGGCTCTCTAGGTGATGGTGCTGTTGTGTGGAAGTCAGCTATATAAATAACTGAAAAATATGTGCATGTGTGCTTTGATGTCCTCTCTCATTCACTCACTGCCTCCGTCTCTCTCTCTCACTATTATATGCAAATGGGAGCCCATTTGCTGGCCACCCCATGATCCCAACAGAGAGATCGGTCATTTATTGTCTAAAAAGTATTTGCTCAGGATTCTACAATTTCATTGTTGTGACACCTATTCTTGTAGCAACCTGGTGCGTTCGGCCACCAGCCCAGGCGCTGCTGCCTGCCAAGCTGAAGAGGGAAAACTGTCCAAGTATCAGCCACTCTCGGATAAGTTTGTGGTAGAGCCTGTAGCAGTGGAGACTTCCGGCCTTCTTGGCCCCCAGACCACATCTCTACTCACTGCTTTCAGAGTGGAGTTGGCCACCCGCAGATGCAAGCCCCACGAGGTGGAGTGGCTGTTCAAGCGCACCTCCCTCGCTGTTCTCTGGCTATCCTGTTGGCCAGGATCCAGAGACGGAGGGTAAGTTAGTTGGAGGTGGAGGATACTCGTTCGGATGTTTCTCTCTTTCTTTAAAAATCTCATCATTCCGATTATTTAGAGATTTTCCTGGATAGATGAATTAAGTTTCGGGGATTCAAATTTGAGATTAAGTTTAAGTAGATTGTTAGTCTTACTAGTTTTAGCTATTTGGTAATGCTTAATACTGTTCTCTTTATTATTCATGGCAGCTATGAAGGCAGTGGTTTGGCAGTATTGGTAGAGCATCAGCCAACATGCTTTGTGACATAGAGTTACGGCCCTTTACGTTCTGATTTCAAATTCTGCCGAGGTTAACTTTCCCTTTCATCCTTACAGGGTTGATAAAATAAAGTACCAGTAACGCATGGAGGTCAATTTAATTGACTTTCCCCTCCCCCCAAAATAGTTGAACTTGTACCTAAATCAGAAACCAGTTTATGGTAGCTATATTAGGTGTTATGGAAAAAGAAATTTTGACCCTTCACCTAATAAATATTCTGTGGTACTTTGTGGGACAGAAGGAAGCAGTTTTCGTAGTCCATGAAAAAGTTTCCAGGGATGTTTGTTTTAACATTTTTAGAGTATGGTGGGTCATGTGATGTGATGTTATATAATCTATTTCTGTTTTTCTTTGTATTACCATTATTCTCCTTATATTATTTCTATTGTTATTATTACTACTACCACCATTAGTATTATTGCTATTAGTGTTCTGTCTATTAATTATATGTTGTTATCATAGTAATCAGTGTGAGGCCTATTGTCGCGAGTTCCATTCTTACTGTTGTTGTCATGCTTTTTGTAGTTTACAGTGTTATTATTCCTATATTTAATACAGTTACTATCATGGTCATTAATGCTATCATCATTATTATCATTATGACTTTGTCATGCAGTGTAGATGGAAAATGCACCGGACTATTTAATTGCCTGTCAAATCACAAGGACCTCAAACAGATAATATTTTCATGTGCAGTACCTAGCAAGGCTTATCTTTGTATGAGCTCAATCTTGCATGGTATTCCGAACTACTTTAAGAAGTCTTGGAGTTCCAATGGGATTGACCCTAATGCCCCGATCACAACTGGTATCACTTTCACATTATCCTCTTGCGTTCCAAACAATATTGCCATCTCCACTTTCAATTCAGAGTACTTGGTACTTTTTTCAACCACTTTTTCACAATATTTATGGCATCACTTAAGACCTGACATTATTTGTCTTCCTTGTTCAATACGACAATATCCGGTCTGCGATGCCCTCTTACTCTATCAGTCTGAAAATCTTATTCCCAAGATTTCATTGTTTTCCTATCCTCCAGCCTCACTTTACAAGGCTCATACCAATTCTCTATTAGATGGTATTGGTATTTACGACACTGAAGCCAATGAAGATATAGACAGACTTTATAAGGGCGGCGCTTGTATTCTTTTTGTGCAAGGCTATCACATCCAATTACAATGTGGGTTACCCTTTCCATATTCATTCCACAGTGTCTGCATTTCTGGGGTAGATGTTATACTTCACCAAATTCATAGCAAAAGCTTAGTCTTGTGCTGCAATTACAAGGCTTTCAGTGGTACACTTCACATCACCTGTTTAAACCATGTTCATGGTGTTTTATCCTTGATATCCTCTGTATGTCTTCCAAACTGTTCATGCATTCTCATTTCCAAAAAATATGCTTTTCTCTTCTCTTCAACTCTTTAGTTAAACTCTTCCTTACCAATCATTTCATCTGCATTTTTATAATTCTTCTTATTCCTGATATTTTTGTTATCATTATTATTATCACAAAAGGGCGGTGGATTGGCAGTATCGGTAGAAGGTCGGATGCCATGCTTTGACGCATTGAGTTACGGCCCTTGCCATTCTGAGTTTAAATCCCACCGAGGTAACTTTGCCTTTCATCCTTACGGCATCAATAAAATAAAGTACCAGT
Source organism: Eledone cirrhosa (assembly GCA_964016885.1). Classification (NCBI taxonomy): domain Eukaryota; kingdom Metazoa; phylum Mollusca; class Cephalopoda; order Octopoda; family Eledonidae; genus Eledone; species Eledone cirrhosa. The sequence continues at coordinate 27,671,175 of OZ024741.1, forward strand.
AATACACTGGGGTAATTGCTGGCCTTGTGCCAAAAGTAGAAACAATTATTATTATTATCATTGTTATCATTATTGTTATTATCATCATCTTTATTGTCTGTCAAGCCTATGTATCATGTCTGTCCTCTTCAAACTTAATTTAGTATTAATGTTGAAACTAGTAAAGGTATTAGATTCTCTAATGTCTACACCTTTTGTCAAGTATCTAACCCATGCTAGCATGGAAAAATAGTTGTTAAATAGTGATGATGATGATGATCTCTCTCTTATTTACTATTGTTATAACACGTGTTTCACTATTGTAGTTGCTATGACTGTCATATGTTGTCTTACTGTCAGCTTTTCTTTGAGATGTTTTGTCATTATAGTTAGTCTTGAGTTATGTTGTGTATTCCTATAGTGTTATGTTTAATATATTCAATTTTTCTTTCTATCCCACCCTAGATAATGTATTATTGTAGTAGTCTGTATGCTGTTTGAAGATTGTTTCACTTGCTGAGAGTCTGGAAACTCTGGTAGACATCCTTTTAACAATGGAGTTAAGACAGCCTTAGAGTGGTTAGAATTTGTTGATATACTTTAAGTTCTCATGTTCTTAAAAAAACCTTTCTAATTTGTTCCCACTTTCTCTCTGCTATTATTCCCATTGAAAGTGGAAAGAGCATCATCCCTATATACCTTTTCCCCATGCTATGAAGTTATTTCTTATTATCAAGCAGCATTTATAAAGTACTGCACTTTCTTTAAGGGATAGAGTGAGTTTAGTTCACACCATTTATACACATCTGAAGAATCCGTAATATATATTTATCGTGTCCTATAATTAAAACATTTAGCTATTTAATCTTATATTCTTCAAATGCCACCTTCCTTATGGTTAACTAAGACATCATGCTTTTACATGGCTGAATGTATGATTGTAATAAATGTTGTGTTGGTTATCTTTTACTAAACAAATCATATATTTACATTACTTCATATGTCCAACATGTCTGTTATTATTGTTTTTAGTGGTAGTGGTGGTGGGGATGATAGTGATGATGGTGGTGGTTGCAGGTAACAGGGGGTGGGATAAAAAGGTAAAAGAGAGATAATCAAGAATATTCTGAAGATCGAGATGTCTTGGATTATTGATTCCAACTGTGTTTTGGGATGTTCACACAGTATTTAATGTTATTCAGTGGTGAAACTTCAAATATTGTGTTGTGTTTTGTTTTTGCCTCAATTTTGCTGAAAATAAAATATATATAGATATGTAGTTTATATGAAAGATTGCGAGATATGTTATTAGGATTGTTCTGGGAAAGCTGTACAATACAACACTGAATATTAGAATAAAGTAATAAAAACATAGGATCACCTTGATGAGATTTGAACTCAGAACATAAATGGCCATAACTAGTGCCTGTTATTTGACACTAGTGGTTCTGCCCAGCCACTACCCTTGTAGATGTCACCATTTTACATTTTACAGGTTATTACAGACCAAGTCAATACTTAATTCATGCTACTGCCCTCCTTGATGGGTCAGGCGACTGTGTCTCAGCTATTTTCTATTTTAGCAGGATTTCTTAGTTGGGTGCCCTTCCTATCAGCACCCACTTTAGAGAGTATGTAAAGACACCTACTTATGTGGCAACCTGGTGTGTTTGGCTACCAGCCCAGGCTCTACTGCCTGCCAAACTGAAGAGGGTAAACTGTCCAAGTATCAACCGCCCTCAGATAGGTTTGTGGTAGAGCCTGTAGCAGTGGAGACTTCCAGCATTCTTGACCCCTGGACCACATGCCTACTCACTGCTTTCAGAGTGGAGTTGGCTACCCACATCTCACTCACCGTCCTCCAGGGCAATGTATTCTCCATCCTGTTGTCCGGGACTCAGAAGTGGAAGGTAAGTTAGTTGAAAGTGGAGGATACTTGTTCAGACATCACTCTCTCTATTTCTATAGTCATTAGGTATTGTAGTAGAGAATATAGATATATGTTAAAGTTGAGAGAGGGTTAAAGCATTGGACTACAATGTCTGGGGACATAAGTTCAAATCTAAGGCAGATAGTGATTGTAGTTCTGGGTGAAAGTACTTTACTCAGGACAACCGGCTATTCAATGAAATGTGAAAAGGAGTTTCCTTTGACATATATAAATTAAAGTCTCATTGAGAAGAAAATTGTGTAAAATAGAAAACCTACATGAAAGAAATAGAAAGAGGTAAATATATATGAGAGAGAGTGTGTGTTTGTGTGGTGTATAGGGAGAATGAGGGAGAGATTATTGCACAAAAATAGCATCAAGGGTTTGTGTTTAAATGTGGTAACTTTTTACATTTATATTAAATCTTCACATAAGAATTGAAATCCCAACTGACACTGATTTTGTGCTCCCCATCCTCTATGTGCATTTGTGTATATAGAGAGAAAGAGAGAAAGGGGGAGGCATGTACAAATGAATGAAAAGAGCAATCAACACACAATGTAGAAGTTCAGAATATATGTATTAACAGTTTGACTTACCCTGTATATATATATATATATATATATATATATATATATATATATATATACCGTATATACTTGAACAGAAACCAAGAAATATGTGACAAAAAAAAGAAAACCCTGGTAAAATGGAGATCAGCTTATATTTGAAGTCAATATTTTGCTGATTTTCACCAAGTTCAATTTCTACATAGATAGGGTGCTAAAATATTTGGAGTGATTATCTTACAATAAAACACTGTTTCTCTACATTTACTACATTGTCATGAGTGTTATTTATCATTCCCTTAAGATCATTCCCAACAAACTTTTATAATTGCAACTTTTTAATACATAAATAACACATGCATGCACCAGTTTCACTTTGGAGGTGAAATTAGATTTTCCTGTTATTTTGGATGTGTTTTGAATGAATATGACCTTCAAAATGGCCAGAAATTATTTGCATTTTAGTTAAATGAGGGAAGGAGCAAGATGGAGCAACTGTAAAAATCTACCTAAATCTTTCATACTTGTACGACATTAAAGGGTTTCCAAGTTTTTTAAGGCATGTATTTCATTCGATGTGTATATTTAAAAAAAATCTGTTACATGTGGAAGAAAACAAAAATTCAAGAAACTTGTTGAAAGTTTATAAAATGGATGAAATGTGTAATGGAGTTGTGAAATAAAAACTATACTCTAAACAACACTTAAAGCATTTTAAACATCAAAAATATATTCTCTACTCATGAGAATTTCAAAACCATGCCATCTAAACATAATGTGTTAATTAGCTGACTTGGCTTATAAACAAGGTTTGGATTTTTGCCCATTTCTCAGACATAAAATTATATTTGGATCAGCTTATATTCTAGTATATACGGTATTTGTGCACCAACAGTAGTTTCATAAACATATAAACATCTTTTTAAGGTTTAGTTGTGTCTATCAAACCACTGGTAATGCATGAATAAGTCAAACTGTATATATATATACATAGATATATATATATATGCAGGATATCCGTAGATGAAAGATCAAGGAAAACAATGCTCAATCTATTGCAAGAGAGCTTATTTAGTATAAATAAAGTTTCATACACTTAATATGTTAAGTGTATGAAACTTTATTCATACTATATATATATATAATTTTGAGTATGTGTTGGTTAGTTACCGACACTTCAGTATGCAGGGTAGAGCACAACACCATACTTCAGGACTGGGCATATCAAAATACAGAGGTAAACTTTGTTCCATCATTCTGTTTAAGTTCTAGCTGTCTGATGAGGTCATAGCTGTTGAATGAT
>OZ024741.1:27684955-27689955 GCA_964016885.1 Eledone cirrhosa
TTAACTAGTACTCAACTCCAGTACTCTTAATTGAGTGGTATTCATCAACCCCAGTACTCTTAATTGAGTGGTACTCATCATAATATTAGACAGAAGGCAAAAGTCAAGCTGGATGTGATTTAAGCAATAAGGTATTTATTTTGCCATCCACCTAGCACTATAAGTATTTTAAAATATCAACACTGGTCAGGCAGCCCATCGAAGTCCTTCAAAATATACAAAAAAGAAAGGAGTCAATCATCAGATCAGACCAAAGAAACAATGCTTCCATTGGTCTTTCCAGTGCTGATACTATCTGCTGGTTGCAAATGCTGATAGAAAGGGCAACATAAAATATTTTGCTCTAGAATACATGTTGCCCAATCAAGGAACTGGACTCAAAACATTTGGCTCATGAGTCTAATATCCCTAACCACTAGGCCACACACCTTCAATACACAAACAAATAAATAAATAAATAACAATCCATATAAGGACTAGAAATAAATGTGTCAACATCCCAAGAATAACCTAAAAGAAAAAAATTTGGAAAAAATTAAAAAAATTCCACGTGGGTTTTCTGTATTTGTTTCATATATTTTTTAATGAAATGTTTTTTAATACAATTTTACATGAGGTTTTTATTACAATAATTTAATATCAATGTTGCAATAACTGTTTTTTGGGGTGGAGGGGGAAGAGAGGTGGGGGTTTCAACTAAAATTTTCAGCAGGAATGATTGGTTGGGGGCTGGGGTTTCTTGGGGGGGGGGGGGGGGGAGGTTCTTTTATTATACTTTTTAGAAATCTCTTCAAATGAAATTAGAAAATAAAATACACCACTCCCTTTGTTTTTTCTTTTGTTTATTTTGGAGAAAGGGAGGACGGGGTCCAACATACACACTCATACATATGCTTGTATACTCATAACACATATGCACACACACATTCATAGATAAACACACACACAAACATACGTGAACATACACCCATACATGGAGATGTCAGTAATAAGGAAAAAAGAAAACAAAACAATACATGAGAAAATCTCTTAAAAATGGGTAATATATATATATATATACATAGTGTCAGCCATAAAACAAAATAATGCACACAGAAAAACAGATCAGACGAAGAGACAAGTGCATCTTTAGCCCACATCGGTCACCTTCTGGTGCAGTTTTATATAAAGGTGAAATTGCATTTGTAACACTAGTTTGCACAAAAGAATGGAGAACTCTTTGTTGGTAAGATACATGAGACGATATCACAACAAAGAATGGACAGGAAAATTATACATACACACATATGCATATATACACACATATATATATATATAAATATATATATCTGTGGTGCTGGCACAAGCCAAAACTGCTTGGCGCTGCGATCAGATATATATACACACACACGTTATCATCATCATCATATTATGTCTGCCTTCCATGCCTGCATGGGTTGGACAGGTTGTTATGGTCCAAGGCTAGACATTGCAAAGAATCTTTATCTTGCTCATAGCTTCCATATTTGGGATGATTTCTATGGCTGGATGCAATTCCTAATACCAACTTTGTAGAACAAAAATGTAAAATTATAAAACAATATTTGTTATATATATTATAAATTAGCATCTAAATAAAATCTGTGTGTTTGGTTTAGAATAGGTACACTGTATCCCTGTGTGTGTGTCTTGTTTAGAATAAGCATACAGTATCCCTGTGTGTGAATTGTTTAAAATAGGTACACTGTATCCCTGTGTATCTTGTTTTGACTAAGTAAACTGTATCTCTGCATATCTGGTTTGGAATAGGTATATCGCATCCCTGTATGAGTTCAGTTTAAAATAGGTACACTGTATCCCTGTGTGTCCAGTTCAGAATAGGTTCATTATGTCCCTGTATGTATTCAGTTCAGAATAAGTACACAGTATTCCAGAAGGTGTCCAGTTAGAAGAGGTACACTGTATCCCTGCATGTTAAGGAGATGTCTAAAAGGACTGACACTAAGAAGGACATCTGGTGGTAAAATGTTGCTTTAAAAATGACCTCATGATAAATATAAAGTCTACCCTAGGGCACCATATAGGAACCCCTGCTTAATGTGGAAAATAAAAAAAATGGTCTTGTATGAAAATAATTAACCTTTCAATTACCATATTTATAATGAAATACACAGCATATGTGTTTTAATTAATTTTTACAATAATAAATTTGGAGAAATTTACTAAAATAAATCTGATGTTTAAAACAGTTAAAAGTTGTTATAAAAACTTATTATGGCAGGATGTAATATAAGTGTGAACACTTTAAAATAATTTTATATAATAAAATCTGATTTGTTTGTATAAGCACAGATGATAACCACAAAGATAATCCTGGATTAGCTTTGGGACACTGCAACATCTACAGTTTAATGGGATAAAATGGCTGTCGGTTACTTTATCACATTCAATGATCCTAAACATTTAATTCAGAGTTGTAACTTGTCTGACAAGTGATTTGATCTGAGATTGTGGTGTATTCAAACTAGAGCAATTATATTGTGGAAGAATTATTTTTGTTATAAAAAAAAACATACAAAAGATTAAATTATCTTTATATTTATAACGTAAATTTAACGGATCTTGTGCATTTTTTGAAAAGCTAAAATGATTCTTCGATAATGTAGTAAATTTAGTTCATAATTAATAAAAGAAGCTAATGTAAGGACTAGAATACACAACTAGCAACCACTACAACAGAGGGCAACAAACACAGTTATGAAATATGTTTAAAGATCCTGCAAATTAAACTAAATATCCGCCATCCAAGTCACATAAAAAAAGGAAAGGAACCAATCATCGGTTCGGATCAAGGAAACAAGGCTTCGATTGGTATTTCTATTGCTAATACTATTTGTTGGTCACAACTCTTGGCAGAATTCCAACTAATTTGAAACAGATTTCAACTAATAATGAACAAAGCCAGCTCAGATACTGCAATGCATCCTGTCCAACATTTTAACAATTTTGTCAATCCACTGCCCCAAGACTGGCACATTTGTCAACCCCAAAAGGATGAAAGGCAATGGTGACCTCAGAAAACAGCAAACTGCAACAATTACCCCAGCATTTAATGTGATATTCTAATTACTCTACCACTTCACAGCCTCGGGTCATATAGGGACCCAGTTAATTCATCCCCATCATTGTCGTTGTCAATGGTTCAAAAATAAAACCCAAAAGAACAAAAAGGATTTCCCCCAGAAATATTAATAAGAAATGAGACATAAAACAAACCAGCTTTAGCAAGTTCCCAGACCCTTCTTATGAATATTTATTCATATCCACAAATATCAGCGTAACACACCAATTCATGCTTGCTTGACATTCTAGAAATAGCAGCTGAATATCACATGCTTCCACCATCTTTAAAAAAAAGGAGTGAGTCACATGCATTCAAGATATATTATACCTGAACTGTAGACATGATGATCACAGCTTGAACATCTTTGATCACAAGTCTGATCAGTGAGGGGTTGGTGTAGGGCTCCACAAGGAATAAATGTACTATGTCACAGAATATTACCTTAGCTCTATTCTTTTCTGTTGCATTAAGATTTCTAGCAATAAATTTGTATGTATGCATGTGTGTATTTGTATATCTAGCGATATATGGTGTGTTTACAAATATCGTTAGATATACAAATACTTTACGTATACAGCTATGTCAGAGCAAACACAATATATATGTGTGTGTGTGTGTGTGCCACTTGGTAAATAATACAGTGGGGGGTACAAAGTTTCTAAACCTAACCCCCATGTATGATCTTAGGTTGTATTAGTTTATGGTAGAAATTTACCATAAATATTAGATTAACAGGTCTTCTGAAGTTTTACAATAGTGAGCTTACTTCAACTACATTGCAGGGATGAAAGGCAAAGGTGACCTTAGCAAATTTTAAACTCAGAACGGAAAGAGCCGGAACAAACACTGCAAAGTAGCATGATAATAATAAGGGTTTTTAATTTAGGCACAAAGCCAGTAATTTTGGGGGAGGGGATAGTCGATTAAATCGACTCCAGCGCATTACTGGTGCTTTATTTTATCGACCCCGTAAGGATGAAAGGTAAAGCTAACCTCGGCGGGATTTGAACTCAAATAATAATTGTTTCTACTTTAGGCACAAGGCCAGCAAATACCCAGTACATTACTGGTACTTTATTTTATCGACCCCGTAAGGATGAAAGGCAAAGTTAACCTTGGCGGGATTTGAACTCAGATCGTAAAAGGACGTAACTATGCTGGAAAGCATGTCCAACCCTCTACCAATTCTGCCAATCCCCTAATAATGATTTCTAATTTAGGCACAAGATCAACAATTTTTGGGTGGGAGGAGAAGTCGATTAATATTCAACCCCAGTACATGACTGGTACTTCATTTTATCGACCCACCCCTGCTGAGGGATGAAAGGCTTGTTGACTTCCACGGAATTTGAACTCACAATGTAAATAGGACAAATACTGCAAAGCAGCATAATGGCGATAACAACAACAATAATTATCACAAAAATATGAAAAAAGCTCAAAAATTTATAAACAAAATTGACAAATAAAGTAATATATTTTTTAATCCTTTGTTGTTTTTTTTTTTAAGAAAGCATAAATTTGGTGGGGGGTATGGGTAGGGGATGGTAAAACAATAATTGAGACTTTTCACACTTTTTACACTGGCAGAATGTAAAGAATTAGTATTACAGATAGAATTACATTGGCAGATTATGAAAAGACCTTAATGCTTAGCCATTGAAATAAAATGGGAATTTTATAATCTCATGCTTTCTGTGAATAATTTCCAATAAATACTCCTTTTTGCTGCATCATACTCATTCATATACATACTGTGGATACATATATGTAGATACATACACCATACATACACTTATGTGTGTGTATGTATGCATATACATATATACATAAATATATATATATATTTATATATATATATATATATTTATACATATACATAAATACATAAATATAC
>OZ024741.1:27694955-27747455 GCA_964016885.1 Eledone cirrhosa
TCCTGATAAAAATAATAACATATATAAATGAAACTCTAATAATTATAATTCAAACACCCATACGCCAAACAAATTGAGGAAAAGAACTAGAACTAAATCAGTCATATGGTTCGCCCCCCTCCCCCCTGCTTCGGTCGCAGTTAGAACACCAATTGCAAAATTATTCTTTAATGCTTTGGACACCTCTTTCCCTACTCAACATAAATACCATTCCATTTTTAATAGACACACCATTAAATTGTCGTATTCTACAACTATGAACATGGCCCAAAACATTGCTAAATTAAACACTAAAATTCTAAAACAGAACCAGCATAATGATCTTAATAATAGCGTTAACATAAATGATACTAAACCAAAATGTAATTGTAGAAATAAAATTGCCCTTTGCAAGATAATTGTCTAGATAGTAATTTGGTTTATAAAACTGATCACAACACATACAACTACATAGGATCGACTTCTACATTTAAAACCAGATTTGCGAACCATAAATGCTCATTTTCGAACTCCAAGAGGAAATCATCCACTTCTTTATCACAGCTCACATGGCCATTAAAAGAGAGGAATTTAAAATACTCCATTCTTTGGACGAAACTTCGGAATTGTGGAGTTTACCGCAACTCAAGTATATCAAGTAACTGCGCGCTCTGTACAATGGAGACCCTGTTGATTATTAATAACTATGAGACCCTAATTAACAAAAAAAGTGAATTATTCTCTAATTGCCTTCATAAAGCTATGTCTACATTCCTAGCCTCCCATAAGACCAGAAAAAAACACTAAGCCATTAGACTTGGTTTTTAGATGTAAATAATCAACAGGTGAAAGCCTTTAATGTTGCTTTATCCTATAACTATCTATAGAGGGCCTCAAAGTCAACATGACAAAGACTAAGGTCCTTATAAGTAGACGAGAAAACAGAACCCAGATCCCCTCAGGGAAATGGCCTTGCTCAGTATGTAGGAAAGGTGTAGGTAGGAACTCCATTCTCTGCCCCAAATGCAAACAATGGGTACACAAGAGATGTAGCGGGATCTCAGGAAGCTTAATTAAGAATGTAGGATTCACATGCAGCAGCTGTGCTGAAACAGCAAGCAAACAGCCACAGGAAACAAGTACCACCAATCTCTGGGAGGGCCCTGTAGAAACAGTAGACAGCTTCTGCTACCTAGGTGACCGAATTAGCAGCGGAGGTGGGTGTTCAGAAAGTACAATAACTAGGGTAAGAACGGGATGGAAGAAGTTTAGGGAACTACTACCACTGCTAGCTGCAAAAGGCTTCTCCCTCAGAATGAAAGGCAGACTGTATGATGCGTGTATCCGAACAGCGATGTTGCATGGTAGTGAGACCTGGGCGCTGAAGGTGGAAGACTTACGTAGATTAGAGAGAAACGAAGCCTGCATGCTCCGATGGATGTGTAACAGTAATATACGTGAACGACAAAGCATAAAGGAATTGAGAGAGAGACTGAGCATAAGAGGAATCAAATGCTGCGTGCAGGAGAGGCGGTTACGCTGGTATGGACATGTGATGCGTATGAAGGATGACAGCTGCATAAAAAGGTGCAGAGCACTAGAAGTTGATGGAAACCGCGGAGTGGGGAGACCCCAAGATGACTTGGGATGAGGTGATAAAAGCCGACCTTACCCAACTACACCTCTCAAAGTCAATGACACACGACCGTGACTTCTGGCGTCATGCAGTAATACAGGGTACCCGACCTCCCATGGGTACATGCTGAAGCATATAAACAATATGCCCCCCCCCCCCCCCCACCGCAAGGTGGTCGTGGAGGTGCCACGGCAAAAAAGCACCCAGCCCACACTGTAAAGTGGACGTGTAGGCGCCACGAAAAAGCACCCAGCACTCACTGTAAATGAGGTTGGTGTTAGGAAGGACATCCAGCTGTAGAAATCAAGCCAGATCAGTTCCTGTATGAGCAAGGCATGGTCAGCCGACCAGACACTGCCCACTACACAGGACAACCCGTCTAACCCATGCTAGCGTGGAAGAACGGACGTAAAACGGTGATGATGATGATGATGATGAGAGGGAATAACGCTCGAATGAATGACACTTGTTCAATAACACGCTGACACATTGATATACATAACATAATATTATTAACTTTGATCCATACCATTATTTCTCTATCTTTATTTTCCTATCTAAGTTTTAATGTTAGTTTAAATATCCAACCTGTAAATTTTTACGGAACTTATTTTTAACTGTGAATCATTCATGTGTTTACACTTTTTTATTTATAATATGTATGTACTTTTCTTTTGTAAGTTTTTAAATATACCTACCTTTATATTTTTCTATCCATGATTTAAATATAGTGCAAATATCCAACCTGTAAATTTTTACGGACCTTGTTTTGAACTGTGAATTATCCATGCATTTATTATTATTTTTTTATATATATGTATGTATTTAACTGTAGCACGTTGAAACCTATTATATAAGATTATAATCGTTATCATTTACCAAAACTATACTGTATCACTAATACTTAGTATATCTCTCTATACCTAATTTTTAGATAATTTTTAAATTTTTAGATTATTTATTTTGAACTGTGAATAATTCATGCCTTTACACTCTTTTATATATATGTATCTATTTAACTTTAGCATGCTTGAATCTATTATTTTATATTCGTTATCATTTACCTAAAGTATACTGGATCATTAATACTTAGTATATCTCTCTATACCTAATCTTTATTTTTGCAAATAAGTGTATCTGTATAATAACATAATCATATTATTAGTTATGTATATCTCAGTTTTAGGTTTTTTTTGCATATATATCTATAGTGTATAATAACATATTACCATTTTGGTTTAATGCCATATAACATATTACCATATAGTTTGTGCCAATATAGATATTTGTACAATAGCATATTTATTATTTAGAGTTTATTCCTCTCATGAAGGTGGAACTTATATAGAGATTTAATATAATATAACAAATATTAATTTATTACCATAATTCCACACATATATATATATATATATAAGTGGCTGAAAACTCTGCGTTAATCATTACACTAACTACTTGACAATTAATTTTTAGATATTTCTAACAATAAGTACTTCATAAGCTTTACATACCGAAAATGTTGACATTCTTATAGGTAATTTTCGTTAAAGGTTACATTTAGGAAAATATTCAACAGTGTAAATTTTCCTTTCGCTGGCCAAGTAAATCCTTTAAATTTTGTCCTCATAAAATTCAGAATTTTAGAAATATTAACACATTTATAGAATTTATAAAATTAATAAATATAAATAACCATCAACTTTAAAAAAAATTAAAATTTGATTCTTCACCCTTAAAATAACATAAATATTTTGAAACTTAACCGTTTAGCCTTTAAGGAAAAAAAATTTTTTCTGCATATATTACTCCCCTTTATCTCTCCCTCTCTTTAAATATTCTATCAGTTGTCTCCATAAACAGTTATAATTCAAGAGACGTTTTCCTAGATAACCATAACTTGTAGTATCATACATTTTAAAATCTCTATAGCTGTCACATTAAGCAACGTTTTTCTTACTCATACATTCTCTATTGAATTTATTACGTTTTTGCATTTTCTCATTATTAGGGTATAAATGTTAAACTTTCTCTTAGGTTAATCACTACCTTGATTAAATCTTAACCATTTAACATCTCAGGGTATGTTGTGTATAATTATATTTTGTCTGATGAGGATGTACTGTTGTACCTCTGAAATATGTATAGTAAAATTTAATTGATCAAAAGAACATCTATTTTATTAATATTTGTATTTTAATATTAATAGCTCTGGAAAATTATTTTTTCTGTAGAGTGCTTCCAATCTACTGTAAAACTCATTCTTTGATGTACTCATTGAATCTTGTTTAACTCTTTATATATATATATATATATATATATATATATATACTAATTACTAATTAAATCATAAAAAATATTAATTAATCACGAAAAATGAAAATACAAAATGTTAGTTTACTTTTTTTCCCCTCAGAGAGAAATGTCCATATTGGAACTATAAAGCATTAATCCTTCCCTAAAGAAATGCACTGCATTTCATTTAATTAATTAATGAAGAATTTTGCATGATTTACTAAGATTATAATACACACACACACATGTATGTATATATATATATGTGTGTGTGTGTGGATGTGAGTCCTGGATTCAATCAGGGGTAACCACAGTAAGTAAGGTACTCTAATTTAATATAGAAATGGCTTCTACAAGATTAGAAGTGTTTCATTCGGAAAAAAAAATCACCAGGAAAGCCATTTCTATATTCATCATCATCATTTTACGTCCGCTTTTCCCTGCTTGCAAGGGTGGGACGGGTTTTATTCAGCACAGCATCTCTCCACTCGTCACGGTCCTTCGTCATCTCCACCGTGAGCTTCAATGATCTGAGGTTTGTTCTCACCACTTCCGCCCATGTTTTTTGTGGTCTACTTCTACCATGTCTTCCTTCAACTGGCATTTCCTGGCACTTCTTCACCCATCGGTCATCCTCCATGCGCATCACATGTCCATACCACCTCAGTCTCCTCTCCCGTACACTACATTCTATCCCTCTCAGACACAGTTTCTCTCTCAACACATTTATGCTGGGTCGTTCTCGCACATTTACACTGCACATCCAACGGAGCATGCTTGCCTCATTTCTCTCCAGCCGTCCCATATCCTCTGCAGTTGCTGCCCATGTCTCACTACCATGCAGCATCGCGCTCCTCACACAAGCATCATACAACCGGCCTTTCGTACGCAGGGAGAAACCCTTCTTCGTCAACAGAGGAAGCAGCTCCCTAAACTTCTTCCAACCCGTCCTTATTCTAGATACTATGGCCTCGGAACACCCTCCTCCCATGCTAATCTGATCTCCTAGGTACCGGAAGCTATCCACCACTTCTATAGCGCCCTCCTGCATTTGAAAAATGTGTCTATCAATGCGACTTCTACTGTCTAATTTCCCTGTACATCTACTGCATACATATTTCTCCCTACCTGTTAGTTTGCCTGCTATCCCGCTACATCTCTTGTGTACCCAGGATCTGCATTGTGTGCATTTTATAGAATTTATGCCAGTTCCTTTTCTGCATATCGAACATGGCCATTTCCCTGACGGAATCAGGGTTTTGTCCTCTTTTCTACTCATCAACACTTTTGTCTTAGCTAGGTTCACTCTCAGTCCTCTTGCTTCCAACTGTTGTTTCCATAGCCAGAATTTATTCTCTAGCTCCTCTACTGATTCTGCTATAAGAACCAGATCGTCAGCATAGAGAAGTTCCCTTGGACAGCCAGTCTTAAACTCCTCTGTTATGGCTTGGAGGACTATAATGAACAAGAGTGGGCTGAGGACCGAACCCTGATGTACTCCTACTTGTATCTGGAATTCCTCACTAAACTCCATGCCTACCCTGACTTTACTGAGAGTACCTCTGTACAAAGTTTGCACTGTCCTCACAAGCCATTCCTCACCACCTAGTTTTCTTAGGGACCACCAGATGACAGATTGGGGTACCCTATCAAAGGCCTTCTCTAGGTCAACAAAGGCTAAGTATAGTGGTTTATTCTTCTCTAAGAACCTCTCTTGCAATTGTCTCACCAAGAAGAGGGCATCTGTTGTACTCTTCCCAGGCACAAAACCAAACTGCATCTCATCTAGTTTGACCCTTTCAGTACGTCCTCATCAGACAAAATATGATACATGACATACCCTGAGATGTTAAATATAGGTATATATTTAACTTTATATATAGGTATATATTTAACTTTAGCATGCCTCAATCTATTATTTTTTTCGTTATCATTTACCTAAAATATACTGGCTCATTAATAAATATCTATATACATAATCGTTATTTAAATATATTTCTAACAATAAGTACTTCATATGATTTACATACCATATATGTTGACAATGATTATCTTCGGTAAAGTTTACATTTAGGAAAATATTCAACAGTGTAAACTTTCCTTGCGTTTCTTATATATATATATATGTATTTAACTATAACACGTTCGAACTTTATTATATAAAATTATAACCGTTATCATTTACCTAAAGTATACTGTATCAATAATACCTAATTTATATCAATAATACCTAATTTATATCCATATAAACCTCCATGTACCTTTCTATACATAATTTTTAGTTAACTTCTAAATTTATTGAGTATCATTTATTTCGAACTATGAATAATCAATGCATTTACACCCTGTTATATATAGGTATATATTTAACTTTAGCATGCCTCAATCTATTATTTTATTTTTATTTTCGTTATCATTTACCTAAAATATACTGGCTCATTAATATATATATATATACATAATAGTTATTTAAATATTTCTAACAATAAGTACTTCATAAGATTTACATACCATATATGTTGACAATGATTATCTTCGGTAAAATTTACATTTAGGAAAATATTCGACAGTGTAAACTTTCCTTTCCGCTGGCCAGCTAAATCCTTTAAAAGTTATCCTCATAAAATTCCCAAGTTTAGAAATGTTAAAACACTTATAGAATTTACAAAACTAATAAATATAAATAACTAGCAATTTAAAAAAAACCCCTAAAATCTTGATTCTTCACCCTAAAATAGCATAAATTAAATATTTTCAAACTTAACCGTTTAACTTTCGGAAAATCTCCTTCGCCATATATTACCCCTTATCTTTCCCTCTCTATATATCCTATCCCAGCGGCTCTCATTGACTGTTTTCCCAGATAAATTGTTGTATCATACATTTTAAAATCTCTATAACTGTTACATTAAGCAACGTTTTTCCTACTCACACATTCTCTATTGAATTTATTACGTTTTCGGATTTTCTCATTATTAGGGTATAAATGTTAAACTTTCTCTTAGGTTAATCACTACCTTGATTAAATCTTAACCATTTAACATCTCAGGGTATGTCATGTATAATTATATTTTGTCTGATGAGGACGTACTGTTGTATATCCGAAATATGTATAATAAAATGTAATTGATCAAAAGAACATTTATTAATATTTGTATTTTAATATTAATAACTCTGGAAAATTATTTTCCATAGAGTGCTTCCAATCTACTGTAAAATTCATTCTTTGATATACTCATTGAATCTTGTTTATCTCTTTAATATATATATATATATATATATATATATATATATATATATATATATATATACATACATACATACAAGTTCTAAGATATATGTAGAGAGAGGAAGAGTCATATATCATTGAGAAACACATAATATTTTGTATACAAAGCAAGGAAGATATGACATTTTCCACCTTAAAGTAACTGTATTTTCCAAAATATTATTTACTTTGTATGTGTACAAAATCCTATGTCTTTCTCAAATGATATATGCTTCTTTCTCTCTCTACATATATATTTTAACTTGAATTATTGATGTTCTGAAGCAAGGTCAATTGAGCTTATTTATTGATAAAGACGATCATCATACATGTTAGATATGTACTGATACCTTAACATAGTATATATATTAACATGGTTATTATTATTGTCATTATTGTTATTATTGTTACTGTTATTAATACCTTCAGTAACTTTATGTTTAATCACATTACTTCTATTAATATCGTTTTCCATATTTGGTCGCTGGAAAACATTCAGCTATTCTAAGAAGTAAATTAGTCACCTGATTTTTCATAGCAAAAATTTGTTCTTCCCACTTTACTTTATGACTAATTATCCTTGCATACATTTTACCGTATCTCAAAAGAATGTCTTCACATGCTATTTTCCAAAGGCAAAAATTGGTCATAATTTTTTTTGAAATATTTACTTCTGTGTCCATGGATTGATATTTCTCAGTTTCAAGGTGAAAGCAGAAATTATTTGCTTAAACATTTGATCTACACTAATAATAAATATTTGCTCTATGGGTTTATATATATATATATATGTATATATATATATACAACTCTTATTAAGTCCTCTCTCTCTACACACACACATATATATATGACTTATAGCATTGGTACAAAGATATACATATACAACATAATTGTTTCTACTTTAGGCACAAGGCCAGCAATTACCCAGTGCATTACTGGTACTTTATTTTATCGACCCCGTAAGGATGAAAGGCAAAGTCAACCTCGGCGGGATTTGAACTCAGATCGTAAAGGGACGTAACTATGCTGGAAAGCATGGCGTCCGACCCTCTACTGATACTGCCAATCCACCGCAATATACAACATAATGTTACTTTAAATGAAACAAAAGAACAACAATACTTTAAACACATTTCATATTAAAAGATTTCGATATAAGAAATTCAACAAGAAATTTTAAATCATTTTGTATTTAATTATTGTTTAAGTCAAATTGTGTATAAATCAAATATGCAACATATGAAAATAACTTTATGTTCAGTGACAATGAAATCTTTTATCCTGAAGAGCCATTTTAACCCTTTCGTTACCATATTTCTCATGAAATACACTGCCTATGATTTTCAAATAATTTTGGAAACAATGAAGAATTTGGAAGGTGTTTCAAACATGACCTTATAAAAGTACTTACATAAACCTAAAAAAGAATGTTTTTTTTTAGATGAATATAAACACTTCAACCCATTTGTTACCATATTTCTAATGAAATAAACTGATTATAATATAAAAAAATGTAGAATATGGAATGATTTGGTAATATCACTAACTTCCCCATTAGTAAGCTAAGGTGTCGGGAACATAAAGGTTTTGACATAAAGGCTCTTCGATAAATACGACAAAATATTAACATAAACGGCTGTGTTTCATTGGACCAGAGAGTTCATCCAATGAAAATATAACAGAACATAATAAACATCTTTTAAGAAAATAAACCATAAAACAGAAAACTTTTCATTTCAAACACCAACAAAATATGTTTTATATATTGTTACAGTCATATATACATTATATATATATATCATCATCATATACACACATACACACATGATGTATGAATATATACATACATGATATATATATATATACATAGATACACACATGCATATACATATATATGTATACGTATACATACATATATAATGTATACAAATACATATATATATGTACATATATAATATATATATACACACCTATACATATATATATATATATATTACATATATATAACAAAGTTATATATATTACATATATATATATATATTACATATATATAACAAAGTTATATATATTACATATATATATATATATATGTAATATATATATGTAATATATATAAAAAAGTTATATATATTACATATATATTTATATATATATATATTACATTATATATATATATATGTGTGTGTAATATATATATATAAGTAATATATATATATATAAATATATATATTACATATATATATAACTTTTTTATATATATTACATATATATATATATATATATAATATATATAACAAAGAAGGTGTGGTAAGATACCAGGTGGACCATAACACACCAGAGTACTCAATACTTAGGGTAGTAGAGTGGGTAATAGGAAAAGAGTCAGGACCCCGATGGCTGAGCTCCAGCTGTTTCAACATATAATATATACAGTCTATGCTGCTGAGACCAAGGAGACCACTAATTATGGGAGTACTCAATGCATGGGGATATATATATATATAATATATGTTTATATATACATATATGTACGTTTATATATATATATATATATATAAACATACACATATGAATATATAGATATATGTCAAAAGTCAAACGTGAGAAAGAACAAAAATAAAATGAAGAAAGAAATAATTGAAATAAAACTGAAGAATCCCTGGAAATGACAGAAATATTGGCAAGAGAATAAAACATCCCAAAACCAAAGAAGAACAAAAAATATAAAAACAAAACAACTATTATATTAATAGAAAGAGAATCCCAATTAACCAAATATCTTAATTATACCTTCATTTGTCACGGGGCTGAAATTAAAAGGTTTTGGAAGTTTGTCTTGTTAGTTGCTTTTTGGGGGGTTTTTTCAGAATATTTGTATAGCAGAAAAACAAATTAAAAAAGAATTCAATGCAAATAATAACAACAACAACAACAAGAATAATAATAATGGTTTCTGATTTAGGCACAAGGCCAGCAATTTTAGGGGAAGGGAAAGTCGATTGAATTGACCCCCCCCCCCAAGGCAAAGCTAACCTCAGCAGTATTTGAACTCAGAATGTAAAGGGCCGTAATTCTATGCTACAAAGCATAATGTCCAACACTCCAACGGTACTACCAATCAACCATAATAATACTGAAGTAATGACCGAAAGGATTTACCCATTAGCTATAGTGTCAGTATAACATCTGCCAGAGCACTTTTATCAAGTCCGAAAGGATGAAAGGCAAAATTAACCCCAGCAGGAGTTGAACTCAGAATATAGAAAGTTGTAACTAAATACTACAAAGCATTTTACATCTGATGCTCTACCGATTCTGCTAATCCACTCCCCTAATGATGATGTAATGATATGGATATTAAGTGTCTGATAAGTGGTACCGGCATATACTGGCATTAATTTTTCAGATTTTTTCCAATCCCCTCACCACTCTACTGATCTGAGGAAGAGCATCTTATGAATGTAGTTAACACCACCTAACAAGATAATCCTAGTTCTCATCAGAACTTTGGGTTCATTAACACTAAACCTGATTGGATATCTTGAGTAAATTGACCTTGACAGAAATTGATCTCCTTCAAACGATGGTCAGCTAGGTATAACACACACTCAGAAACATACTGTCTGTCTGATGGGCTTGTTGAGACTCAACAGAAGATCTAGTAAACATCATATTTACTGTGAAAACCATCAATAATAATAATGATAGTAATAATTGTTTCTACTTTAAGCACAAGGCCAGCAATTACCCAGTGCATTACTGGTACTTTATTTTATCGACCCCGTAAGGATGAAAGGCAAAGTCAACCTCGGCGGGATTTGAACTCAGATCGTAAAGGGACGTAACTATGCTGGAAAGCATGGCGTCCGACCCTCTACCGATACTGCCAATCCACTGCCCTTATAATGATAGTAATAATAAAAACAATAGCGGATACGTAAATGCATTCATGAGTTTTAGATTGAATAATAATGATATTCAATTCATTTGTAAGCAAACAGCCTCAATATGCTATGAGCTTTAAATGACCATCAGCATCCTTTTGTTCTAGTGGTGACAGAGAAGAAACACTTGACAATATTGTTTCTTGGTTATTGCCCTTGTCAAGATTGTGTATCTCTCTTCTCTGACAATCTTAAGGACAATAACCCAGAAACAATAATATTGTTGATTGTTTCTCTCTGTCACCGCTAGAACAAAAGGATGCTGATGGTCATCTAAAACACACCATAATGAGGCTGTTTGCTTGCACACAAATCAAATATTATTATTCAATATAAAATTTAATAGTAATAATGATAATGTTGATAATGAAAACTGAAAAAATCCCTACAGTAATGGGTGCTCTGTGAATGATAACATACACACACACACACACACACATTACCACCACCACAAATATATGATGTTACATGAATTACAACACAGAAGAAACAGCACTACTAGGCACTGCACACATTTCTATTGTATTGGAAGTACATATATTACAAAATGTACTTTCAATACAATAAAAACACCACTACCCAAAACAACACTGCACAAACGCAAGTCACACAAAACTGTGCTCAGTAATGCAGTGACAGCACAATAAAAACAAGACTAATAGTGATGATAATAAAGAAATCATCTATATTATTACATATTTTTCAGTCAAACAGACAAACAAAGATAGATAGATAGACAGACAGACAGACATGCATATATATTAGTATTTAGGACATGATAGAAAATCTAGTGCTACATTTCAAGACAGCAGGGAACATTTGCCAATAAAAGATATAGCCCCTATACTAGTAGATCAAATTATTCTCTCAAGTTGATGTTCTTCTTGTTGCTGAGAATTCTTTATCCGAAAAGCTTGGGGTCAGAGGTGATTTCGGATTTTTCTAGATTTGGGAAGTTTTAGGTGGCTATGATGATTGCTGACTACAAACTGGTGCCAATATAAGTGGGCTGGGCCAGCCCCACTCCCCTGAGCATGTGGGGTCCTAACACTGACCATGTGGCATGCACCAGTTGTACATCATCTGGAAACATTACCAGTGCTTTTTTCCATTTGTGGCAAATCATGAGATTTTGAAGATTTGGGAATTTGGGATAAAGAATTTTAAACTGGTACTGTAGTTGTTTAGTCCCATCCATAATTTGGCAGACATATGATCAAATACATTCCAACTGTGGCTCTCCTGCCGTTTTAACATGGGTTGTATCAAGGACCATATTATCAACTGTGTGCTTCCTTTTTAAAAACTATATGGCAATATTTGAAGTTGATTAAACTGATATATCTAGTAAGTTGAGCAACCACATAGAGGCTCCCCTGTAGGCTTGTAATAATAATTAGGGGATCCCCTTGTAGACACGATGTTGGAGATGTTTATTGATAAAAGTGCTATTGGTAGACATAGAGGATCCCCACATTAATACAATGTTGGAGATGTTGATTGATACAAGTGCTATTGGCAGAAGCAGTTTTAGTGTTCACAAGGTCATGGTTAGCAATGTAAGGCATTAGTAATGTTGCTATTAGCAGTACTGTTTAGTTATTTAGTTAAATATAGTTTCTGATTAGTCAGCAGTGTTTTAGTGTTAGTACTACTAACATTTAAATTGATCCTCTATATAAAAGCAGAGACAAGCAAGTTGACATTAGATGCGCATTACAAATGCTGAATCTATTTTCTATCCAATCTATAATTTAATGCTACTTATTGCTTTCTCACCAAGCTAAACACTATCTACAATAATTCCATCAATCTTGTGTTCTTCTATTCTTTCATTCTAACATGAAATAATTCTTTCTAACATTGCTGCAAGGCCAACAATTTTGGGAGATGCAGGAAAGTCGATTATACCAACCACAGTACGTAACTGGTATTCTATTTAGCAACTCTGGAAGGATAAAAGGCAAAGTTGACCGTGGTAGGATTTCTACTCAGAATATAGAAATTCCTAACTAGATGCTGGAAAGTATTTTATCCAATACTGATAATTCTGCCAATTTACTGCTCTTCTAGCATAAAATGATAATGTCTAAGCCCTTGAGTTGCCTCTTCAGCATGTAGAGATACAGAAGAGTGATGGCAATGAATGTTAGAAGAAGTAGAGGAGAGACCAAGATAGACATGACTAAAGATGGTGGGAGAAGAAATTTAAGCCATATGTTGATGGGGGGGGGGGGGTTTAGAAGATAGCACAAAATGGAGGAGTTTGCCATGGCAGCCCACAATTCTAATCCCTTCTTTAGCAGAGAAAGATGACCTTAAAATGCATGTTGCTGTTATTGTGCTAACTAGACATCCTTCCTTCCTACTATAACCCAATTGAATGTGACAGGAAGTAAAAATATAGAACCTTCTTTTAACTGAGAGGCCCAAACTATTTTAAGTAAATTATTTAACTTAATTACATGACAATATTAAACAACATTATATGTAACTCTCCTATTACTAGGGCAATGGATTGCCAGTGTCGGTAGAGCATCAGGCACTATGCTTTGTGACAGAGTTATGGCCCTTTACGTACCGATTTCAAATCCCACTGAGGTTAGCTTTGCCTTTCCTCCTTATGGAGCTGATAAAATAAATACCAGTAATGCACTGGGGTCAATTCAATTGACTTTCCTCTCTCACAAAATTGTTGGCTTTGTGCTTAAATTAGAAACCATTATTACTGGTTTTATACTGCATACAGCTTATTTTATTGGATAAAATATACCTCTACATGTGCTTGGTAATCTTTGGACCTTAATCTTTAGAAATGGCTGATTGGTATGGTCTGAAGATGACAGAGCAGCTGTAGAGATACATTACTTCCAATAAAATAAACTGCACACAGTATAAAACCAGCCTGTAACCATATATAATGTATATATTGTTGTGTGTATGTAACTACAAAGCTCTTCTGCTCTACATAGGTCTCTCTCACAATGCTGGATGATTCTAAAACTTAATTTACCATTAATACATACTAAGTTACCCACTAACTTTTATTAGTTCCCCATTGTTATGGAAAGACCCTCAATAAATGTGCAGTTACATTTAATATGTGCATTCATTAATTTAAAATGCACACACACACACACTTACATACTTCATATATATATATATATATATATATATACAAAACATGTATATGCATGCATTTTTGTATCTGTGTATTCATGTATGCGTGCATGTGTGAATGTATGTGTGTATGTCTATGTATGTGTGTATGCATGTATGTGTGTATCCATGTGATGGCGTGTATGTATATGTGTGTGTATGTATGTATATGTGTGTGTATGTATGTGTATATATATGTATGTATATGTGCGCGTATGTATGTATGTATGTATTTGAGGGTGCATATATAGAGTTGTTTGTCAGACCTCTGTGATCACACCTATATCTGGTGGTCAGACGTCTGTGGTCAGACATATCTGGTGGTCAAACATCTGGCGGTTAACCTCTGTGGTCACACCTATATCTGGTAGTCAGACCTATATCTGGTGTCAGACCTTCGTGGTCAGACCTATATCTGGTAGTCAGACCTATATCTGGTGGTCAGACATATCTGGTAGTCAGACCTCTGTAGTCAAACCTCTGTGGTCACACCTATATCTGGTGGTCAACCTCTGTAGTTAGACCTAGATCTGGTACTCAGACCTCTGTAGTCAGACCTCTATCTGGTGGTCAAACTTCTGTAGTCAGACCTATATCTGGTGGTCAGACCTCTGTAGTCAGACCTATATATGGTGGTCAGACCTCTGTAGTCAGACATATATCTGGTGGTCAGACCTCTGTAGTCAGACCTATATCTGGTGGTCAGACTTCTGTAGTCAGACCTATATCTGGTGGTCAGACCTCTGTAGTCAGACCCCTATCTGGTGGTCAGACCTCTGTAGTCAGACCTCTGTAGTCAGACCCCTATCTGGTGGTCAGACCTCTGTAGTCAGACCCCTATCTGGTGGTCAGACCTCTGTAGTCAGACCTATATCTGGTGGTCAGACCTCTGTAGTCAGACCTATATCTGGTGGTCAGACCTCTGTAGTCAGACCTATATCTGGTGGTCAGACCTCTGTAGTCAGACCTATATCTGGTGGTCAGACCTCTGTAGTCATACCCCTATCTGGTGGTCAGACCTCTGTAGTCATACCCCTATCTGGTGGTCAGACCTCTGTAGTCAGACCCCTATCTGGTGGTCAGATCTCTGTAGTCAGACCTATATCTGGTGGTCAGACCTCTGTAGTCATACCCCTATCTGGTGGTCAGACCTCTGTAGTCAGACCCCTATCTGGTGGTCAGATCTCTGTAGTCAGACCTATATCTGGTGGTCAGCAGCACAGAATATAAAGTGTGTTGAGTGTTGATCAGCAAGTTATAGAAATTCCATGGAAAATATGAACGTTGGTATAGTATGTTATGCATGCCTGTATGTGTGTGTGTGTGTGCTTGACAGCGTGTGCCTGTGTGTGTTTATGTATCAATGTGTGTGTAGTTGAGTGCATGACAGTGTGTGCCTGTGTGTGTGAGAGTATTCTAAATAGTTATCTATATATTTTCTAATATATTAAGCCTGAACTCAGCACACATTTCTTAGTATTCAGTTGTAAATGTGAACATTAGAGAGATACGCTATCTCAACAGATATGACAATACAGAATAGAAAGAAATAAAGAAAGAAAGGAGCAAACATCAAGTGGGACTTGAACTCAGCCTCTATCTCTTGATAACTGTTTTCATTTGACAATGTCCTTAAGAGAAGCTTGTGGATGTAACATCACTGAATGGTTAAGAAGTTCCCTTTGCAATCATAAGATCCTGGGTCTGATCCCACTGTGTGACATCATGGAAAAATTGTCAATTACCATAGCCTTAGATTGACCCAAACTTTGTGAGTGAAATTTGGGAGGCAGAAACTGTATAGAAGCCTGTCAGATGGATTAAACATGTAATTCAAAGGCCTAGCTTTGTTACTATGTTATGCTCAACTTCCTTGAAATTTATGTTAAGGAGTACACATGCCTGTAGAATGCTCAGCTACTTACTCTATAATGCAAGAGGGACTGTACTTGAAATTCAAAGGCCCAATGTTGTCATACATTGTGTCATTCTGAATCTCTCTGAGAATTATATTAAGAGTAAAATGTGTCTGTGGAACATTCAGCCACTTATACAAGATGGACTGTATCTATAATTCAATTGACCTGCTCTGTCACACACGATCATGTTGAATCATCATCATTGTCATCTTTGTTTTTATGTCTGTTTTTCCACACTTGTATGGGTTGGATGGGTTCTTCTCAGCATGGCATCTCTCCACTCATCTCGTTCCTTTGTCATCTCCTCTGAGAGTCTCAGTGATTTGAGGTCAGCTCTCACAACCTCTGCCCAGGTCTTTCTTCGTCTACTTCTACTGTAGCTTCCTTCCACCGGGATTTCCTGGCATTTCTTCACCCACCGATCATTGTTCATGTACATTACATGTCAGTATTAACGCAGTCTTCTCTCCTGCACACCACCTTGGATTCCTCGTAAACCCAGCTTTTTCCTCAACTCATCCAAGCTCTGCCTTTCTCTCACGCTTACATTGCACATTCAATGAAATTATGCAATTGGTAAATATGTCTATGAAATATTCAAAGGTCCAGTCTTGTCATAAAATTTGCCATGCTGAAGCTCCCTGACAACTACATTAATGGTTAAATATTTATCTGTGGAATGCTCAGCCACTTGCAGGTTAATTTCATGAGCAGGCTGTTCCATTGATCAAACAACTGGAACACCCATCAATACTGACAGAGGTCTATTTCATGGCAGAAGCTAAAGAGTCTGATCATGTCGACATAGGGTTAACTTGAGTTGAGGTGAGGGTTCATGCCACACATAGGATTGACTTGAACTGGGGTGAGAGATCATGTCACACATAGGGTTGACTTTAGCTGAGGCGAGAGATCATGTCACACATAGGGTTGACTTGAGCTGAGGTGAGAGATCATGTCACACACAGGGTTGACTTGAGCTGAGGTGAGAGATCATGTCACACTTATGGATGACTTGAGCTGAGTAGTGTGTCCAAGTGAGTTAATAAAACTATTTATGTCACTGTTCCAGTTAGAAATATAGTTAAAAAAGGGAAAGAAAAGAAAGGAAAAAAACACTTGCTCTTACCTAATGTGTGTGAAAGATACCAAGAAGGAGAGAGTAAGAGAGAAAGAATGATAAACCATCAACATAAGTTTACAACCATTCTCCATACTGGCATGGGCTAGACAGGTCATAATGGTCTGAGACTACATAGGTCAGAGAACCATATCTTGCTCATACATTCCATAGCAAGACAGAGAAAGAAAGAAAACAGAAGAAAGAAGAAGAAAGAAAGAGAAAGAAGAAAAAGAAAGAAGAAAAAGAGAAAAAAAAGAGAAAGAAAGAAAGAAAAAGAAAAAAAAAAGAAAAAGAAACACAGATGACCTTTATTTTGATGTGAAATAGGTCACATGTGTATCTTTTGGCAGCACAAAATAAATATGACAATTTAAGTTCCATTGCAAGAAATATTCAAAAGGAAATGGGAGAGACTTTAGATACAGAAGGCCAAAGATATTCCAGTTACCAGCAAATCAAACTACACAAAATAATACACAGATAGATTGAGAGATTGCAAAAACACCCGTGTATGAATGAATGTGTGTGTGTATGTGTGAGAGTGTGTGTGTGTGTGAGTGTCCGTGTGTTTGCATACATATGCACACTTTTCAGTATAAAAAGTCATTTGTTTTAACCCTTTCATTACCATATTTCTAATGAAAGACACTGTCTGTCATTAACCCTTTTGTTACCACATTTCAAATGAAAGACACTATCTATGTCATTAACCCTTTCATTACCATATTTCTAATGAAAGACACTGCCTATGTCATTAACCCTTTCGTTACCATATTTCAAATGAAAGACACTGCCTATGTCATTAACCCTTTCGTTACCATATTTCAAATGAAAGACACTGTCTGTCATTAACCCTTTCGTTACCATATTTCAAATGAAAGACACTGTCTGTCATTAACCCTTTCGTTACCATATTTCTAATGAAGGACACTGCCTATGTCATTAACCCTTTCGTTACCATATTTCAAATGAAAGACACAGTCTATGTCATTAACCCTTTCGTTACCATATTTCTAATGAATGTCTATGTCATTAACCCTTTCGTTACCATATTTCAAATGAAAGACACTGTCTATGGTTTTAAAATATTTTTTAGAATAATCAAGAATTTGAAGAGATTCAGTAATACAACTTTCTCATTATAAAGCTGGTCTTTGGAACATAAAATGGTTCTTACATATAATTGTGATAGAAGATTTTTAGATAAATATAAAAGCATTACATGATAGACTCAGAGGTCCCTATGTTGGCTCATATACTGTAGTATATTGTGCTTCATGTGAAGACACATGGCTTAGTGGTTTGGTTGTTCAGTTCATGACTGTAAGGTCATGAGTTTGATTCACAGCATTATGTTGTGTCCTTGAGCAAAAATAAGTTGTAGCTGTAGTTCAAAAGGGCCAGCCTTATCACACACTGTGTCATGCTGAATCTCACTGAAAACTAATTCAGGTTGTTACACATATCTGTGGAATGCTTAGCCACTTGTACATTCATTTCATGAGTAGGCAGTTCTATTGATCAAACAAGTGGAACACTGGTTACTACAATCAACATAGATCCAACAACAACATTGTGCTTTGTAAAGCAGGGTTGTGTGGGATTTTATAGTACTAAAATATATTTCTGGGTTTCTACTTCTGGATTATTTTTACTTCTGTAGTAAGGTTGAATAATGAGTGTATAAGGTGTGACTTATATATGGTTTTTCTTGAATATAAGCCGAGGAATATGTGACTAAAAGAAATTGATGGTAAAATGGGAGGTTGGCTTATCTATACCATTTAAACAATGGTGTTGCTTAGCTGCCTTGGTTTATAAATGGGGTTGGGATCTTTGACTATTTCTCTGACATAAAATAGTGGGAAGAGATCGGCTTATATTCAAATATATATAGTATATATTGTTTTTCTTAGCTATTGTTTGGTATGTGTGTGAGTGTGGTGTGTGTGTTATTATTCCAACATACCTCTTATAGTAGAGAAAAAGAACATGGAGGACTTCTTAAAGAGCTTCTAACCATTCGTTATGTAAATGTGTATTAAATAGTTAGTGATAAAAAAAAGCAGCTTGCACCATATAAGATACATTGAGTACTCTTACTTGGTCTTCATATATAAGAAATATAATAATAAATTGTTTTGAGAAAAGAGCTAGGACAAAAGTATGTCAAAGCAAGGGTGTCAACAATTCGTCCACATCAAGAACATCCACAAAATCTTCCTGGTCCTCGAAAAAATATATAAAATGAAATTAAAAAAATGTAAAAAAAAGAGAAATATTTTAAAGTTAAAAAAAAAAATTTTGTAGCGGAAAAAAAAAATGTTGTATCTATATATGTAAGTATATGGGCATCTTTGTTATATATGGCTATGTGTGTGTGTGTGTGTGTGTGTGTGTGTGTGTGTGTGTGTGTGTGTGTGTGTATATGTGTGTGTGTATATATGTATATATGGGTCTACAGATATCTTGTCTGGGGCTTTAACAATCCTAACAAACCCCATACCCCTCCTCAGTACTAGACTGGTACTTTATTTTATTGACCCTGGATGAAAAGCAAAGTTGACCTCAACAGGATTTGAACTCAGAGCACAGAGAGTTGGAGCAAATATCAGAAAACATTTTAATCCAACATGCATATGAGTCTGCTAATTCATCAGCATGTGTTTGGATATGCAGAGACTCATTAGCCACAAGTATACATATATGCACATAAATAATAGGAGAGGAGGCAGTAATTTATAGCTGGAAACAGGTCAATTCTTAGTGCATGTGTGTATATGTATATATATATATATAATCAATGGGACTAACACAGCTAGGGTCAAGATAGAGGTGTATTAATATACAACAAACATATAAGAGTCTTGCAGTGAATGTTTTAAGCTGTGATCATGTCACAGCCATCTGGTGAGAATGTCAGACATGTTTCTGGAGTTTTATCTGTCATTGAGACGCTTGTATGTTTATTGTACGTAAATATATATATAAGCCTTCATATAGACACCCCCACCCATATATATATATATATATATATATATGTCTGTGTGTGTGTGTTAAACTAATATATTTATTCAATGTACTGTGTACTTTTTACATATATATATATATATAAAACACAAATGCCCGGGTGTGTGTGTGTGGCATAAATGACCCTATGCTAATACTACTGCTATAAGTGATGCAAATGAAATTGAACACAGAGTATATATGATTTGTTAATGGGATGATGAAATTAAGAAGACAAAGTATGCAAACAAAAGCTTAAAATTAAAAAGCATGCCTCTACGTGTTTTTTATCTAACGACAGAGCAGCTGGCCACAATACCACTACTTGGCTTTATATATATATATATATATATATATATGGTTTATGATGTATACTCAACCCTCAAGTATTTAAACTAACTTTTTCATTCTTTGTAAATGTTTTGTTTGTTTGTCTGTTCCTCAATTTGTTTCACAATTTCCATACAGCAACTGGTCTGTTTTGGGCCTAACACTGGTTAGTTCCAAGTGAAGGTTTTCTGCTCCCCCCCCCCCCCCCCAAAAAAAAAACTGAAGTTGCTCAGTATGAGTAGCTAGTGAATGGAAAAGTTTGATGGTTTTGTCCTACTTTCCACACACACACATACATAATTATGTGTATGAAAAGCAAATAGACAAAAAGTAGCTCATTTTTCTTTGTAGTTCCGACTGCGCAGTTTCGCCGACTGGTATGCAGTTAAAGTGTACCCAAGCTGTGAGGTAGTCAGCTTGTCAAGAGACTCCCTCAGTGCAAGGACAAATCCCCCAAACTGACTGCTACCAGTGAAATTTTTCAAAACAGAAAATTATCACATGGTTTTACAGTCCATACAGAAGGGTAGTAAAGGGAAGTCTCTTGGTGAGTAACAGACTTGCTAGAAGAAGCAGTCTATTTCAGCCTCTGGGCTCCTGCTACCAATAACGATGGCAATAGCATCAAACATAATTTTTGGAGTCCAGGATTGCTATGCCATATACACCAAGATTATATATGTGTGAATTTATACTATATGAATCATCATCATCATCATCTTTGTTTAACGTCCATCTTCCACACTAGCATGGGTTAGATGAGAGTTGTCCCACTTGAGGCAAGGTTGGTCGGGTGACCCTGTCTCGCTCATATAGGACTATCTAGCAGGTTTTCTATGGCTGGATGCCCTTCCTAATACCAACCACATTTACAGTTAGGATTGGGAACTTTTTACCGTGTTACCTACACGGCCACATTACGTGGACTGTGTTTTTTGTTGTGACACCTACACGATCTCATTATCTCAGTAATTTGGACTGGAGGTTGTGGTACCAACTTTACAGAGAGAGGGTGGTGTTGGTGGGAGTGGGAGGATGGAGTAGGGGTAGTGGATTGGGGGTGTATATTTGGTTAAGAGGTGCCTTCTGACTGTAGGTTTCGCTTTGTACATAGGCAAGGCAGGTCTTCTGTATTACTGCGTGGCACCAAAGATCTCGGTCCAGTGACATTGTTTTAGAGAGGTGCAAGTGTGTAAGGTCAGAATTTATCAGATCATCCCAGGTTTTTCTGGGTCTACCTACTCCGTAACTACCATCAATTTTGATCACCCTGCATTTTTTTATACAGCTGTCGTCTTTCATGCGCATGACGTGGCCATACCAATGTAGTCTTCTCTCGAGTAAACAGCATCTGATCCCTCTTATTCCTAATTTCTCACTTAGTTCATTTATGCTTTGCCGTTCATGTATTACACATCCAATGGAGCATGCATGCTTCATTCTTTTCCAGTCTGCACAGGTCCTCTGCACGTAATGCCCATGTCTCACTGCCATGTAGCATTGCTGTTCGTATGCAGGCATCATATAATCTGCCTTTCATTTTTAGAGAGAAACCTTTTGTGGCCAACAGCGGTATAAGCTCTCTGAACTTTTTCCATCCCATTCTGACTCTGGCTACTGTACTTTCAGAACACCCTCCACCACTGCTGATTTCGTCATCCAGGTAACAGAAAGTGTCCACTATTTCTATAGAACCATCTGGGCAATAGAAGGAGCTAGTATCCTGTGGACACTTGCTACTTATTGCACCTGAGCATCGGCCACATATAAAGTCTACGTTCTTAGATAGTTTACCTGTGATCCTACTACATCTGTTATGTACCTATACTTTGCATTTTACTAATTGACAGATCATTGTGAAAATTTGCAGTAAACTAAAGTAAAGACAAATATTTAATGTGATGCAGTCATAGTGCTGTCTACGTTCTTAGATAGTTTACCTGTGATCCCACTACATCTTTTATGTACCTATACTTTGCATTTTGGACATAAAATGGAATTTCTGCCTACTCCTTTCCTACACACTGAGCATGGCCATTTTCCTGGGGGCACCTGTGCCTTATTTTCCTTTCTACAAACTAGAACTTTAGTCTTAGACAAGTTAACTTTAAGGCCTTTTGATTCTAGGCCATGCTTCCATGTTTGGAATTTCTTCTCTAATATCTACCCTGTATATAAGCAGTGAGTGTTGGTGTCACAAAATAAAACATCTAGTCTACCCTGTAACGTGGTAGTGCTGGTGCTACCAAAAATGCTCCCAGTACATGCTGTAATGTGGATGTCATTAGAAAGGACATCCAGTCATAGAAAACAAAGTCAAATATGGAACATATGAGCAAGACAAGGTCAGCTGGGCCATCTAACCTCAGAACCTGACCGACATGCAAACATGGAATAAGATGTTAAAGAGTGTTAATTCAAATGTTTATAGTATCTTTACTAGTTGACAGATCATTGTGAAAATTTGCAGTAAACTAAAGTAAAGACAAATATTTAATGTGATGCAGTCATAGTGCTGTTTTGTAGTTTTAAAAAATGTTTTGCTAATGAAGTTTGTTATTAAAAATATTTATAGTATCTTTAATACTGGACAGATCCTGGTAAACATTTGCAGTTGATTAAAGATTTTAATTTTTCATGTGCTGCATTCATAGTGCTGTTTTGTATTTTTCAAGAAAGTCTTGCTAATGTGTTTTCATGTGGTACAGGACATTAAGAGTTAATTTTTTTTAAAGTAGTGACACAGATGGCATTATGGCATTGATGGTTTTTTGAGAAATGTATTAGAAGTACTACTTGAATTAAAACAGCTACAAGCAGTAATAACAAAAATCACAACCAGCTCAATAGGTCAGGAGGACCTTGTGAGCTTACTACAAATGTATAACATTCAATAAATAATAGGCAAAAATAAAATAACATGTTTTGAAAATAATGAAGAATTTAAAGAGATTCAGTAATACAATTTTCTCATTATAAAGCTGGTATTTGGAACATAAAATGGTTCTTACATATAATTGTGATGGAAGGTTTTTAGATAAATATAAAAACATTACATGATAGACTCAGGGATCCCTATGTTGGCTCATATACTGTGGTATATTGTGCTTCGTGTGAAGATACATGGCTTAGTGGTTTGGTTATTCAGTTCATGACTGTAAGGTCATGAGTTTGATTCACAGCACTATGTTGTGTCCTTGAGCAAGATATTTTATTTTACATTGCTTCAGTCCACTCAGCTGGCAAAAAATGAGTAGTACCTTTAGTTTTCCACAATATAAATGAAATATTGTTGAACCTTTGTTGATTCCAATGATGAGTGTATTAGTTGTTGGAACAGCCTGCTCATGAAACTGACATGCAAGTGGTTGGATATTTCCCATAACAGAATTCTCAGGGATATTCAGCCTGACATAGTAAGTGACAAGGCTGGCCCATTAAATTACGGCTTCAACAAATTTGTTCCACTTGAGTAGACTGGAGCAACATGATATAAAGTGTCTTGCTTAAGGACACAACATACTGCTGGGAATTGAAGTCATGGCCTTATGATCATAAGCTGAAGACCCTAACCACTAAACCATTTGCCTTCACACATAAATATATATATATATAAATGAAAATAATGAAAGTGAAATTACTTGTAATGTTGGTTTTCTGTCTATCATGTCAGATGTATGTCCAGAGGCAACACTGGTGTTCTCTCCATATGACTCACTGTGGTCAATTATCATATCTGTATCAGAGTCAGACTCCCTCTTGTGGAGACCCTGCAAAACCACATTCATTTCAGTCAAGAGAAAAAACACAATGTCAATATTAGGCATGCATACACAAACATGCATGCATGCATACACGCGCATGGAGTGTCTGTATTATGAAGACTGGGAAGACCACAAATCAGGGTAGTATTCAATGCCTGATGAAATGCAGAGTGAATATATTGAAGAGATAGATTTCTGACAACAAGCCCTCTCATTTCATCTTGTTTCCTCAAGCTTCTTTGAGGGGAACTTTGAAAAATCTTGAGAAAAAAAAGTTAAAATGACAGGACTTGCAGTTGAAATCTTACTTCTTCAACACACACATTTTTATTAAATCTAATATTGTATCCAGCTTCAAAAGAGTAGCCAGCAGTATATTTGGTCTTCTCAAAGCAATCAAGAATTTGGAGAGATTTAGTAAATAACTAACTTTCTCATGTTTAAGCAAGTATTTGGAACATAACTTAAGAAAAGTTTCTTGTATAAAAATATAACAGAAGGTTAACAAAACTGGTTTTTCATCATAGAACTAGAGACAGTTTTTTGCTTGTTGCATTCCATATTTGACATAATTTCTATGGCAGGATACCCTTCCTAATGTCAACCACGTTACAGAGTGTACTGGGTGCATTTCTGTGATACCAACCCTACCACTCTACAGTATGGACTGGGTGCACACTTTAAAGAAAGCATGGGCAACCTTTTTCGAGCAGTTCGCAGCATAGAAAGTGGTTCCTCATAACGCAGGTTGCACTAATAGAAAATTCAAGACAATTTTGAAATTAGGCATACCATTAAGAAAGCCAAATAGGCCGCATGCAGCTCGCAGGCTACAATTTGCCCATGACTGCTTTAAAGGGTATACTGGGGGTATTTTATAGTAGGACCAATATATTGAAAAGTCCTCTTCAATTGCCAAATGCTGTAGCCTCCAATCAGTCAGCATATTTACTTTTAGTGGAACAGTGCAGAAAAGAACACAGTAAATATTCCTTACTTCAGATAATTGTTCATTTGTAGTTAAAAGTTTTGCTATAGGTAAACACCAGGTTGGTAGAGTTTCTGTGAGCAGGGGTCGACTGTTAGTCAAAAATGGCTTCATGTACCTAGAACAACAACAAAACAAAGACATTAGTAATAGCATTAACACAACATTAGTCAGAATAAAGACAAATATGGACCCATATCGATCCATCCAAGGGCCCCAAGCGAATGTCTCCACATATGGCATGTTAAGTATTTTAACCTGGGAAGGGGGGAGACAATCCTCTCTATGTCTGAACACAGCTGATTTCTTCTTCAGAGAGAGAGAGAGTGAGACTGATTATTTATCAACCTTGAAAGGATGAAAGACAAATTTGACCTCAGCTGTACTTGAATTCAGAATGAAGAGAGATTAAGAGATTAGTGTAAAGTATTCTATCCAATGTTCTAACAACTCACTGAATACTCCGCCTTATAGAGTCATATACAGTATATAATAATAATAATGATAATAATGAAATTATTGTGTAAAGTGTTCAGGTGCACTACAACTCGTCAAAGGTGCATGTATAGTACATAGAATAATATAAAAATGTCAGGGAAGTGAATAGTGTATGAGTCATGATATACATGTGTGTATGTGTATGGAGGGGGAATATTAGGTGTAGTGTTGGCGAATCTCAGGAAGCATGGAGGTTTTAAAGGATGCAGTGTTTCGACAGCTAACAATTGATGGAGGTAGTTTGTTCCATTCTTCAGTAACTCCCAGCGTAAAAAAATGTTTCCGAAAGTCATGGGAGCTGTGCTGTTTTCTACTTTGTGGGCATGCCCACGTGTGTTAGACACATGGAAATCAAAAAGGTACTCAGGGTTGTTGTTGGCAAGATGGTTAACAATTTTGTGGGTGTTTACCAAGTCAGTTGCCAGACGTCGGAGCTTCAATGTATCCATGCCCAGCGTAGCAAGGCGTTCAGAGTATGGTAGATGCCTGATGGAGGGTATTCGCTTGGTTGCACGTCTCTGAACAATTTCCAGGCGGTCACTGTTCTGAGCAAGATAGGGGTTCCAGACTGGTGATGCAAATTCTAAGTGTGGCCGCACCATAGCTATGTACAGCTTTAAATAGATAGCTGGAGAGCGGCTGACAAAGGTCTTGCTGAGTGATGCTAAGACACCCTCGGCCTTCTTGACAATTTTAGAGACGTGCTTCATCATCATCATCATCATCATCATCATCAACGTTTAACGTCCGTGTTCCACGCTTGCATGGGTTTGGACGGGGGTAGTCCCACTTGAGGCAAGAGTGATTGTCTTGCTCGCATAGGACTGTCTGGCAGGTTTTCTACAGTTGGATGCCCTTCCTAACACCAACCACATTTACAGTGTGGGTCTGGGAGGTTTTTACCGTGTTGCCTACACGGCCACATTACAGCGTGGACTGTGTGTTTTTTTTGTCGTGACACCTACACGATCTCATTTGTTTCGGCCCGGATGGCGCGGCACCAACATAACTTTACATAGGACGGGGTGGTGTGGATGGGGTGGGGGTGGTGGTGGTGGGACGGGGTGTATTTTGTTAGAGATGCCTACTGGCAAGGCGGGTCTTCTCTGTTACTGAGTACCGCCAAAGGTCTCGGTCCAGTGACATTGTCTTGGAGAGGTGTAAGTGTGTGAGGTCGGAGTTTATCAGCTCGTCCCAGGTTTTTCTAGGTCTGCCTATTCCGTGGCTACCGTCTATCTTTATTGCCCTGCACTTTGTTATACAGCTATCGACTTTCATGCGCATCACGTGTCCATACCAACGTAGCCTTCTCTCGAGTAAACAACATCTGATCCCTCTTATCTCTAATTTTTTCCTTAGTTCGTTTATGCTTTGCCGTTCACGTATATTACTGTTACACATCCAGCGGAGCATGCAAGCTTCGTTCCTCTCTAGTCTGCGTATATCCTCTGCACACAATGCCCAGGTCTCACTGCCATGCAACATTGCTGTTCGTATGCAGGCATCGTACAACCTGCCTTTCATTTTTAGGGAGAACCCTTTAGCAGCTAATAGTGGTATAAGCTCTCTGAACTTTTTCCAACCAGTTCTGACTCTAGCTACAGTACTTTCAGAGCACCCTCCCCCACTGCTGATTTTATCGCCCAGGTAACGGAAGCTGTCCACTATTTCTATAGAACCCTCTGCGCAATTGAAAGAGCTAGTATTGTGTGGGCACTTGCTGCTACTTATTGCACCAGAACACCGGCCACATGTAAAATCTATGTTCTTAGTTAGCTTACCTGTGATCCCACTACATCTTTTATGCACCCATACTTTGCATTTAGGACACAAAATGGAGTTTCTACCTACGCCTTTCCTACACACCGAGCACGACCATTTCCCAGAAGGGACCGCCGCCTTGTTTTCTTTCCTACAAACTAGAACTTTGGTCTTAGCCAGGTTAATTTTAAGTCCTTTTGACTCTAGGCCGTGCTTCCATGTTTGGAATTTCTTCTCTAGCTCGGCCATTGATTCCGCTATGAGTGTCAGGTCGTCTGCGTATAGGAGTTCCCATGGGCAGCCTGTCTTGAACTCCTCTGTTATAGCCTGAAGGGCAATAATAAATAAATAGTAGGGGGCTGAGAACAGAGCCCTGATGGACGCCAACTTTTACGCTAAACTCTTCACTATATTCGTTGTTAATTCTAACCTTGCTGACTGTTTCTTTATACATGGCTTGTATAGCCCTCACAAGCCATTCGTCAACGCCTAGTTTTCTAAGAGCCCACCAGATAATGGAGCGGGGGACTCTGTCGAAGGCTTTCTCCAAGTCGACAAAAGCTAAGTAGAGGGGTTTACCTTTAGCTAGGTACTTCTCCTGTAGTTGTCGTACTATGAAAAGAGCGTCTGTGGTACTTTTGCCTGACACAAACCCGAACTGCATTTCATCTAGGTCAATTCTCTCTCTGATTAATTGCGCTATTACTTTTTCTGTGACCTTCATGACCTGGTCGATTAATTTAATGCCTCTATAGTTACTCCTATCTAGGGCGTCTCCTTTACCCTTATAACAGTTAACGATGATGCTGCTATGCCAGTCCTTCGGAACAACCCCATTCTGTACGACTTGGTTAACTATGCGGGTGACCATGGTGTGTCCCACCGTGCCAGATGCCTTCAGC
Organism: Eledone cirrhosa; assembly: GCA_964016885.1. Classification (NCBI taxonomy): domain Eukaryota; kingdom Metazoa; phylum Mollusca; class Cephalopoda; order Octopoda; family Eledonidae; genus Eledone; species Eledone cirrhosa. The sequence continues at coordinate 27,723,531 of OZ024741.1, forward strand.
ATCTCAGCAACTATTTCCGAAGGCCCAGCCGCCTTACCTGTCTTCATATCCTTGATTGCCTTACTTATTATACTCCCCTCGACTAACACTGCTGGTCCCTCTATTGGGTCGACATGGGGGAGACTGTCTTTCTCCCATTTATTCTCCTCATTTAGTAGCCTTTCATAGTGACACTTCCAAGCTGCCTTCTTATCGGTGTCGGTGATGGCAAGTATGCCATCATCGTTAAGTACACACTTCTCCCCGACAATATCACGGTTTTCCTTGACGCATTGCCTAGCAATCCTGAACACCTCACGTTTTTGGTCATCGCGTTGTAGGACATGCTTGAACTTTCTTTCCTCAGCTTCCCTTCTTGCTAAGTACACTTCTCTCCTAGCTTCCCTCCTGGCCACTTGATAGTCTACTCTACTTCCCCCATCCCGCCATACTTTCCAAGCCTGCTTTTTGGCCTTAATTGACTCCTCCACCTTACTGTTCCACCACCATGTTACTCTCCTCCTGCCTACAGGCCTGCTCCAGCCACAGACTTCGTCTGTGGCCAACAGCAGGTTTGCTTTCAGAAATTCCCACTGTCCCTCTATATTGTCCGACTCTAAGTGTTCTTCCTTACTGTCGAAAGCATCAAGTAATATGTTTTGAAATTTATTTTTGGCTGTGGGGTCCTTTAGCTTCCATATTTTTCTCCTGAGGATAGTCCTCTTCTGCTGTCGAGTACGTCTCGACCTGACTATGAGGTCGCTAATTATCAGTCTATGTTGGGAGGTGCATTCTTCATGGGGGAGGGATTTAGTGTTTACAACAGACACTCTGTCACGTCTTCTGGTAAGGATATAATCTACCTGGCTTGTGTGTTCCCCGGATCTATAGGTGATCAGGTGATTGTCACGTTTTTTGAAGTTAGTGTTACAGATAGTTAGGTTATTTGCATCACAGAATTCCAGGATTCTGGAGCCTTCCTCATTTCTAGTACCAAACCCATAGCCTCCATGGATTTTGTCGTAGCCGTCACAATGTTGCCCAACGTGACCATTTAGGTCGCCTGCAATAATTATATAGTCACTGTCAGATATTTGGGAGGTAGTGAGCATCAGTGTCTCATAGAATCTGTCTTTTATAGTGCCGGGCAGTCCGGATTGGGGTGCATACGCAGATATTACTGTCACCGTAGTTCTATTGAGGACAAGTCGTATTTTAATTATTCTGTCGTTCACTCTATTTACGTCTATTATCTTATCCGCCCACTTTTCTGCTACCATGATTCCTACTCCACCCAGCCCATCGTCGTTTCCCACCCAGAAAAGCTTATAACATCGTTTTTTACCCTCAATGAATCTAGCAGACCCACCCCTCCACCTGGTCTCTTGAATACAACAAACATCGACCTCCTTACGTTCAAGCATTTCTACAACCTCGTTAGCGCGCCCCTTGAGGGTGCCTACATTTATGGTACCAACACTGAAGTTTTGGATCGCGTTTGGAGGGTGGGGGTGGTGTGGGGCGGGGGGAGATGGGGTTATGTTAGCCATCCGCGGGCGAAACAAAGAAGAGTGCTCGCATTCTCGTCCACGAGGTGAATTTGACTTTAGCATTGGCATTTTCGCTCTGAGCGTCCAGATTTTTCTCTCCCCTCCACTCTCCAGGATTCCGCAGTCCGTCCATCCATCCATCCATCATATATCGAAGGCAACCGTGCAAGCGATAGTATAGGCCTCTGGCTTATGATTGGTCCGCGTAATAATAATAATGGTGATGCGTGTGGGGGGGGGGGGGTCTCTGGCTTATAGTAATAATGGTGATGCGTGTGGGGGGGGTCTCTGGCTTATGATTGGTCCACGTATTAAGAATGGTGGTGTGTGGGGGCGGGTGGGAGGGATGTGGGGTAGCTAGCTGGAAGGTTATGAATGATTACCAGCGAGTAACAAAAAGCAAAACTGCAAGATTTGTTCTGTTCAATACGACAAAAACACCGTATTTAAACCTTAATAAATAACAAAAAATACAGATTTCGGATTTTGCGGGATTGGATGTTTGTACGAAATTGTGGTGTGTGGAGGAGATAGGAAAAACGTGAACGTTACGATTACATGGTTACACCGTAGTAGGGGTAGTTGAAGCAGCAATTGTTTGGCGAAAGTGAATAAACATGAACGGGAATTTATCTTATATATATATGTGTGTGTGTGTGTGTGTGTAGCTAAGAGAGAGAGAGAGAGAGTGGGAAGGGGGAGAGAGAGAGAGAGAGAGTGGCTGACCGCAACCCCTCGTGAAGAAAATGGTGGGTGAAGGGTGTATGAGCGGGATTTTTGACTTTCGAGGTAGCATGATATATATATTTAAAGTAAATTATAAGAAGTAGAATGGAAAGGATTTTGTTGTTTTTTGTTTTTTTGTTTGAGAATACGATAGAATTAGGGAATTGGAGGATACGATAGAATTAAGAATGGGAAGGATTTTGTTTTTTTTGTTTGGGAATACGATGGAATTAAGGAATTTAAGGAATTGGAGAATACGATAGAATTAGCTAGCTGGAAGGTTATGAATGTTTACCAGCGAGTAACAAAAAGCAAAACTGCAAGATTTGTTCTGTTCAATACGACAAAAACACCGTATTTAAACCTTAATAAATAACAAAAAATACAGATTTCGGATTTTGCGGGATTGGATGTTTGTACGAAATTGTGGTGTGTGGAGGAGATAGGAAAAACGTGAACGTTACGATTACATGGTTACACCGTAGTAGGGGTAGTTGAAGCAGCAATTGTTTGGCGAAAGTGAATAAACATGAACGGGATTTTATCTTATATATATATGTGTGTGTGTGTGTGTGTGTAGCTAAGAGAGAGAGAGAGAGAGTGGGAAGGGGGAGAGAGAGAGAGAGAGAGTGGCTGACCGCAACCCCTCGTGAAGAAAATGGTGGGTGAAGGGTGTATGAGCGGGATTTTTGACTTTCGAGGTAGCATGATATATATATTTAAAGTAAATTATAAGAAGTAGAATGGAAAGGATTTTGTTGTTTTTTGTTTTTTTGTTTGAGAATACGATAGAATTAGGGAATTGGAGGATACGATAGAATTAAGAATGGGAAGGATTTTGTTTTTTTGTTTGGGAATACGATGGAATTAAGGAATTTAAGGAATTGGAGAATACGATAGAATTAGCTAGCTGGAAGGTTATGAATGATTACCAGCGAGTAACAAAAAGCAAAACTGCAAGATTTGTTCTGTTCAATACGACAAAAACACCGTATTTAAACCTTAATAAATAACAAAAAATACAGATTTCGGATTTTGCGGGATTGGATGTTTGTACGAAATTGTGGTGTGTGGAGGAGATAGGAAAAACGTGAACGTTACGATTACATGGTTACACCGTAGTAGGGGTAGTTGAAGCAGCAATTGTTTGGCGAAAGTGAATAAACATGAACGGGAATTTATCTTATATATATATGTGTGTGTGTGTGTGTGTGTAGCTAAGAGAGAGAGAGAGAGAGTGGGAAGGGGGAGAGAGAGAGAGAGAGAGTGGCTGACCGCAACCCCTCGTGAAGAAAATGGTGGGTGAAGGGTGTATGAGCGGGATTTTTGACTTTCGAGGTAGCATGATATATATATTTAAAGTAAATTATAAGAAGTAGAATGGAAAGGATTTTGTTGTTTTTTGTTTTTTTGTTTGAGAATACGATAGAATTAGGGAATTGGAGGATACGATAGAATTAAGAATGGGAAGGATTTTGTTTTTTTTGTTTGGGAATACGATGGAATTAAGGAATTTAAGGAATTGGAGAATACGATAGAATTAGCTAGCTGGAAGGTTATGAATGTTTACCAGCGAGTAACAAAAAGCAAAACTGCAAGATTTGTTCTGTTCAATACGACAAAAACACCGTATTTAAACCTTAATAAATAACAAAAAATACAGATTTCGGATTTTGCGGGATTGGATGTTTGTACGAAATTGTGGTGTGTGGAGGAGATAGGAAAAACGTGAACGTTACGATTACATGGTTACACCGTAGTAGGGGTAGTTGAAGCAGCAATTGTTTGGCGAAAGTGAATAAACATGAACGGGATTTTATCTTATATATATATGTGTGTGTGTGTGTGTGTGTAGCTAAGAGAGAGAGAGAGAGAGTGGGAAGGGGGAGAGAGAGAGAGAGAGAGTGGCTGACCGCAACCCCTCGTGAAGAAAATGGTGGGTGAAGGGTGTATGAGCGGGATTTTTGACTTTCGAGGTAGCATGATATATATATTTAAAGTAAATTATAAGAAGTAGAATGGAAAGGATTTTGTTGTTTTTTGTTTTTTTGTTTGAGAATACGATAGAATTAGGGAATTGGAGGATACGATAGAATTAAGAATGGGAAGGATTTTGTTTTTTTGTTTGGGAATACGATGGAATTAAGGAATTTAAGGAATTGGAGAATACGATAGAATTAGCTAGCTGGAAGGTTATGAATGTTTACCAGCGAGTAACAAAAAGCAAAACTGCAAGATTTGTTCTGTTCAATACGACAAAAACACCGTATTTAAACCTTAATAAATAACAAAAAATACAGATTTCGGATTTTGCGGGATTGGATGTTTGTACGAAATTGTGGTGTGTGGAGGAGATAGGAAAAACGTGAACGTTACGATTACATGGTTACACCGTAGTAGGGGTAGTTGAAGCAGCAATTGTTTGGCGAAAGTGAATAAACATGAACGGGAATTTATCTTATATATATATGTGTGTGTGTGTGTGTGTGTAGCTAAGAGAGAGAGAGAGAGAGTGGGAAGGGGGAGAGAGAGAGAGAGAGAGTGGCTGACCGCAACCCCTCGTGAAGAAAATGGTGGGTGAAGGGTGTATGAGCGGGATTTTTGACTTTCGAGGTAGCATGATATATATATTTAAAGTAAATTATAAGAAGTAGAATGGAAAGGATTTTGTTGTTTTTTGTTTTTTTGTTTGAGAATACGATAGAATTAGGGAATTGGAGGATACGATAGAATTAAGAATGGGAAGGATTTTGTTTTTTTTGTTTGGGAATACGATGGAATTAAGGAATTTAAGGAATTGGAGAATACGATAGAATTAGCTAGCTGGAAGGTTATGAATGTTTACCAGCGAGTAACAAAAAGCAAAACTGCAAGATTTGTTCTGTTCAATACGACAAAAACACCGTATTTAAACCTTAATAAATAACAAAAAATACAGATTTCGGATTTTGCGGGATTGGATGTTTGTACGAAATTGTGGTGTGTGGAGGAGATAGGAAAAACGTGAACGTTACGATTACATGGTTACACCGTAGTAGGGGTAGTTGAAGCAGCAATTGTTTGGCGAAAGTGAATAAACATGAACGGGAATTTATCTTATATATATATGTGTGTGTGTGTGTGTGTGTAGCTAAGAGAGAGAGAGAGAGAGTGGGAAGGGGGAGAGAGAGAGAGAGAGAGTGGCTGACCGCAACCCCTCGTGAAGAAAATGGTGGGTGAAGGGTGTATGAGCGGGATTTTTGACTTTCGAGGTAGCATGATATATATATTTAAAGTAAATTATAAGAAGTAGAATGGAAAGGATTTTGTTGTTTTTTGTTTTTTTGTTTGAGAATACGATAGAATTAGGGAATTGGAGGATACGATAGAATTAAGAATGGGAAGGATTTTGTTTTTTTTGTTTGGGAATACGATGGAATTAAGGAATTTAAGGAATTGGAGAATACGATAGAATTAGCTAGCTGGAAGGTTATGAATGTTTACCAGCGAGTAACAAAAAGCAAAACTGCAAGATTTGTTCTGTTCAATACGACAAAAACACCGTATTTAAACCTTAATAAATAACAAAAAATACAGATTTCGGATTTTGCGGGATTGGATGTTTGTACGAAATTGTGGTGTGTGGAGGAGATAGGAAAAACGTGAACGTTACGATTACATGGTTACACCGTAGTAGGGGTAGTTGAAGCAGCAATTGTTTGGCGAAAGTGAATAAACATGAACGGGAATTTATCTTATATATATATGTGTGTGTGTGTGTGTGTGTAGCTAAGAGAGAGAGAGAGAGAGTGGGAAGGGGGAGAGAGAGAGAGAGAGAGTGGCTGACCGCAACCCCTCGTGAAGAAAATGGTGGGTGAAGGGTGTATGAGCGGGATTTTTGACTTTCGAGGTAGCATGATATATATATTTAAAGTAAATTATAAGAAGTAGAATGGAAAGGATTTTGTTGTTTTTTGTTTTTTTGTTTGAGAATACGATAGAATTAGGGAATTGGAGGATACGATAGAATTAAGAATGGGAAGGATTTTGTTTTTTTTGTTTGGGAATACGATGGAATTAAGGAATTTAAGGAATTGGAGAATACGATAGAATTAGCTAGCTGGAAGGTTATGAATGTTTACCAGCGAGTAACAAAAAGCAAAACTGCAAGATTTGTTCTGTTCAATACGACAAAAACACCGTATTTAAACCTTAATAAATAACAAAAAATACAGATTTCGGATTTTGCGGGATTGGATGTTTGTACGAAATTGTGGTGTGTGGAGGAGATAGGAAAAACGTGAACGTTACGATTACATGGTTACACCGTAGTAGGGGTAGTTGAAGCAGCAATTGTTTGGCGAAAGTGAATAAACATGAACGGGAATTTATCTTATATATATATGTGTGTGTGTGTGTGTGTGTAGCTAAGAGAGAGAGAGAGAGAGTGGGAAGGGGGAGAGAGAGAGAGAGAGAGTGGCTGACCGCAACCCCTCGTGAAGAAAATGGTGGGTGAAGGGTGTATGAGCGGGATTTTTGACTTTCGAGGTAGCATGATATATATATTTAAAGTAAATTATAAGAAGTAGAATGGAAAGGATTTTGTTGTTTTTTGTTTTTTTGTTTGAGAATACGATAGAATTAGGGAATTGGAGGATACGATAGAATTAAGAATGGGAAGGATTTTGTTTTTTTGTTTGGGAATACGATGGAATTAAGGAATTTAAGGAATTGGAGAATACGATAGAATTAGCTAGCTGGAAGGTTATGAATGTTTACCAGCGAGTAACAAAAAGCAAAACTGCAAGATTTGTTCTGTTCAATACGACAAAAACACCGTATTTAAACCTTAATAAATAACAAAAAATACAGATTTCGGATTTTGCGGGATTGGATGTTTGTACGAAATTGTGGTGTGTGGAGGAGATAGGAAAAACGTGAACGTTACGATTACATGGTTACACCGTAGTAGGGGTAGTTGAAGCAGCAATTGTTTGGCGAAAGTGAATAAACATGAACGGGAATTTATCTTATATATATATGTGTGTGTGTGTGTGTGTGTAGCTAAGAGAGAGAGAGAGAGAGTGGGAAGGGGGAGAGAGAGAGAGAGAGAGAGAGAGTGGCTGACCGCAACCCCTCGTGAAGAAAATGGTGGGTGAAGGGTGTATGAGCGGGATTTTTGACTTTCGAGGTAGCATGATATATATATTTAAAGTAAATTATAAGAAGTAGAATGGAAAGGATTTTGTTGTTTTTTGTTTTTTTGTTTGAGAATACGATAGAATTAGGGAATTGGAGGATACGATAGAATTAAGAATGGGAAGGATTTTGTTTTTTTGTTTGGGAATACGATGGAATTAAGGAATTTAAGGAATTGGAGAATACGATAGAATTAGCTAGCTGGAAGGTTATGAATGTTTACCAGCGAGTAACAAAAAGCAAAACTGCAAGATTTGTTCTGTTCAATACGACAAAAACACCGTATTTAAACCTTAATAAATAACAAAAAATACAGATTTCGGATTTTGCGGGATTGGATGTTTGTACGAAATTGTGGTGTGTGGAGGAGATAGGAAAAACGTGAACGTTACGATTACATGGTTACACCGTAGTAGGGGTAGTTGAAGCAGCAATTGTTTGGCGAAAGTGAATAAACATGAACGGGAATTTATCTTATATATATATGTGTGTGTGTGTGTGTGTGTAGCTAAGAGAGAGAGAGAGTGGGAAGGGGGAGAGAGAGAGAGAGAGAGTGGCTGACCGCAACCCCTCGTGAAGAAAATGGTGGGTGAAGGGTGTATGAGCGGGATTTTTGACTTTCGAGGTAGCATGATATATATATTTAAAGTAAATTATAAGAAGTAGAATGGAAAGGATTTTGTTGTTTTTTGTTTTTTTGTTTGAGAATACGATAGAATTAGGGAATTGGAGGATACGATAGAATTAAGAATGGGAAGGATTTTGTTTTTTTTGTTTGGGAATACGATGGAATTAAGGAATTTAATGAATTGGAGAATACGATAGAATTAGCTAGCTGGAAGGTTATGAATGTTTACCAGCGAGTAACAAAAAGCAAAACTGCAAGATTTGTTCTGTTCAATACGACAAAAACACCGTATTTAAACCTTAATAAATAACAAAAAATACAGATTTCGGATTTTGCGGGATTGGATGTTTGTACGAAATTGTGGTGTGTGGAGGAGATAGGAAAAACGTGAACGTTACGATTACATGGTTACACCGTAGTAGGGGTAGTTGAAGCAGCAATTGTTTGGCGAAAGTGAATAAACATGAACGGGAATTTATCTTATATATATATGTGTGTGTGTGTGTGTGTGTAGCTAAGAGAGAGAGAGAGAGAGTGGGAAGGGGGAGAGAGAGAGAGAGAGAGTGGCTGACCGCAACCCCTCGTGAAGAAAATGGTGGGTGAAGGGTGTATGAGCGGGATTTTTGACTTTCGAGGTAGCATGATATATATATTTAAAGTAAATTATAAGAAGTAGAATGGAAAGGATTTTGTTGTTTTTTGTTTTTTTGTTTGAGAATACGATAGAATTAGGGAATTGGAGGATACGATAGAATTAAGAATGGGAAGGATTTTGTTTTTTTGTTTGGGAATACGATGGAATTAAGGAATTTAAGGAATTGGAGAATACGATAGAATCAGCTAGCTGGAAGGTTATGAATGTTTACCAGCGAGTAACAAAAAGCAAAACTGCAAGATTTGTTCTGTTCAATACGACAAAAACACCGTATTTAAACCTTAATAAATAACAAAAAATACAGATTTCGGATTTTGCGGGATTGGATGTTTGTACGAAATTGTGGTGTGTGGAGGAGATAGGAAAAACGTGAACGTTACGATTACATGGTTACACCGTAGTAGGGGTAGTTGAAGCAGCAATTGTTTGGCGAAAGTGAAATAAACATGAACGGGAATTTATCTTATATATATATGTGTGTGTGTGTGTGTGTGTAGCTAAGAGAGAGAGAGAGAGAGTGGGAAGGGGGAGAGAGAGAGAGAGAGAGTGGCTGACCGCAACCCCTCGTGAAGAAAATGGTGGGTGAAGGGTGTATGAGCGGGATTTTTGACTTTCGAGGTAGCATGATATATATATTTAAAGTAAATTATAAGAAGTAGAATGGAAAGGATTTTGTTGTTTTTTGTTTTTTTGTTTGAGAATACGATAGAATTAGGGAATTGGAGGATACGATAGAATTAAGAATGGGAAGGATTTTGTTTTTTTGTTTGGGAATACGATGGAATTAAGGAATTTAAGGAATTGGAGAATACGATAGAATTAGCTAGCTGGAAGGTTATGAATGTTTACCAGCGAGTAACAAAAAGCAAAACTGCAAGATTTGTTCTGTTCAATACGACAAAAACACCGTATTTAAACCTTAATAAATAACAAAAAATACAGATTTCGGATTTTGCGGGATTGGATGTTTGTACGAAATTGTGGTGTGTGGAGGAGATAGGAAAAACGTGAACGTTACGATTACATGGTTACACCGTAGTAGGGGTAGTTGAAGCAGCAATTGTTTGGCGAAAGTGAATAAACATGAACGGGAATTTATCTTATATATATATGTGTGTGTGTGTGTGTGTGTAGCTAAGAGAGAGAGAGAGAGAGTGGGAAGGGGGAGAGAGAGAGAGAGAGAGTGGCTGACCGCAACCCCTCGTGAAGAAAATGGTGGGTGAAGGGTGTATGAGCGGGATTTTTGACTTTCGAGGTAGCATGATATATATATTTAAAGTAAATTATAAGAAGTAGAATGGAAAGGATTTTGTTGTTTTTTGTTTTTTTGTTTGAGAATACGATAGAATTAGGGAATTGGAGGATACGATAGAATTAAGAATGGGAAGGATTTTGTTTTTTTGTTTGGGAATACGATGGAATTAAGGAATTTAAGGAATTGGAGAATACGATAGAATTAGCTAGCTGGAAGGTTATGAATGTTTACCAGCGAGTAACAAAAAGCAAAACTGCAAGATTTGTTCTGTTCAATACGACAAAAACACCGTATTTAAACCTTAATAAATAACAAAAAATACAGATTTCGGATTTTGCGGGATTGGATGTTTGTACGAAATTGTGGTGTGTGGAGGAGATAGGAAAAACGTGAACGTTACGATTACATGGTTACACCGTAGTAGGGGTAGTTGAAGCAGCAATTGTTTGGCGAAAGTGAATAAACATGAACGGGAATTTATCTTATATATATATGTGTGTGTGTGTGTGTGTGTAGCTAAGAGAGAGAGAGAGAGAGTGGGAAGGGGGAGAGAGAGAGAGAGAGAGTGGCTGACCGCAACCCCTCGTGAAGAAAATGGTGGGTGAAGGGTGTATGAGCGGGATTTTTGACTTTCGAGGTAGCATGATATATATATTTAAAGTAAATTATAAGAAGTAGAATGGAAAGGATTTTGTTGTTTTTTGTTTTTTTGTTTGAGAATACGATAGAATTAGGGAATTGGAGGATACGATAGAATTAAGAATGGGAAGGATTTTGTTTTTTTGTTTGGGAATACGATGGAATTAAGGAATTTAAGGAATTGGAGAATACGATAGAATTAGCTAGCTGGAAGGTTATGAATGTTTACCAGCGAGTAACAAAAAGCAAAACTGCAAGATTTGTTCTGTTCAATACGACAAAAACACCGTATTTAAACCTTAATAAATAACAAAAAATACAGATTTCGGATTTTGCGGGATTGGATGTTTGTACGAAATTGTGGTGTGTGGAGGAGATAGGAAAAACGTGAACGTTACGATTACATGGTTACACCGTAGTAGGGGTAGTTGAAGCAGCAATTGTTTGGCGAAAGTGAATAAACATGAACGGGAATTTATCTTATATATATATGTGTGTGTGTGTGTGTGTGTGTAGCTAAGAGAGAGAGAGAGAGAGTGGGAAGGGGAGAGAGAGAGAGAGAGAGAGTGGCTGACCGCAACCCCTCGTGAAGAAAATGGTGGGTGAAGGGTGTATGAGCGGGATTTTTGACTTTCGAGGTAGCATGATATATATATTTAAAGTAAATTATAAGAAGTAGAATGGAAAGGATTTTGTTGTTTTTTGTTTTTTTGTTTGAGAATACGATAGAATTAGGGAATTGGAGGATACGATAGAATTAAGAATGGGAAGGATTTTGTTTTTTTGTTTGGGAATACGATGGAATTAAGGAATTTAAGGAATTGGAGAATACGATAGAATTGGCTAGCTGGAAGGTTATGAATGTTTACCAGCGAGTAACAAAAAGCAAAACTGCAAGATTTGTTCTGTTCAATACGACAAAAACACCGTATTTAAACCTTAATAAATAACAAAAAATATAGATTTCGGATTTTGCGGGATTGGATGTTTGTACGAAATTGTGGTGTGTGGAGGAGATAGGAAAAACGTGAACGTTACGATTACATGGTTACACCGTAGTAGGGGTAGTTGAAGCAGCAATTGTTTGGCGAAAGTGAATAAACATGAACGGGAATTTATCTTATATATATATGTGTGTGTGTGTGTGTGTGTAGCTAAGAGAGAGAGAGAGAGAGTGGGAAGGGGGAGAGAGAGAGAGAGAGAGTGGCTGACCGCAACCCCTCGTGAAGAAAATGGTGGGTGAAGGGTGTATGAGCGGGATTTTTGACTTTCGAGGTAGCATGATATATATATTTAAAGTAAATTATAAGAAGTAGAATGGAAAGGATTTTGTTGTTTTTTGTTTTTTTGTTTGAGAATACGATAGAATTAGGGAATTGGAGGATACGATAGAATTAAGAATGGGAAGGATTTTGTTTTTTTGTTTGGGAATACGATGGAATTAAGGAATTTAAGGAATTGGAGAATACGATAGAATTAGCTAGCTGGAAGGTTATGAATGTTTACCAGCGAGTAACAAAAAGCAAAACTGCAAGATTTGTTCTGTTCAATACGACAAAAACACCGTATTTAAACCTTAATAAATAACAAAAAATACAGATTTCGGATTTTGCGGGATTGGATGTTTGTACGAAATTGTGGTGTGTGGAGGAGATAGGAAAAACGTGAACGTTACGATTACATGGTTACACCGTAGTAGGGGTAGTTGAAGCAGCAATTGTTTGGCGAAAGTGAATAAACATGAACGGGATTTTATCTTATATATATATGTGTGTGTGTGTGTGTGTGTAGCTAAGAGAGAGAGAGAGAGAGTGGGAAGGGGAAGAGAGAGAGAGAGAGAGTGGCTGACCGCAACCCCTCGTGAAGAAAATGGTGGGTGAAGGGTGTATGAGCGGGATTTTTGACTTTCGAGGTAGCATGATATATATATTTAAAGTAAATTATAAGAAGTAGAATGGAAAGGATTTTGTTGTTTTTTGTTTTTTTGTTTGAGAATACGATAGAATTAGGGAATTGGAGGATACGATAGAATTAAGAATGGGAAGGATTTTGTTTTTTTGTTTGGGAATACGATGGAATTAAGGAATTTAAGGAATTGGAGAATACGATAGAATTAGCTAGCTGGAAGGTTATGAATGTTTACCAGCGAGTAACAAAAAGCAAAACTGCAAGATTTGTTCTGTTCAATACGACAAAAACACCGTATTTAAACCTTAATAAATAACAAAAAATACAGATTTCGGATTTTGCGGGATTGGATGTTTGTACGAAATTGTGGTGTGTGGAGGAGATAGGAAAAACGTGAACGTTACGATTACATGGTTACACCGTAGTAGGGGTAGTTGAAGCAGCAATTGTTTGGCGAAAGTGAATAAACATGAACGGGAATTTATCTTATATATATATGTGTGTGTGTGTGTGTGTGTAGCTAAGAGAGAGAGAGAGAGTGGGAAGGGGGAGAGAGAGAGAGAGAGAGTGGCTGACCGCAACCCCTCGTGAAGAAAATGGTGGGTGAAGGGTGTATGAGCGGGATTTTTGACTTTCGAGGTAGCATGATATATATATTTAAAGTAAATTATAAGAAGTAGAAAGGAAAGGATTTTGTTGTTTTTTGTTTTTTTGTTTGAGAATACGATAGAATTAGGGAATTGGAGGATACGATAGAATTAAGAATGGGAAGGATTTTGTTTTTTTTGTTTGGGAATACGATGGAATTAAGGAATTTAAGGAATTGGAGAATACGATAGAATTAGCTAGCTGGAAGGTTATGAATGTTTACCAGCGAGTAACAAAAAGCAAAACTGCAAGATTTGTTCTGTTCAATACGACAAAAACACCGTATTTAAACCTTAATAAATAACAAAAAATACAGATTTCGGATTTTGCGGGATTGGATGTTTGTACGAAATTGTGGTGTGTGGAGGAGATAGGAAAAACGTGAACGTTACGATTACATGGTTACACCGTAGTAGGGGTAGTTGAAGCAGCAATTGTTTGGCGAAAGTGAATAAACATGAACGGGAATTTATCTTATATATATATGTGTGTGTGTGTGTGTGTGTAGCTAAGAGAGAGAGAGAGAGAGTGGGAAGGGGGAGAGAGAGAGAGAGAGAGTGGCTGACCGCAACCCCTCGTGAAGAAAATGGTGGGTGAAGGGTGTATGAGCGGGATTTTTGACTTTCGAGGTAGCATGATATATATATTTAAAGTAAATTATAAGAAGTAGAATGGAAAGGATTTTGTTGTTTTTTGTTTTTTTGTTTGAGAATACGATAGAATTAGGGAATTGGAGGATACGATAGAATTAAGAATGGGAAGGATTTTGTTTTTTTGTTTGGGAATACGATGGAATTAAGGAATTTAAGGAATTGGAGAATACGATAGAATTAGCTAGCTGGAAGGTTATGAATGTTTACCAGCGAGTAACAAAAAGCAAAACTGCAAGATTTGTTCTGTTCAATACGACAAAAACACCGTATTTAAACCTTAATAAATAACAAAAAATACAGATTTCGGATTTTGCGGGATTGGATGTTTGTACGAAATTGTGGTGTGTGGAGGAGATAGGAAAAACGTGAACGTTACGATTACATGGTTACACCGTAGTAGGGGTAGTTGAAGCAGCAATTGTTTGGCGAAAGTGAATAAACATGAACGGGAATTTATCTTATATATATATGTGTGTGTGTGTGTGTGTGTAGCTAAGAGAGAGAGAGAGAGAGTGGGAAGGGGGAGAGAGAGAGAGAGAGAGTGGCTGACCGCAACCCCTCGTGAAGAAAATGGTGGGTGAAGGGTGTATGAGCGGGATTTTTGACTTTCGAGGTAGCATGATATATATATTTAAAGTAAATTATAAGAAGTAGAATGGAAAGGATTTTGTTGTTTTTTGTTTTTTTGTTTGAGAATACGATAGAATTAGGGAATTGGAGGATACGATAGAATTAAGAATGGGAAGGATTTTGTTTTTTTGTTTGGGAATACGATGGAATTAAGGAATTTAAGGAATTGGAGAATACGATAGAATTAGCTAGCTGGAAGGTTATGAATGTTTACCAGCGAGTAACAAAAAGCAAAACTGCAAGATTTGTTCTGTTCAATACGACAAAAACACCGTATTTAAACCTTAATAAATAACAAAAAATACAGATTTCGGATTTTGCGGGATTGGATGTTTGTACGAAATTGTGGTGTGTGGAGGAGATAGGAAAAACGTGAACGTTACGATTACATGGTTACACCGTAGTAGGGGTAGTTGAAGCAGCAATTGTTTGGCGAAAGTGAATAAACATGAACGGGAATTTATCTTATATATATATGTGTGTGTGTGTGTGTGTGTAGCTAAGAGAGAGAGAGAGAGAGTGGGAAGGGGGAGAGAGAGAGAGAGAGAGTGGCTGACCGCAACCCCTCGTGAAGAAAATGGTGGGTGAAGGGTGTATGAGCGGGATTTTTGACTTTCGAGGTAGCATGATATATATATTTAAAGTAAATTATAAGAAGTAGAATGGAAAGGATTTTGTTGTTTTTTGTTTTTTTGTTTGAGAATACGCTAGAATTAGGGAATTGGAGGATACGATAGAATTAAGAATGGGAAGGATTTTGTTTTTTTGTTTGGGAATACGATGGAATTAAGGAATTTAAGGAATTGGAGAATACGATAGAATTAGCTAGCTGGAAGGTTATGAATGTTTACCAGCGAGTAACAAAAAGCAAAACTGCAAGATTTGTTCTGTTCAATACGACAAAAACACCGTATTTAAACCTTAATAAATAACAAAAAATACAGATTTCGGATTTTGCGGGATTGGATGTTTGTACGAAATTGTGGTGTGTGGAGGAGATAGGAAAAACGTGAACGTTACGATTACATGGTTACACCGTAGTAGGGGTAGTTGAAGCAGCAATTGTTTGGCGAAAGTGAATAAACATGAACGGGAATTTATCTTATATATATATGTGTGTGTGTGTGTGTGTGTAGCTAAGAGAGAGAGAGAGAGAGTGGGAAGGGGGAGAGAGAGAGAGAGAGAGTGGCTGACCGCAACCCCTCGTGAAGAAAATGGTGGGTGAAGGGTGTATGAGCGGGATTTTTGACTTTCGAGGTAGCATGATATATATATTTAAAGTAAATTATAAGAAGTAGAATGGAAAGGATTTTGTTGTTTTTTGTTTTTTTGTTTGAGAATACGATAGAATTAGGGAATTGGAGGATACGATAGAATTAAGAATGGGAAGGATTTTGTTTTTTTGTTTGGGAATACGATGGAATTAAGGAATTTAAGGAATTGGAGAATACGATAGAATTAGCTAGCTGGAAGGTTATGAATGTTTACCAGCGAGTAACAAAAAGCAAAACTGCAAGATTTGTTCTGTTCAATACGACAAAAACACCGTATTTAAACCTTAATAAATAACAAAAAATACAGATTTCGGATTTTGCGGGATTGGATGTTTGTACGAAATTGTGGTGTGTGGAGGAGATAGGAAAAACGTGAACGTTACGATTACATGGTTACACCGTAGTAGGGGTAGTTGAAGCAGCAATTGTTTGGCGAAAGTGAATAAACATGAACGGGAATTTATCTTATATATATATGTGTGTGTGTGTGTGTGTGTAGCTAAGAGAGAGAGAGAGAGAGTGGGAAGGGGGAGAGAGAGAGAGAGAGAGTGGCTGACCGCAACCCCTCGTGAAGAAAATGGTGGGTGAAGGGTGTATGAGCGGGATTTTTGACTTTCGAGGTAGCATGATATATATATTTAAAGTAAATTATAAGAAGTAGAATGGAAAGGATTTTGTTGTTTTTTGTTTTTTTGTTTGAGAATACGATAGAATTAGGGAATTGGAGGATACGATAGAATTAAGAATGGGAAGGATTTTGTTTTTTTGTTTGGGAATACGATGGAATTAAGGAATTTAAGGAATTGGAGAATACGATAGAATTAGCTAGCTGGAAGGTTATGAATGTTTACCAGCGAGTAACAAAAAGCAAAACTGCAAGATTTGTTCTGTTCAATACGACAAAAACACCGTATTTAAACCTTAATAAATAACAAAAAATACAGATTTCGGATTTTGCGGGATTGGATGTTTGTACGAAATTGTGGTGTGTGGAGGAGATAGGAAAAACGTGAACGTTACGATTACATGGTTACACCGTAGTAGGGGTAGTTGAAGCAGCAATTGTTTGGCGAAAGTGAATAAACATGAACGGGAATTTATCTTATATATATATGTGTGTGTGTGTGTGTGTGTAGCTAAGAGAGAGAGAGAGAGAGTGGGAAGGGGGAGAGAGAGAGAGAGAGAGTGGCTGACCGCAACCCCTCGTGAAGAAAATGGTGGGTGAAGGGTGTATGAGCGGGATTTTTGACTTTCGAGGTAGCATGATATATATATTTAAAGTAAATTATAAGAAGTAGAATGGAAAGGATTTTGTTGTTTTTTGTTTTTTTGTTTGAGAATACGATAGAATTAGGGAATTGGAGGATACGATAGAATTAAGAATGGGAAGGATTTTGTTTTTTTGTTTGGGAATACGATGGAATTAAGGAATTTAAGGAATTGGAGAATACGATAGAATTAGCTAGCTGGAAGGTTATGAATGTTTACCAGCGAGTAACAAAAAGCAAAACTGCAAGATTTGTTCTGTTCAATACGACAAAAACACCGTATTTAAACCTTAATAAATAACAAAAAATACAGATTTCGGATTTTGCGGGATTGGATGTTTGTACGAAATTGTGGTGTGTGGAGGAGATAGGAAAAACGTGAACGTTACGATTACATGGTTACACCGTAGTAGGGGTAGTTGAAGCAGCAATTGTTTGGCGAAAGTGAATAAACATGAACGGGAATTTATCTTATATATATATGTGTGTGTGTGTGTGTGTGTAGCTAAGAGAGAGAGAGAGAGAGTGGGAAGGGGGAGAGAGAGAGAGAGAGAGTGGCTGACCGCAACCCCTCGTGAAGAAAATGGTGGGTGAAGGGTGTATGAGCGGGATTTTTGACTTTCGAGGTAGCATGATATATATATTTAAAGTAAATTATAAGAAGTAGAATGGAAAGGATTTTGTTGTTTTTTGTTTTTTTGTTTGAGAATACGATAGAAT
Source organism: Eledone cirrhosa (assembly GCA_964016885.1). Lineage (NCBI taxonomy): Eukaryota > Metazoa > Mollusca > Cephalopoda > Octopoda > Eledonidae > Eledone > Eledone cirrhosa. The sequence continues at coordinate 27,741,242 of OZ024741.1, forward strand.
TAGGGAATTGGAGGATACGATAGAATTAAGAATGGGAAGGATTTTGTTTTTTTGTTTGGGAATACGATGGAATTAAGGAATTTAAGGAATTGGAGAATACGATAGAATTAGCTAGCTGGAAGGTTATGAATGTTTACCAGCGAGTAACAAAAAGCAAAACTGCAAGATTTGTTCTGTTCAATACGACAAAAACACCGTATTTAAACCTTAATAAATAACAAAAAATACAGATTTCGGATTTTGCGGGATTGGATGTTTGTACGAAATTGTGGTGTGTGGAGGAGATAGGAAAAACGTGAACGTTACGATTACATGGTTACACCGTAGTAGGGGTAGTTGAAGCAGCAATTGTTTGGCGAATGTGAATAAACATGAACGGGAATTTATCTTATATATATATGTGTGTGTGTGTGTGTGTGTAGCTAAGAGAGAGAGAGAGAGAGTGGGAAGGGGGAGAGAGAGAGAGAGAGAGTGGCTGACCGCAACCCCTCGTGAAGAAAATGGTGGGTGAAGGGTGTATGAGCGGGATTTTTGACTTTCGAGGTAGCATGATATATATATTTAAAGTAAATTATAAGAAGTAGAATGGAAAGGATTTTGTTGTTTTTTGTTTTTTTGTTTGAGAATACGATAGAATTAGGGAATTGGAGGATACGATAGAATTAAGAATGGGAAGGATTTTGTTTTTTTGTTTGGGAATACGATGGAATTAAGGAATTTAAGGAATTGGAGAATACGATAGAATTGGCTAGCTGGAAGGTTATGAATGTTTACCAGCGAGTAACAAAAAGCAAAACTGCAAGATTTGTTCTGTTCAATACGACAAAAACACCGTATTTAAACCTTAATAAATAACAAAAAATACAGATTTCGGATTTTGCGGGATTGGATGTTTGTACGAAATTGTGGTGTGTGGAGGAGATAGGAAAAACGTGAACGTTACGATTACATGGTTACACCGTAGTAGGGGTAGTTGAAGCAGCAATTGTTTGGCGAAAGTGAATAAACATGAACGGGAATTTATCTTATATATATATGTGTGTGTGTGTGTGTGTGTAGCTAAGAGAGAGAGAGAGAGAGTGGGAAGGGGGAGAGAGAGAGAGAGAGAGTGGCTGACCGCAACCCCTCGTGAAGAAAATGGTGGGTGAAGGGTGTATGAGCGGGATTTTTGACTTTCGAGGTAGCATGATATATATATTTAAAGTAAATTATAAGAAGTAGAATGGAAAGGATTTTGTTGTTTTTTGTTTTTTTGTTTGAGAATACGATAGAATTAGGGAATTGGAGGATACGATAGAATTAGGAATGGGAAGGATTTTCGTCCAACGCAAACCGCTGCTGACCGTAATGCCCAGGTCACATTCACAGGAAGACTTCTTGATATTAGTGTTGTGGAGGGAGTATGTGGACGCTGGGTTTTTACTCCCAAAATGCATGGTGGTACACTTGTCCACAGCCAGCTTCAGTTGCCAGTCTGTGATCCATTGTTGCATTATGTCCAGGTCAGACTGCAGGCAAGATCAATAGTGTTCAGGATCTGTCCTTTTTATCTCAATAATAAACATACATTTAATCTCACTGTATTTTAAGGTATTGGGCGACAAGCAATGTATACAAGCATTTCAGATTGGTATCTTTTCTTCAGCACTCAACTAAGATCAGGTAAAGCAGTAAAGACATAGATTTTACACCCACCAGTCATGATACCACTTCCAACACGGGCTGCGAATGTCAATCCTGTTTATGAAAATAATTGTTTCTACTTTTGGCACAAGGCCAGCAATTACCCAGTGCATTACTGGTACTTTATAATGAACATAAGAGGTGACAGTACGTACCCTTGGTGGCGTCTGACTCCCACATCGAATGCATGTATACGTTGTAAATAAAAAAACAGATACATACACATACCAGAAGTATATTTCAAAGGAAGTGGTAACTTACTTAGTATCAAAGTTATACCAATGAAGCACAAGCCAAGCTTTCTCTCCTGAAGGAGGTTGTTCACTTGGCACTGAACCAGGACTCTGAAAAATAGTAGTTTTAAGGAAATTCATTTTAGATTTATATATATATATATATATATACACACATATATGTATATACATATATATACATATATATATATATATATATATATATATGTATATATATACATATATATGTATATATATATATACATCATCATCATCAGGTTTAGCGTCCGTGTTCCACGCTTGCATGGGTTTGGACGGGGGTTTTCCCACTTGAGGCAAGAGTGGTTGTCTTGCTCGCATAGGACTGTCTGGCGGGTTTTCTACAGTTGGATGCCCTTCCTAACACCAACCACATTTACAGTGTGGGGCTGGGAGGTTTTTACCATGTTGCCTACACGGCCACATTACAGCGTGGACTGTCTGGCGGGTTTTCTACAGCTGGATGCCCTTCCTAACACCAACCACATTTACAGTGTGGGGCTGGGATGTTTTTACCGTGTTGCCTACACGGCCACATTTACAGCGTGGACTGTGTGTTTTTTTGTCGTGACACCTACACGATCTCATTTGTTTCGGCCTGGATGTTGTGGGACCAACATAACTGTACATTGAAAGGGGCGGTGTGGATGGGGTGGAGGTGGTGGGACGGGGGGGTGTTTTGATAGAGATGCCTACTGACTGTAGTAGGTTTTTACTTTGTATTTAGGTAAGGCGGGTCTTCTCTATTACTGAGTACCGCCAAAGGTCTCGGTCCAGTGACATTGCCTTGGAGAGGTGTAAGCGTGTGAAGTCGGAATTTATCAGCTCGTCCCATGTTTTTCTGGGTCTGCCTACTCCGTGGCTACCGTCTATCTTTATTGCCCTGCACTTTGTTATACAGCTGTCGTCTTTCATGCGCATCACGTGACCGTACCAACGTAGCCTTCTCTCGAGTAAACAACATCTGATCCCTCTTATTTCTAATTTTTTCCTTAGTTCGTTTATGCTTTGCCGTTCACGTATATTACTATTGCACATCCAGCGGAGCATGCAAGCTTCGTTCCTCTCTAGTATATCCTCTGCACACAATGCCCAGGTTTCACTGCCATGCAGCATTGCTGTTCGTATGCAGGCATCGTATAACCTGCCTTTCATTTTTAGGGAGAACCCTCTAGCGGCTAATAGTGGTATAAGCTCTCTGAACTTTTTCCATCCAGTTCTGACTCTAGCTACTGTACTTTCAGAGCACCCTCCCCCACTGCTGATTTTGTCACCCAGGTAACGGAAGCTGTCCACTATTTCTATAGAACCCTCTGCGCAGTTGAAGGAGCTAGTATTTTGTGGGCACTTGCTGCTACTTATTGCACCAGAGCACCGGCCACATGTAAAATCTATGTTCTTAGTTAGCTTACCTGTGATCCCACTACATCTTTTATGCACCCATACTTTGCATTTGGGACATAAAATGGAGTTTCTACCTACGCCTTTCCTACACACTGAGCATGGCCATTTCCCAGATGGGACTGCCGCCATATTTTCTTTCCTACAAACTAGAACTTTTGTCTTAGCCAGGTTAATTTTAAGGCCTTTTGATTCTAGGCCGTGCTTCCATGTTTGGAATTTCTTCTCTAGTTCGGTCATTGATTCAGCTATGAGCGTTAGATCATCTGCGTATAGGAGTTCCCATGGGCAGCCGGTCTTGAACTCCTCTGTTATAGCCTGAAGGGCAATAATAAATAGTAGGGGGCTAAGAACAGAGCCCTGATGGACACCAACTTTTACGCTAAACTCTTCACTATATTCGTTGTTAATTCTAACCTTACTGACTGTTTCTTTATACATGGCTTGTATAGCTCTCACAAGCCATTCGTCAACACCTAGTTTTCTAAGAGACCACCAGATAATGGAACGGGGGACTCTGTCGAAGGCTTTCTCCAAGTCGACGAAAGCTAAGTATAGGGGTTTACTTTTAGCTAGGTACTTCTCCTGTAGTTGTCGTACAATGAAAAGAGCGTCTGTGGTACTTTTGCCTGACACAAATCCGAACTGCATTTCATCTAGATCAATTCTCTCTCTGATTAGTTGCGCTATTACTTTTTCCGTGACCTTCATGACCTGGTCGATTAATTTAATGCCTCTATAGTTACTCCTATCTAGGGCATCTCCTTTTCCCTTATAGCAGTTAACGATGATGCTGCTACGCCAGTCCTTCGGAACAACCCCATTCTGTACGACTTGGTTAACTATCCGGGTGACCATGGTGTGTCCCACCGAACCAGATGCCTTCAGCATCTCAGCAACTATTTCCGAAGGACCAGCCGCCTTACCCGTCTTCATATCTTTGATTGCCTTGCTTATTGTACTACCCTGGACTAACACTGCTGGTCCCTCTATTGGGTCGATGTGGGGGAGACTGTCTTTCTCCCATTTGTTCTCCTCATTTAGAAGCCTTTCGTAGTGACACTTCCAAGCTACCTTCTTATCAGCGTCGGTGATGGCAAGTATGCCATCATCGTTAAGCACACACTTCTCCCCGACAATATCACGGTTTTCCTTGACACATTGCCTGGCAATCCTGAACACCTCACGTTTTTAGTCCTCACGTTGTAGAACATGCTTGAACTTTCTTTCCTCTGCTTCCCTTCTTGCGAAGTACACTTGTCTCCTAGCTTCCCTCCTGGCTACCTGATAGTCTTCTCTACTTCCCCCATCCCGCCATGCGTTCCAAGCCTGCTTTTTGGCCTCATTTGACTCCTCCACCTTACTGTTCCACCACCATGTTACTCTCCTCCTACCTACAGGCCTGCTCCAGCCACAGACTTCGTCTGCCGCCGTCAGCAGGTTTGCTCTCAGGAATTCCCACTGTTCCTCTATATTATACGACTCTAATTGCTCTTCCTTACTGTCGAAAGCGTCAAGTAATATGCTTTGAAATTTATTTCTGGCTATGGGGTCCTTTAGCTTCCATATTTTTCTCCTGAGGATAGTCCTCTTCCGCTGTCTAGTACGTCTCGTCCTGACTATGAGGTCGCTAATTATCAGTCTATGTTGGGAGGTGAATTCTTCATGGGGGAGGGATTTAGTGTTAACAACAGACACTCTGTCACGTCTTCTGGTAAGGATATAATCTACCTGGCTTGTGTGTTCCCCCGATCTATAGGTGATCAAGTGATTGTCTCGTTTTTTGAAGTTAGTGTTACAGATAGTTAAGTTATTTGCGTCGCAGAATTCCAGGATTCTGGAGCCTTCCTCATTTCTAGTACCGAACCCATAGCCTCCATGGATTCCGTCATAGCCGTCACAATGCTGTCCAACGTGACCATTTAGGTCGCCTGCAATAACTATATAGTCACTGTCGGTTATTTGGGAGGTAGCGAGCATCAGTGTCTCGTAGAATCTGTCTTTTATAGCACCGGGCAGTCCGGATTGTGGTGCGTACGCAGATATTACTGTCACCGTAGTTTTATTGAGGACAAGTCTTATTTTAATTATTCTGTCGTTCACTCTATTTACGTCTATTATCTTATCTGCCCACTTTTCTGCTACCATGATTCCTACCCCACCCAACCCATTGTCATTTCCCACCCAGAAAAGCTTATAGCATCGTTCTTTACCCACGATGAATCTAGCCGACCCTCCCCTCCACCTGGTCTCTTGAATACAACAAACATCGACCTCCTTACGTTCAAGCATTTCTACAACCTCGTTAGAGCGACCCTTTAAGGTGCCTACATTCATGGTACCAACTCTGAAGTTTTGGATTGCGTTTGGAGGGTGGGAGCGGTGGGGCGCGGGGGGGGGGGGGGTTATGTTAGCCATCCTGGGCCGAAATAAGGCGGAGTGCTTGCATTCTCGTCCACGAGGTGAATTTGTCTTTATCTTTGGCATTGTCGCTGAGCGTCCACATTTTTCTCTCTTCAACTCTCCAGAATTCCGTAGTCCATCCATCATATCGAAAAGCAACCAGTTAGGCGATAGTATGGGCCTCTGACTTATGATTGGTCCACGTAATAATGGTGGTGCGTGGGGGCGGGTGGGAGGGATGATGTGTTGTTAGCGAGAATGTAAGGTTTAAGATAAGATCGCCGTATTTTGGGCATAATTTAACAATAAACGAAAATACAAGATTTGTTTTGTTTAAGAAAATACGATAGAGAAAATGCGGTGATAGGGAAAATATGATTTTTAGAGAAAAAATATGATATAGAATGGTGAAAATATGATATAGTGTGAAATTAGGACATAGAACAGTGATTGAA
>OZ024741.1:27762455-27774955 GCA_964016885.1 Eledone cirrhosa
TGTGTGTATAGCAAATATTTGGTTGAACAAACATTAATTTGAAAATTTGCAAGTAAAACACTGACAAAACCAAAGCCAACAAAAATGTACAAATGAATTCAATGAAACAATAAGTTCATGCAATAAAGCAGTTTACATAAATAGCAAATAGCAATCATTCTGAAATTAAATGTCAAATATTAAAAGCTGCCAAAGGACAAAGATACTTTTTAGATAATAAAATAAAGAAATAAAAATGATTAAGAAATTAGGATTTTTTTTTTTTGTTTTCATGTGTTATCAAGCACAAAGTCAACTTTGAATGAATTTGAACTCAAAATGTACAGGTCTAAAACTAAAGAGGACAAAGTATTTGACCTTTCCATAACCATAGTTGTAAGAAATACTGTTTTAATTTCTAATTAATATTGTAGATAATCAAGGATCAAGATATCTAACTTTCTGATTAATACTAACCCTCCCACGGCCATATTTCTAATGAAATGTTATTTCAATTACTTAATGAAGAATTTTGAGGGATTTACTAAAATTATTGATTATTTCATTACTAAGATAGAAACTCAACATATGGTTCTTATATAAGATAATGTTGGAAGATTTTGGTTTAAATAGGAACACTTTAAAATGGGTGGTTTTGTTTCATAGAACCAGAGCTGGTTTTGGTTGGGTTGCTATCAAAATGGTTAAGCCAGCGTTTGGTGCATAATTTAATAAAAATGCTTTTACATAAAATTATAATAAAATGTTTTTAACTTAAATATAAACAGTTTTTAACGGGTAATTTTGTATTATAGAACCAGAGTTGTTTTCAGACTAGTTTGTATCAAAACGATTAAATTAGTTCAACAAAAATATTTTGACAGTCACGTACTGATGTATCCTGATATCCCTGTCCTATACAATGGCAGGCTGTGGTATTTACCCACTGCTTCTAGTACTTTCTAATCTAGATCCTGAATCTTACTGGATGGAAGAAAACTTTTACAATTCTTATGTAACTCAATTCAATTTTTCAGTCACAGGTGACAAAGGGGATCTTATAAAAAACATCAACAGGAGTTAAGGAGCTGATAGACACAAGGATATGAAGAGAGACTTAGATCCTATAAAGATCAGTGTTAGATTGCTGAGAGATCCTTCAGCTCCAAGTTGATCCAAAGTGAAATACAATAAATTGGAATATAATAGGTTAAGTGAAGAGTATAGAGATTATAGATGCAAGTTCCTCTCAGGACAGGAGTCAGAAACCCACAGCTTTTTAGCAATCTTGTATTAAAATAAAAGTCACAACTTATGACCCAAACAAAGAAATTTCAGTTAAGATTCCAATCCAACATTCACATTTAGTAATAGAAATGGCAGCAAACATTTTCTTGTATGTATTTTTGTTTATAATTATTTTTAAAAACTAAAAATGGCTCTTCAGATAAAAAAAAATGTTTGACTCTTCCGCTAATAGATACAGTAAATGACAGAGTGCTTGTCTGTGGATATGACAAAGTTAAAGGCAGCTAAACTCAGATGCAGACCTTCAGATATAAGATTGCATCTAGGGTTAGCAACCCTGCAGTGTAAAAACATTTTTTGCCATGAAAACATTCACAGTTTTAAAGTTATTTTTCTTTGCCAAAGCAAAGGTCATTTTCTGCAGTAAAGTCTTGCAAGATTCATAACATGGAATCCTCTTGGAGGTGACATTTTACAGCCAGCTGCTCTTCCTAGCATTAACCCTTTTAGTCACCTCTTACAAAGATTCGATATACCTATTATAAACTGGATATGTGTGAAAATATCCACAAACTGCAGAACAAACACTTCTACCTTGAACAAGAAAGTGTGACACACTTTTTCTCTCTGACATTGATGACATCTTCTGATTGAAGATCTTCTAAAGAAGATGGAAAGAACAAAGAAATATGAGAAGGAATTGCAGAGGAGATGAACACTTGAAAGGTAAATGTTAATAGCCTATGCCCTAAGACGATGAGACCCTCTTTAGTTATGACTGATTATGAGTTTGCACCCGAAAAGTTTCTTTCCAAGGTGCAAACCTGGGCAAGATGTTTCGTGGAAAACTAGCAGTCACCAATGCATGCCAGTCTCTCTTCACCATGTCACCAACGTGGAAAACCAGCAATCACCCATGCATGCCAATCTCACTTCATCATGCCATCAATGTGGGAAAACTAGCAGTCACCCATGCATGCCAGTCTCACTTCACCATGCCATCAATGAGGGAAGACTAGCAGTCACCCATGCATGTCAATCTCACTTCACCATGCCACTAATGTGGGAAGACTAGCAGTCACCCATGCATGCCACTCTCACTTCATCATGCCACCAATGTGGGAAGACTAGCAGTCCCCCATGCATGCCAGTCTCACTTCACCATGCCACCAATGTGGGAAGACTAGCAGTCACCCATGCATGCCAGTCTCACTTCACCATGCCATCAATGAGGGAAGACTAGCAGTCACCCATGCATGTCAGTCTCACTTCACCATGCCACCAATGTGGGAAGACTAGCAGTCACCCATGCATGCCATCAATGAGGGAAGACTAGCAGTCACCCATGCATGCCAGGCTCACTTCACCATGCCACCAATGTGGGAAGACTAGCAGTCACCGATGCATGCCAGTCTCACTTCATCATGCCATCAATGTGGGAAGACTAGCAGCCACCCATGCATGCCAGTCTCACTTCATCATGCCATCAATGTGGAAAAACTAGCAGTCAGCCATGCATGCCAGTCTCACTTCACCATGCCACCAATGTGGGAAGACTAGCAGTCACCCATGCATGCCAGTCTCCCTTCACCATACCACCAATGTGGGAAGACTAGCAGTAACCTATGCATGCTAGTCTCACTTCATCATGCCATCAATGTGGGAAGACTAGCAGCCACCCATGCATGCCAGTCTCACTTCATCATGCCATCAATGTGGAAAAACTAGCAGTCACCCATGCATGCCAGTCTCACTTCACCATGCCACCAATGTGGGAAGACTAGCAGTCACCCATGCATGCCAGTCTCCCTTCACCATACCACCAATGTGGGAAGACTAGCAGTCACTCATACATACCAATCTCTCTTCACCATGTCCCCAATGTGGAAAACCAGCAGTCACCCATGCATGCCAGTCTCACTTCATCATGCCACCAATGTGGGAAGACTAGCAGTCACCCATGCATGCCAGTCTCACTTCACCATGCCACCAATGTGGGAAGACTAGCAGTCACCCATGCATGCCAGTCTCACTTCACCATGCCATCAATGAGGGAAGACTAGCAGTCACCCATGCATGCCAGTCTCACTTCATCATGCCATCAATGTGGGAAGACTAGCAGTAACCTATGCATGCTAGTCTCACTTCATCATGCCATCAATGTGGTAAAACTAGCAGTCACCCATGCATGCCAGTCTCACTTCACCATGCCACCAATGTGGGAAGACTAGCAGTCACCCATGCATGCCATCAATGAGGGAAGACTAGCAGTCACCCATGCATGCCAGGCTCACTTCACCATGCCACCAATGTGGGAAGACTAGCAGTCACCCATGCATGCCAGTCTCACTTCATCATGCCATCAATGTGGGAAGACTAGCAGTAACCTATGCATGCTAGTCTCACTTCATCATGCCATCAATGTGGGAAGACTAGCAGTAACCTATGCATGCTAGTCTCACTTCATCATGCCATCAATGTGGTAAAACTAGCAGTCACCCATGCATGCCAGTCTCACTTCACCATGCCACCAATGTGGGAAGACTAGCAGTCACCCATGCATGCCAGTCTCCCTTCACCATGCCACCAATGTGGGAAGACTAGCAGTCACTCATACATACCAATCTCTCTTCCCCATGTCACCAATGTGGAAAACCAGCAGTCACCCATGCATGCCAGTCTCCCTTCACCATGCCACCAATGTGGGAAGACTAGCAGTCACTCATACATACCAATCTCTCTTCCCCATGTCACCAATGTGGAAAACCAGCAGTCACCCATGCATGCCAGTCTCACTTCACCATGCCATCAATGAGGGAAGACTAGCAGTCACCCATGCATGCCAGTCTCACTTCACCATGCCACCAATGTGGGAAGACTAGCAGTCACCCATGCATGCCAGTCTCACTTCACCATGCTATCAATGAGGGAAGACTAGCAGTCACCCATGCACGTCAATCTCACTTCACCATGCCACCAATGTGGGAAGACTAGCAGTCACTCATGCATGCCAGTCTCACTTCACCATGCCACCAATGTGGGAAGACTAGCAGTCACTCATGCATGCCAGTCTCACTTGACCATGAAACTGATGTTGCAAAGGCCAATGCAATTAGGTAGCTGTGTTGTCACTATATACATTATATATTATGTCCCAAGGAAAATGTCACAACTTACATATACACTATATTATATATGATGTTGTTCCTGGGACAGTGTTGTCACAACTCATTTTTTTTCCAGCTGAATAGATGGGTGTGTCATCAAATATAGTGTCTTGTTCAAGGGTACTATGTGCCACCTGGCCTGGCAATGAAACTGATGTCCTTACATTCAGGAGCCCAACACTAACTAAAAGGATCTACACCTTGACCCTATACTCAACGTGGAAGATGATGGTGATGAAGATGATGATAATAATGAAGATAATAATGAAGATAATGATGATATGGATGAGGATGATAATGAAAGGTGAAAGATGAAAAAGACATTGGCTAATGTACATAAGAGATGTGACTATAACATATGTTGATATGTATGAACAATTCAGGGCATACTTAGTGTATTCATCACACTAACCCAACCTTTCTGAAGCTGGAACTGCAAAGGCCTCAAAACATTAGTACACACCAGGTGTTAGGAACATAATTGTTTTAAACCAAACATAAAAAAATAATAATGGAATATTATAAATCCTTAATAAAAATGATGTAACTGAAGCACAGTCATGTTTTCAATATAACACGTTTAAAAGAAAAACTGTTCCCTAAATATGTGTGTGTGCATGTGCGGTTGATGCATCCAGAACACACTTAAATGTGGCTGGCATTAATAATTGTTTCTAGTTTTGGCACAAGGCCAGCAATTATCCCAGTGTATTACTGGTACTTTATTTTATCGACCCCATAAGAATGAAAGGCAAAGTTAACCTCAACGGGATTTGAACTCAGACCATTAAGGGCCATAACTCTTTGCTGCAAAACATGGTGCCCGACCCTCTACCGATACTGCCAATCCAGAAACTGAACCAAATATGGAACATAGGCGCAAAATGAGGTTGCTGTGACCCGTCTTGGCCTTGTTTTGGGACAACCCTCCTCACCTATATCAGCTTGAACAGAGAACATATAAGGATGATGAGATAAATCCACTAAAAATGTTCTTGAAGTAATTCATGAAGTGCATCAACAACAGCAGTGAGGCAGGTTTTAATATATTTAATTCCAGAAACAACTTGAAAAGTATTAAAGACACACGCGAATGGCAAAGCATAAATGAATTGAGAGAGAGACTGAGCATAAGAGGAATCAAATGTTGTGTGCAGGAGAAGCAGTTGCATTGGTATGGACATGTGATGCATATGAAGGATGACAGCTGCATAAAAAGGTGCAGAGCACTAGAAGTCGATGGAAAGCGCGGAGTGGGGAGACCCAAGAAGACCTGGGATGAGGTGATAAAAGCCGACCTTACCCAATTACACCTCTCAAACGACCGTGACCTCTGGTGTCGCGCAGTAATACAGAAGACCCGACCCTCCACAGGTACAAGCCGAAGCTGAAGCATATAGACAATATGCCCCCACACCCTCCCACTGCAAAGTGGTCGTGGAGGTGCCACGGCAAAAAAGTACCCAGCACTCACTGTAAATGAGGTTGGTGTTAGGAAGAGCATCCAGCTGTAAAAATCAAGCCAGAATCAGTTGCCGTATGAGCAAGACAAGGTAGGTCAGCCGACTGGACACTGCCCACAACAGGACAATCCGTCTAACCCATGCTAGCATGGAAGAACGGATGTAAAACGGTGATGATGATAGCGTGGAAAAATGGACATTAAACTGTGATTATGACACACACTATGGGCTTCTATCTACCAGAGAGATTAAGAGAGGGAGAGTGAGAAAGAATTGACCCCAGTACTGGACTGATACTTTAATTATCAACCTCAAAAGAATGAAAGGCAGAGAATCAGAAAGAATACTGCTCTGTATTCTATCTAGCACTCTAATGACTCTACCATGTCATCGAGCTGGCAAAGTCATCAAATAAATACTCCTTTTAAAACTACAAACAAATGTCTTAACATCCTGTACCACACAAAACCTCATTACTAAGACATTCTTGAAAAGTACAAAACATCACTCTGTCTGCATCACAGAATTATTAGTCTTTACTTTAATACTGCAAAATTTTTACAACAATCTGTCCGCAAATGAAGCTATGACAACTATATTGATTAACAAAACTGTTTTTAGACATTTTCAACAAAATCATGATAGGCTTTTAAGAGTTAAGTAATGATGAGTACTTGCTTTATACAAAGTTAAACTTATTAACAAATAATTGTTTTTAATGCAATGAAAGAGGCGCATGTGTGTGTGTGTGTGTGTGTATATATATATATATATATATATATATATATACACACACACACACATTCATACACTATGGTTACTGTAGCAGAAACCTAAGAACAAAACAGCAAAAGAAAAAAAGCAGCCATTCGAAAAACCAAAAAACAAAAAAAAGGAAATTGATTCAAGCAAGCAAAATAAAGGTAAAGCAGAACTGAGCTTAATGAAACACCTTCACTTTAGGGGAGACTTTGTCTCATACCTAGTTACCTAACAACAGTTGTACCTAGTTACCTAACAACAGTTGTACCTAGTTACCTAACAACAATTGTACCTAGATACCTAACAACAGTTGTACCTAGTTACCTAACAATGGCTGTACCTAGTTACCTAACAATGGCTGTACCTAGTTACCTAACAGTTGTACTTAGTTACGTAACAGTTGTACTTAGTTACGTAACAGTTGTACTTAGTTACCTAACAACAGTTGTAGTGTTACCAAACAGTTGTACCTAGTTACCTAACAACAGTTGTACCTAGTTACCTAACAACAGTTGTACCTAGTTACTTAACAACAGTTGTAGTGTTACCAAACAACAGTTGTAGTGTTACCAAACAACAGTTGTACCTAGTTACCTAACAACAGTTGTGTTACCAAACAACAATTGTACCTAGTTACCTAACAACAGTTGTACCTATTACCTAACAACAGTTGTACCTAGTTACCTAACAACAGTTGTACCTAGTTACCTAACAACAGTTGTACCTAGTTACCTAACAACAGTTGTACCTAGTTACCTAACAACAGTTGTACCTAGTTACCTAACAACAGTTGTACCTAGTTACTTAACAACAGTTGTACCTAGTTACTTAACAACAGTTGTACCTAGTTACTTAACAACAGTTGTACCTAGTTACTTAACAACAGTTGTACCTAGTTACTTAACAACAGTTGTACCTAGTTACTTAACAACAGTTGTACCTAGTTACCTAACAACAGTTGTACCTAGTTACCTAACAACAGTTGTACCTAGTTACTCAACAACAATTGTAGTTTTACCTAGTTACTCAATAACAATTGTAGTTTTACCTAACAACAAGTGTATTAAAACAAAATATTGTAAGGCCTATTTTTCTATCTATTTCTGTTATTGTAATGGCATTATTGTCCACAGCATGGGTTGGACAGATTGTTAAAATCTGAGACTAAAAACATCTTGCTCATATGTTTCGGATTTTGGTATGGTTCTAAAGCTGCATGCTCTTCCTTATGCCTACTGCTGTGGCAACCACACTACAGCCTTACAGTATGTACTGGGAGTGTGCCAGATCCATTTTATCTTAGCATCAGCACTAGCATGGCTGTCATGTACTCAGCAAAACTGAAAAGTCCTCTACCCTACATTGTCTCAGTTCAGAGTGCATTTATCTGTGGTACCAGCACTAGACATCTTGCCAAGACCAAAGGGTCCTTTACTACTACAATGCCTTGTTCCATTCATCAACCACTATGAAAATAAATTTCATTACTATAACATAAATAGTTTAAAAGATGGTCCTATAATTCTGAGGTGTTTTATTACAACTGCTATCAAATAATTGGGTATGAAAAAAAACGTCTCCCTCAAAAAGAAAAGCAGACAGACCAATCAAATTTAGGCTTGGAATAACGTCAAATAAATTAAAGAAGTCAATAAAAAAAAATAAAATAAAATATACAAACTAAAAATATTTTTCGCAAAACTGACAACATAATATTAAAAACAAAAATGCTCCCTTTTAAAAAAGCAACGAACCGTGGTGGTCTGATTTGGGATTCCTGGTGCGGTAGCGTTGGATGGTGTGGTGACACCAGCTGCAGAAGCTGAAACTTGATCAGTTGCTGGCCCATCCATCGTACTATACTGCTTCTGGCGATTAATAGCCTGTGGGCAGGTGATAGTCATTAAAATAACAAGAGGAGATGCTTCAAACTTGGTGTAACAAACAAAAACATCAAATCTATATCTTTAATGGCTTAATCCTTTTGTTACTAGATTTCTAATGAAATACACTGCAAATGTGTTTCAGTTAATTTTGAAATTAACTGAAATTTTAGAAAAATTTGGTAAAATAATTTTTTCATTATTTGTTGATGTTTGAAACATTTCTTAAGAAGTTCATAAAATTATATTTAAAAACTTTAATTTAAATATGAACACTTTAACCCTTTAGTATTTACATTACTCTATATATACTATTGTATTTTTGTGGTAAACACTTTATTTCATATAACTATCTCACATAATATTGAATCTATGAAATTTTGATATTATTTATTAAGAGAAAAATACCTTAACATCACTATGAGCGACCGATTACAGTCGGTTTGAACAGAAAGAAGTGAGAGAATTCTGGCCGGATATAGCCGGTTTAGATGCTAAAGGGTTAAAACGAGCAGTTTTGTATCATAGAATCAAGGGTGATTTTAGGCAACATGGTATCAAATGGGTTTATACTATCCCACGAAAGGTCAGCCTGCTGGGAAAGGGATATACTATCTATCTGCCTTTTAAGTCAAATACTTCCTAATAGAGGCCAGCCTGCTAAGGAAGATTTAGCCTTGCCATTTTTTCAGTGATAAGAGGTGGTATTTGAACTCAGAGTGTATAGAGCTGGAACAGATACCACAAAGCATCTTAACCAAGTCTTTAACAATTCCACCAAACCAAAATACCTGGATTGATACTTCATTTATTGATCCTGAAAGGACGAAAGGCAAAGTTCATCATGGTAAGATTTGAGCTCAGAATGTAGTGGGCCAGAACAGATACCAAGGAATTTAATCCTGCTCCCTAACAATGAGTAATTTGTCACCTGTCATTAACTTTTCACAAATTAAACCCTATACATACTATAGTGTGGCTGTTAAATAATGTTTTTCAGTTTAAAAATTGGTTTATACTACACTGTACAGTGTTAGTGTTGATACCATGATAAAATGCACCCAGTCCACTATGCCTAGTGGTAGTGCTATATTAAGGGCATACAGCTGTAGTAACTATACAAGCATGGAAAACATATATATGATGATCATGATGTGGCTAATATCCATTATATAAGAAATTTGTTGTAGTTACTTCATAAGTGAAGAGTGTATTTTGATAACACTTGAATGTACATGAAAACATCTGATGTCAGACCAACATGTGTCACAACAATCACATTGACAGGATGACATTATGGCTGTAAAGTGTTATGAAATTGGAGCAATAATAGTTACAACAGCTATCAAGTGTGTTATTTTATAGAGAAAATGTCCATTTATATTACAACTGTGCAGCTATTGTGTCCATCTGTCACACATAAAGGCTACAATTTGTCCAAAAACATACTAGAATTATATTTAAGATTAATGGAACACAAAAGAAAAGGAGGATTAAAACTGTCCTCTGTCAGATTCTCTCTCATACATATACATAATTTTATATATATAGTGTACCCCCGACATTCAGGGTCCCGGTTATTCGCGAAATTTTCCTTACACCCTAACTAATAATTGTTCGTAGAAACCAACACATATTTGTGGAATCATAAATATCTTCCATGATTTTTTTAATGGTTTTTTCGTGGCAATATATATTTTTTAATGCTAAATTATTAACAATATACCATATTTGCCGGCCTATTATGGACGCCCCTTCGCATAAGACACTCCTTTTTTTTAAATTATATTTTACATTATATTTTGACATTTATAGGCATTTTTATGAACCACGTCCAATATTTGCAGTTTTTCAAGGAACATAACCCCCTCAAATACCGGGGGGGGACAACTGTATGTGTGTATATATATAATATATATATTAGTAGAAGTACCCAGTGTTGCCCAGGTTAAAGGAAATTTTATTCAAAACTTTTTCTAGGTATATTTCAAACTTCTGATATAGCTGTTTTTTTTATGTAACATATCTTTTAGTTGCAATAAGATTTTGTACTTAGTTTCTTTATTTCTTTCATATCTTGTCTGTGATTGGATTTTCATATCACTGATAAAATACAGTTGTAAATATTTTGGTTCTTCTTCTGAAAGTGGCTGAAGTGGTCCAAATCTGTGGGACACTTGCTATTGGATCTTGAAAGTGAGTATAAAGCCACCTTCGTGGATGACATTTGCACCAAATGATGCCATTTAGAATACATTATGGTACTTCTGTATTTTACGGCATCAATAAAATAAAGTACCAGTAATGCACTGTGATAATTGCTGGCCTTGTGCCAAAAGTAGAAACAATTATTGTACTTCTGTATATTTTGAAGAAAGTGTCTTGATTCAGTAGTTGTACCAATCAGCAGTCTCCACAAGGGTTTTGGCATTTGAGGTAATAGTTTAAACTTAATCTTTCTATTTAAACAGCACAATCCAGTTGACTCACCATTCCATTTTCTAGCACCACAATTTGGACAAATTTTGTTCATTGAAGAAATTCAAATTAAAGGTTGTGAGGCATAGTCTTGATGTGGATTGTAACTAAAAGCAGCAAAGTTTCACATGGCAACATTTTAAATCATAAATCTTCCTTCTGTTCTTTGAGCCTCAGTTTCTTCATGCCACCTTTGAGCTGCTCTATTTCTCTCCATTTGCTGTCTTAATGATTTTCATACATCTGATTCCTCTTGATGAATAGTTGCTTCCATTGTCCTATTTCCAGCAACCCACTTTGATCGTTGCGCATCTGATTATCTATCTATCTCTCTCTATATATAGGTAGATAGATAGATAGATATATGCTAAAACACTTGCCACTGAAATTGATGGGGGAGGGGTCCAACACACACAATCCATAAATATAGCTTTGTTACAATTTTCTGTGGAAACCAAATATTAGTTATTTGGTCCATAAAACAATGAGTTATATACTATTAAAAATGGAATGAAAATCAAAGTTACTGAAGAAGATACTAAAACTTTGAAATAAGAAATTATTTTGATCAAGTGTGTTGGTTTTTACAGAGATAAACTTTTTTTTAATAGGAATTTATAGATGAAGAGTGAACAACAATGGCAAAATATATATTTGGTTGTAGAAACAGGAGAAATAGAAGTCAATACTTATACATCCAGAATTATTCAGTCATTCTGTTGCTCTTGTGCCAGCTGTGTGTGTCCAGTTTAGAATACATACACAGTATGAATTCTAAACTGGACACACACTGTAACAGGCAACTAAAAGGGTTGGTGCCAGAAAGGGCATCCAGCTGTAAAACATTGCTTCACTAACACCTGCCATAGCAGGGGAAATCTTAACCCTTTAGCATTTAAACTAGCTATATCCGGCCAGAATTCTCTCACCTCTTTCTGTGTTCTCAAAATAATATCAAAATTTCATAGATTCATTGCTATGTGAGATAATTATGTAAAAGAAAGTGTTTACCATGAAAATAGAATAGTAAATATATAGTAATGTAAATGCTAAAGAGTTAAAACACTTGGTGAGTTCACTCTGTTGGCCTTGGGTCACAGATATGAAACTTGAAATGTTGTTTGCTCTCACATTGTACCAGCATGTCCTCCAGTAAGGAGGACATGCTGGTACAATGGTACAACACCAAAAAAGCACCCAGCCCACTCTGTAGAATGGTAGTGCTGGTGACATGGAAAAAGCTCTGAGTACACACTGTAATGTAGTTAGTGTTAGGAAAGGCATCCAACAATCGAAACCTGAGCCAAAGTTGGATCATATAAGCAAGGAGTGGTCACCTAATCTGTCTGGCCTCATAACATGAAAATAGATGTTAAACAGTAATAATTGTTTCTACTTTAGGCACAAGGCCAGCAATTACCCAGTACATTACTGGTACTTTATTTTATCGATCCTGTAAGGATGAAAGGCAAAGTTAACCTCGGCGAATAATGATGATTTCCTGGCATTGAAGGTATTCT
>OZ024741.1:27779955-27892455 GCA_964016885.1 Eledone cirrhosa
CTCTATATATACTATTGTATTTTCACAGTAAAGGCTTTACCTTACAGAATTATCTCACATAATATCGAATCTATGAGGTTTTGATATTTATTTTGAGAACAATACCTTCACATCAGTATGAGCAACCAGTTACAGCTGTGAGGAAATTCTGGCTGGATATGGCTGGTTTAAACCAGTTAAATGCTAAAGGGTTAAGCATGACTGAAACTTAAGGGGTCCTGCAGGGACTAGGGGCCCATCAATTTCTTTTGCTGTAGTGGGTGAAAGATTGAGACACCAGAGGAGGCCTAAAATACAAGAAATCTAAGGGCTCCAGATATGGATTAATACAGTCTAGAGCACAATGAAAAGATCTTCAAAAATTGCTTGAAAAAAGGATACAAATGCTGAAAATATAAAAATTGCATGCCATTTCATGCCTTGAAAAGTAAATACAGAAACTCCAATGTAGAGGAATACAAAATTTTCAGCTAAAAAGTTACAAAGCTCGAACAACTGCAAAGAGAAAAATTGAATAACATTAAAAAACAACAAACCCCAACAAAATTTGACAAATAATTTTTAAAAAAAGAGTAGTGAGGTTAATACAAAGCATTGTGGGATATGTAGTAAATGACTGATAAGTATAGTTTTTTTCAGCCAGTACAATGTGGTAGAAAAAACACTCATGCTTCCCGAAATACGCCAAAACTACACCTGATGTACCCCTTCCATACACATGCACACATGTGTTTATCATGACTCATGCACTGTTCATTTTCCTGACGTTTGTACATTACCCTATGTACTAGACATACACTTTTTGATAAGTTGTAGTGCACCTGAGCACTGTACACAATATTTCATTATTATTATTATTATTTAAAATAAGGGCGGTGGATTGGCAGTATCAGTAGAGGGTCGGACGCCATGCTTTCCAGCATAGTTACGTCCCTTTACGATCTGAGTTCAAATCCCGCCGAGGTTGACTTTGCCTTTCATCCTTACGGGGTCGATAAAATAAAGTACCAGTAATGCACTGGGTAATTGCTGGCCTTGTGCCTAAAGTAGAAACAATTATTATTATTTAAAATATAAAGAACTAATCATGGTAAATGAAACAAAACAAAGGAAAGTAAGGTTTTGCCCAGTGTATCAAAACATGTAACAATATAAAAGCAAATATGATAATAATAATTGCTTCTACTTTAGGCACAAGGCCAGCAATTATCCCAGTGCATTACAAATACGATAATAATAATAATGATTCCTACCAAAAGCACAAGGTCAGCAATTTTGGGGTAGGGAAGAGTCAATTAAATCGACCCCAGTGATTTACTGGTGCTTATTTTATCAATCCCATATGGATGAAAGGCAAAGCTAACCTTGGCAAGATTTGAACTCAGAACGTAAAGGGCCGTAACTCTGTGCCACAAAGCATGTCGTCCGACGTTCTACTGATACTGCCAATCCACTGCCCTAATAATAATAATAATAATAATAATAAAAAAATGTTTTCTAACATTGGCAAAAAGCCATCAATTCTGTAGAGAGGGGACTGTCTATTTCAACCCCAGGAGTTTACTGGTACTTTATTTAATCAACCTTGAAAGGATGAAAAGCAAAGTTGATCTCAGCAGGATTTGCACTCAGAAGATAGAGTCATAACTAAATACCACAACACTGTTAATCTACCACTTAATAATGATAATAATTCCTAAGGTGGTAAGTCCCTCATCTGGGATGTAAGCTGCTGTGACACATTCTCTGTTTCCAACTTAGTCGCTTCAGCCTCAAACCCCGGTACCACAGCCACCAATGCAGAGGATAGAAAGACAAGAAAATACCAGAGCTTGTCCAGCTGCTGCTTCTTTGTACCAGTCATCGTCAAGACCTCAGGCTTCCTCGGGCCCCATACAGCTGACCTCCTCTGTAAAATTAGAATGACATCAGCCCATCTAAGGAAGAAGACCCATGAGGTGGGGTGGCTGTTGTAGCTTTCTCTGGCCATTGTCCATAGAAATGCCTTTGCCATTTTGTCTGCGGGGCGCAGCTGAAACACCACTCTGACCTAGGAGTAGAGTCTACCACCCTTTCCCCCTTCCCCTTTTCTTTCTTCTGCTGCCTCATAGTCCTTGCTCTTGCCTTCCTTTTCTTCTCATTTATGGCATTTATAGTCCTTTCCAATACTGCTTTCTTTCTCTGTATGTTTGAACAGTTTACAGTTATATCAACAATAAATTTATTCAACCATTACATAAAAAAAAAAATGTAGACATAAAGTCAACAAACTGGGAGTGGATCGGTTATATCAATCCTAGTATTTTAACTGGTACTTTTGATTTTCATCCTTGTGAGGTCAACAAAATAAAGGTGACCATGACAGCATTTCAACTGAAAACATAAATGGACATAGCTAAATATCACAAGGCATTTATAATTGTTTCTACTTTTGGCACAAGGCCAGCAATTACCCCAGTGTGTTACTGGTATTTTATTTTATCGACCCCATAAGGATGAAAGGCAAAGTTAACCTCGGTGTGATTTGAACTCAGATCATAAAGGGCCGTAACTCTATGCTACAAAGCATGGCGTCCAACGCTTTACCGATACTGCCAATTCACCGCCCCGACAAGCATTTATAATGCCAGTAAAAATAAAACCCTGGGGTTTTTGATTAACAAATGTATATTGTTTATGGTAGCAAAAATGATTTGGAAGCATTTTCAATAGTGTGGAGGTCTCTGCCTAGAGATTAGTCAGATCAACCCCCACCCCTCAATAGCAGGCGCCAACATAAAAGGGTTAACTCACAGATAACTGTTTCCTAATTAGAATATTTACAATAGTTAGGCTCAAATCATTAACATAGTGCTTGTCAACAGTTGCAGTCCTGAAAAGATTTCACACATACACACTCACATATATACACACATATACACAATTACATCCCACCCACAACACATATATACTCTCACACACACTCATTTACACACAATTACCCCTCACCCCACACCCCTCTGTAGCAGGTGTCATCATAAAAGGGTTAACTCACAAATGTGTTTCATAATTAGAATATTTACAATAATTAGGCTCTAATCATTACATAGTGCTTATTAACAATTGCAGTCCAGACACACACACACACACACACACACACACACATATATATATATATATATATATATATATATATATATATATATATATATATATATATATACTCTCAAACACACACAGATAGACAATCAATCAGCCAGTCCACACACACAGACAGTCAATCAGCCAGTCCACACACACACAGACAGTCAATCAGCCAGTCCACACACACAGAGACAGTCAATCAACCAGTCCACACACACACATAGACAGTCAATCAGCCAGTCCACACACACACATGCAGTCAAATCAGCCAGTCCACACACACAGACAGTCAAATCAGCCAGTCCACACACACACACACAGACAATCAGCCAGTCCACACACACACAGACAATCAGCCAGTCCACACACACAGACAGTCAAATCAGCCAGTCCACACACACAAATAGTCAAATCAGCCAGTCCACACACACACAGACAGTCAATCAGCCAGTCCACACACACACACACAGACAATCAGCCAGTCCATACACACAGACAGTCAAATCAGCCAGTCCACACACACAGACAGTCAAATCAGCCAGTCCACACACACAGACAGTCAATCAGCCAGTCCACACACACAAAGTCAATCAGCCAGTCCACACACATACACAGTCAATCAGCCAGTCCACACACACACACAGACAGTCAATCAGCCAGTCCACACACAGACAATCAGCCAGTCCACACACACACACAGACAGTCAATCAGCCAGTCCACACACACAGACAGTCAAATCAGCCAGTCCACACACACAGACAGTCAATCAGCCAGTCCACACACACACAGACAGTCAATCAACCAGTCCACACACACACAGACAGTCAATCAACCAGTCCACACACACACACAGACAGTCAATCAGCCAGTCCACACACAGACAGTCAATCAACCAGTCCACACACACACACACAGACAGTCAATCAGCCAGTCCACACACACACACACAGACAGTCAATCAGCCAGTCCACACACACAGACAGTCAAATCAGCCAGTCCACACACACAGACAGTCAATCAGCCAGTCCACACACACACAGACAGTCAATCAACCAGTCCACACACACGCAGACAGTCAATCAACCAGTCCACACACACACACAGACAGTCAATCAGCCAGTCCACACACAGACAGTCAATCAACCAGTCCACACACACACACAGACAGTCAATCAGCCAGTCCACACACACACACAGACAGTCAATCAGCCAGTTCACACACACAGACAGTCAAATCAGCCAGTCCACACACACAGACAGTCATATCAGCCAGTCCACACACACAGAGACAGGCAGACAGTCAATCAGCCAGTCCACACACACACAGACAGTCAATCAGCCAGTCCACACACACACACACACAGACAATCAGCCAGTCCATACACACAGACAGTCAAATCAGCCAGTCCACACACACAGACAGTCAAATCAGCCAGTCCACACACACAGACAGTCAAATCAGCCAGTCCACACACATACACAGTAAATCAGCCAGTCCACACACACACAGACAGTCAATCAGCCAGTCCACACACAGACAGTCAATCAACCAGTCCACACACACACACAGACAGTCAATCAGCCAGTCCACACACACACAGACAGTCAATCAGCCAGTCCACACACACAGACAATCAGCCAGTCCACACACACAGAGTCAAATCAGCCAGTCCACACACACAGACAGTCAATCAGCCAGTCCACACACAGTCAATCAGCCAGTCCACACACACACAGACAGTCAATCAACCAGTCCACACACACACAGACAGTCAATCAACCAGTCCACACACACACACAGACAGTCAATCAGCCAGTCCACACACACACACATACAGACAGTCAATCAGCCAGTCCACACACAGACAGTCAATCAACCAGTCCACACACACACACAGACAGTCAATCAGCCAGTCCACACACAGACAATCAGCCAGTCCACACACACAGACAGTCAAATCAGCCAGTCCACACACACAGACAGTCCGCACACATACACAGTAAATCAGCCAGTCCACACACACACAGACAGTCAATCAGCTAGTCCACACAGAGACAGTCAATCAACCAGTCCACACACACACACAGACAGTCCACACACAGACAATCAGCCAGTCCACACACACACACAGACAGTCAATCAGCCAGTCCACACACACAGACAGTCAAATCAGCCAGTCCACACACACAGACAGTCCGCACACATACACAGTAAATCAGCCAGTCCACACACACACAGACAGTCAATCAGCCAGTCCACACAGAGACAGTCAATCAACCAGTCCACACACACACACAGACAGTCAATCAGCCAGTCCACACACACACAGACAGTCAATCAGCCAGTCCACACACACACAGACAGTCAATCAACCAGTCCACACACACACATAGACAGTCAATCAGCCAGTCCACACACACACATGCAGTCAAATCAGCCAGTCCACACACACAGACAGTCAAATCAGCCAGTCCACACACACACACACAGACAATCAGCCAGTCCACACACACACAGACAATCAGCCAGTCCACACACACAGACAGTCAAATCAGCCAGTCCACACACACAAATAGTCAAATCAGCCAGTCCACACACACACAGACAGTCAATCAGCCAGTCCACACACACACACACAGACAATCAGCCAGTCCATACACACAGACAGTCAAATCAGCCAGTCCACACACACAGACAGTCAAATCAGCCAGTCCACACACACAGACAGTCAATCAGCCAGTCCACACACACAAAGTCAATCAGCCAGTCCACACACATACACAGTCAATCAGCCAGTCCACACACACACACAGACAGTCAATCAGCCAGTCCACACACAGACAATCAGCCAGTCCACACACACACACAGACAGTCAATCAGCCAGTCCACACACACAGACAGTCAAATCAGCCAGTCCACACACACAGACAGTCAATCAGCCAGTCCACACACACACAGACAGTCAATCAACCAGTCCACACACACACAGACAGTCAATCAACCAGTCCACACACACACACAGACAGTCAATCAGCCAGTCCACACACAGACAGTCAATCAACCAGTCCACACACACACACACAGACAGTCAATCAGCCAGTCCACACACACACACACAGACAGTCAATCAGCCAGTCCACACACACAGACAGTCAAATCAGCCAGTCCACACACACAGACAGTCAATCAGCCAGTCCACACACACACAGACAGTCAATCAACCAGTCCACACACACGCAGACAGTCAATCAACCAGTCCACACACACACACAGACAGTCAATCAGCCAGTCCACACACAGACAGTCAATCAACCAGTCCACACACACACACAGACAGTCAATCAGCCAGTCCACACACACACACAGACAGTCAATCAGCCAGTTCACACACACAGACAGTCAAATCAGCCAGTCCACACACACAGACAGTCATATCAGCCAGTCCACACACACAGAGACAGGCAGACAGTCAATCAGCCAGTCCACACACACACAGACAGTCAATCAGCCAGTCCACACACACACACACACAGACAATCAGCCAGTCCATACACACAGACAGTCAAATCAGCCAGTCCACACACACAGACAGTCAAATCAGCCAGTCCACACACACAGACAGTCAAATCAGCCAGTCCACACACATACACAGTAAATCAGCCAGTCCACACACACACAGACAGTCAATCAGCCAGTCCACACACAGACAGTCAATCAACCAGTCCACACACACACACAGACAGTCAATCAGCCAGTCCACACACACACAGACAGTCAATCAGCCAGTCCACACACACAGACAATCAGCCAGTCCACACACACAGAGTCAAATCAGCCAGTCCACACACACAGACAGTCAATCAGCCAGTCCACACACAGTCAATCAGCCAGTCCACACACACACAGACAGTCAATCAACCAGTCCACACACACACAGACAGTCAATCAACCAGTCCACACACACACACAGACAGTCAATCAGCCAGTCCACACACACACACATACAGACAGTCAATCAGCCAGTCCACACACAGACAGTCAATCAACCAGTCCACACACACACACAGACAGTCAATCAGCCAGTCCACACACAGACAATCAGCCAGTCCACACACACAGACAGTCAAATCAGCCAGTCCACACACACAGACAGTCCGCACACATACACAGTAAATCAGCCAGTCCACACACACACAGACAGTCAATCAGCTAGTCCACACAGAGACAGTCAATCAACCAGTCCACACACACACACAGACAGTCCACACACAGACAATCAGCCAGTCCACACACACACACAGACAGTCAATCAGCCAGTCCACACACACAGACAGTCAAATCAGCCAGTCCACACACACAGACAGTCCGCACACATACACAGTAAATCAGCCAGTCCACACACACACAGACAGTCAATCAGCCAGTCCACACAGAGACAGTCAATCAACCAGTCCACACACACACACAGACAGTCAATCAGCCAGTCCACACACACACAGACAGTCAATCAGCCAGTCCACACACACACACAGACAGTCAATCAGCCAGTCCACACACACACACACACACAGACAATCAGCCAGTCCACACACACAGAGTCAAATCAGCCAGTCCACACACACAGACAGTCAATCAGCCAGTCCACACACAGTCAATCAGCCAGTCCACACACACACACATACAGACAGTCAATCAGCCAGTCCACACACAGACAGTCAATCAACCAGTCCACACACACACACAGACAGTCAATCAGCCAGTCCACACACAGACAATCAGCCAGTCCACACACACACACAGACAGTCAATCAGCCAGTCCACACACACACACACATACAGACAGTCAATCAGCCAGTCCACACACAGACAGTCAATCAACCAGTCCACACACACACACAGACAGTCAATCAGCCAGTCCACACACAGACAATCAGCCAGTCCACACACACACACAGACAGTCAATCAGCCAGTCCACACACAGAGACAGTCAAATCAGCCAGTCCACACACACACAGACAGTCAAATGAGCCAGTCCACACACACAGACAGTCAAATGAGCCAGTCCATACACACAGATAGTCAAATGAGCCAGTCCACACACACAGATAGTCAAATGAGCCATTCCACACACACAGACAGTCAAATCAGCCAGTCCACACACACAGACAGTCAAATGAGCCAGTCCACACACACATATAGTCAAATGAGCCATTCCACACACAGAGACAGTCAAATGAGCCAGTCCACACACACAGATAGTCAAATGAGCCATTCCACACACACAGACAGTCAAATCAGCCAGTCCACACACACAGACAGTCAAATGAGCCAGTCCACACACACAGATAGTCAAATGAGCCATTCCACACACACAGACAGTCAAATCAGCCAGTCCACACACACAGATAGTCAAATGAGCCAGTCCACACACACAGATAGTCAAATGAGCCATTCCACACACAGAGACAGTCAAATCAGCCAGTCCACACACACACAGACAGTCAAATGAGCCAATCCACACACACAGACAGTCAAATGAGCCAGTCCACACACACAGACAGTCAAATGAGCCAGTCCACACACACAGATAGTCAAATGAGCCAGTCCACACACACAGATAGTCAAATGAGCCAGTCCACACACACAGATAGTCAAATGAGCCATTCCACACACACAGACAGTCAAATCAGCCAGTCCACACACACAGACAGTCAAATGAGCCAGTCCACACACACAGATAGTCAAATGAGCCAGTCCACACACACAGATAGTCAAATGAGCCATTCCACACACACAGACAGTCAAATGAGCCAGTCCACACACACAGACAGTCAAATGAGCCAGTCCACACACACAGATAGTCAAATGAGCCATTCCACACACACAGACAGTCAAATGAGCCAGTCCACACACACAGACAGTCAAATGAGCCAGTCCACACACACAGATAGTCAAATGAGCCATTCCACACACACAGACAGTCAAATCAGCCAGTCCACACACACACAGACAGACAGTCAATCAGCCAGTCCACACACACACAGACAGACAGACAGACAGACAGTCAATCAGCCAGTCCACACACACACAGACAGTCAATCAGCCAGTCCACACACACACACACAGACAATCAGCCAGTCCACACACACAGACAGTCAAATCAGCCATTCCACACACACAGACAGTCAAATCAGCCAGTCCACACACACAGACAGTCAAATCAGCCAGTCCACACACACAGAGACAGGCAGACAGTCAATCAGCCAGTCCACACACACACAGACAGACAGACAGTCAATCAGCCAGTCCACACACACACAGACAGACAGACAGACAGTCAAATAGCCAGTCCACACACACAGACAGTCAATCAGCCAGTCCACACACACACACACACAGTCAATCAGCCAGTCCACACACACAGACAGTCAATCAGCCAGTCCACACACACAGACAGTCAATCAGCCAGTCCACACACACAGACAGTCAATCAGCCAGTCCACACACACAGACAGTCAAATCAGCCAGTCCACACACACAGACAGTCAATCACCCAGTCCACACACACAGACAGTCAAATCAGCCAGTCCACACACACAGACAGTCAATCAGCCAGTCCACACACACACACAGACAATCAGCCAGTCCACACACACACAGACAGTCAAATCAGCCAGTCCACACACACAGACAGTCAATCAGCCAGTCCACACACACACACAGACAATCAGCCAGTCCACACACACAGATAGTCATATCAGCCAGTCCACACACACAGACAGTCAATCAGCCAGTCCACACACACAGACAGTCAATCAGCCAGTCCACACACACAGACAGTCAATCAGCCAGTCCACACACACAGACAGTCAATCAGCCAGTCCACACACACAGACAGTCAATCAGCCAGTCCACACACACACACAGACAATCAGCCAGTCCACACACACAGACAGTCAAATCAGCCAGTCCACACACACAGACAGTCAATCAGCCAGTCCACACACACACACAGACAATCAGCCAGTCCACACACACAGACAGTCAAATCAGCCAGTCCACACACACAGACAGTCAATCAGCCAGTCCACACACACACACAGACAATCAGCCAGTCCACACACACAGACAGTCAAATCAGCCAGTCCACACACACAGACAGTCAATCAGCCAGTCCACACACACACAATCAGCCAGTCCACACACACAGATAGTCATATCAGCCAGTCCACACACACAGACAGTCATATCAGCCAGTCCACACACACAGACAGTCAAATCAGCCAGTCCACACACACAGACAGTCAAATCAGCCAGTCCACACACACAGACAGTCAATCAGCCAGTCCACACACACACACACACAGTCAATCAGCCAGTCCACACACACAGACAGTCAATCAGCCAGTCCACACACACAGACAGTCAATCAGCCAGTCCACACACACAGACAGTCAAATCAGCCAGTCCACACACACAGAGACAGGCAGACAGTCAATCAGCCAGTCCACACACACACACAGACAATCAGCCAGTCCACACACACAGACAGTCAAATCAGCCAGTCCACGCACACAGACAGTCATATCAGCCAGTCCACACACACAGACAGTCATATCAGCCAGTCCACACACACAGACAGTCAAATCAGCCAGTCCACACACACAGACAGTCAATCAGCCAGTCCACACACACACACAGACAATCAGCCAGTCCACACACACAGACAGTCAAATCAGCCAGTCCACACACACAGACAGTCATATCAGCCAGTCCACACACACAGACAGTCAAATCAGCCAGTCCACACACAGACAGTCAATCAACCAGTCCACACACACACACACACACAGACAATCAGCCAGTCCACACACACAGAGTCAAATCAGCCAGTCCACACACACAGACAGTCAAATCAGCCAGTCCACACACACAGACAGTCAATCAGCCAGTCCACACACACAAAGTCAATCAGCCAGTCCACACACACAGAGACAGGCAGACAGTTAATCAGCCAGTCCACACACACACACACACACACACAGACAGGCAGTCTGCCAGTCCACACACAAACGCACACAGGCAGTCTGCCAGTCCACACACACACAGAGGCAGGCAGTCTGCCAGTCCACACACACACACACACAGGCAGGCAGTCTGCCAGTCCACACACACACACACACAGGCAGGCAGTCTGCCAGTCCACACACACACACAGAGAGACAGGCAGGCAGTCAGTCAACCAGTCCACACACAGTTTTACTTACTTGTTTTGTTCTTGCTTTGGATTCTGAGGAGAGATTGTTATATGTATAATGAGCTTGAGTGATACCACAAAATAGGACAGCAACAATTCCTGAAACAAAGAAGTACACATATATAAGTACATATATATATATAGAGAGAGATTAAGTAAAATCTATTTACACTCTGCACACTACACCCACCTTAACTCTGGAATACAACCCACATGAGACAGACCTTGTACCAGCATTGAGTGCTTCAAACGGTGCGCTGGCCTATAACTATAGTTACACACCTAACTAACATATATGTATATATATACAAAGATCGGAATTAAGAGTATTCCGCAGTTCACAGTAATAATAATAATAGTATTAGCTCAAAGAAGAATAGAGAATTTTCTTCTGAGCTCAAATGCAAATATATTATACAAAGAGAAGTGTGTTACACAGTGAGATGTGTGTAAAGAATTATTACAAGTGAGTTTTACCGTTACTGTATAGAGAACAATATCCACAGGTTTAGCAATTAAATAGAAAAAAACTAAGTCAGAATCAAATCTCTGAATTAGAGTTTTAAATTACCAAGCTTATAACTATAAGTTTGCTGATACGAATCTCACTTCGTTTCACCACCGACATGTGCAGTGTAACAGTTCACAGGATCCTCAGTCAGCAAATGTGGATACTGTTCACGACACATCTAACCTCATGGATAGAGAGAAAGCTAATATACACCCTGCCCAGAGTAGGGCGAAATCACGTGTTATTTGCATCAAATAACGGCTCTCAAGGATTGGGGAAAATGACATCTCACTGTGTAATACACTTCTCTTTGTGTAATATATTTATATATATATATATAACAAAGGAATTGTGGTAAGGAACCAGATGGACCATAACGCACCAGAGTACTCAATACTTAGGGTAGTAGAGTGGGTAATAGGAAAATGTATGACCCCAATGGCAGAGCTCAAGCCGTTTCGACGGCTATTTCTGGAGTCCAGAAATAGCCGTCAAAACGGCTTGGGCTCTGCCGTCGGGGCCATACATTTTCATATATATATATATATATTATATATATAGCCAGTAGTTAAGCATTACAGGGGTGTATATGAAAGCATGAGACCCATGTTATCAAAGAAAAAATTATTTTTCTTTTGTTCAGTGAACATGTCACACATATCTCAGTAGCAGTCGAGATTGCCGGACAACTGTTTCAAGAAGCCATTCCAATATTAAATTTTCGTGGTTCTCACTCTACTTATGCATTGAGTACCTTATTTACTGTGATTACCCCCAATTTCACTCAATATCTATATATATATATATATATATATATATATATATATGTGTGTGTGTGTGTGTGTGTTCTTTAACTTGGTATTGTTCCAACATTTATTCCTTTGTTTTTCCTTTTATTTAGCATAAATATTACCATTGTACACATTTTTTACATATGTCTTTTATCCATCCACAGCAGACCAGATCAACATCAGACGACATTATCTACTTACCTGTTAGTCCAGCAGCCTCCGCAGCTTGGAATGTACTGTAAGACATCAGGAAGAACAACGCTGTTTCTAATAAAGGATATTCTCTAATCTTTGTATATTTTGTCATGTAAGCAAATTAAGGAAACATGTTTATAAATATATAAAATAATAATAATTGTTTCTACTTTAGGCACAAGGCCAGCAATTACCCAGTGCATTACTGGTACTTTATTTTATCGAATAATGAAAATTGTGTACTGTGCTCAGGTGCATGTGTAGTACATTATATATATATATATAGAGAGAGAGAGAGAGAGAGAGAGAGAGAGAGAGAGAGAGAGAGAGAGAGAGAGAGAGAGAGAGAGAGAGAGGGAGGGAGAGGGAGAGAGAGGGAGGGATAGAGAGAGGGATAGAGAGGGGGGGGGGGATATGGAAAGAGAAATATTTTTTATATTATGGGGTTATTTTTTTCATCCCACCAGATGACCAAAAATCACCCACCTCACCAAGTAAGCTTGCTGAGGTTGCCAATTTAATCGCAGATGACCCAACCGTGTTACAGGTTTTACTGGGCTACATGTTACCAGTAGCGCTCATGAGCGACCTGACATAATATACATACATGTATGTGCATATACATACAAATATACATACACACACACACACACATATATAAATATATATACACACACGCACACAATCATACATCATCATCATCGTTTAACGTCTATCTTCCACACTAGCATGGGTTAGACCATATAATTATATACACATACATATATATATATGTATGTATATATATATATATATATATGTATATATATATATATATATATGTATATGTGTATATATATATATATATATGTATATGTGTATATATATATGTATATGTGTATATATATATGTATATGTGTATATATATTTATATGTATATGTGTATGTATATGTATATATATATGTATATGTGTATATATATATATCATCATCATCACTGTTTTACGTCCATTCTTCCACGCTAGCATGGGTTATACGGGAACTGATATCATCATCATCATCATCATTTTACATCCGCTTTTCCCTGCTTGCAAGGGTGGAACGGGTCTTATTCAGCACAGCATCTCTCCACTTGTCACGGTCCTTCGTCATCTCAACCGTGGTCTACCTCTACCACGTCTTCCTTCAACTGGCACTTCTTCACCCATCGGTCATCCTCCATGCGCATCACATGTCCATACCACCTCAGTCTCCTCTCTCGCACACTACATTCTATCCCTCTCAGACACAGTTTCTCTCTCAACACATTCATGCTGGGTTGTTCATGCACATTGACATTGCACATCCAACGGAGCATGCTTACCTCATTATATATATATACACACACACACACACAAATCTGGAGTAATGTGCAGGGCAATACTAATGGTTTATAATTTAGGCACAAAGTCAGCAATTTTGGTAGACAGAGGGGAGGGGGAAATCGATTAAATTGACTCCAATATTTAATTGGTATTTAGATTGACTCTGGAAGGATAAAGGTAAAGCTAACCTCGGTGGGATTTAAAATCAGAATGTAAGGAGCTGGATCAAACACCACAAGGCATTTTCTCCGATGTTTTACAACATCGGTCATATAACATCTCAAAAAAAGGGGAAAAATTAAATAAATATAAAAGAAAACAGCCAACTTCTTTGGTTTGTGGATGACACAGTTTATAAATGTTGATCAATAAGTTAATAGTTCAAATTTTAAATATAATATGGTTTACATGGTTACTGAACCACCCGACTATTGTGTAAGGGAAACCAACTGGTACACACAGATATACACACATATATATATCCATTATTATTATTTCCATACAATAAAGTACCAGTAATGCACTGGTTAATTGCTGGTCTTGTGCCTAAAGTAGAAACAATTATTATTTCCATACAATGAATGAGGAATGGAAAATGTTTTAAGATGAGGTGATGTCTGCTGTGTTGAATAAATAAGTATAGAACTAGTAATGGAAAATAACCATGTAATAAATATGTGCTGAGTAGCAAAGATGAAAGGAGACACCTTTCATTGTTGTTGTTTAGCCCAAAGTCAGCCATGATTGAACAGATCTATGATCAAAGGTACTTTAGCTATGACCAGACTCTTGTCGATGGAAGTGGGGAGGTCAGCAGCTAATAACTAATACGTTCTTTCCTTGTTTAACCCTTTTGATACAAGTAATGCTTTTATTATATTAAATTGCTTAATTTAAAGTATTCATATTTAATTTAAAACCTTCCATCAGAATTTTATGTAAGAACATTTTGTTAAGTAATATTCCAAACATCAGCATAATGAAAAAATTAAGCTATATTACTAAATTCCTTCAAATTTTTCATTTAGAAAAAGAAAATTGAAACAATAAATTGAAAAAAGGGACTATGAATTTCGTTAGAAATATAGTAACAAAAGGTTAAAATGGCAGGGTGTGATTTGTGACAAATTTGACTGCTATTTCTAACAGTTCATAATGACCACACAGATGCTCCCCTAGTTAGCATGTCACTATATAAAAAATTTCCATGAATAAAGAGAGTGGTTGTTTTTGTTGTTGCTTAACATCAGTTCAGCAGACATATGATAAAATGGTAGAGCAACACACAAAATGTTATGTGATATTTGTTCTAGCTCTTTACATTTCAAATTCAAATTTCACCAAGGTCAACTTTGCCTTTCCTCCTCCTGGGGTCAATAAAATATAGTAGCAGTCATGTAGCAGGGTCAATTTATTTGAATTTCCTGCACATAGAAAGATTGTTAGCTTTGTGCCTAAATTAGAAACCATTATTATTATTATCATTATTATTTCCTTTATTTATAGGGCGGTGGATTGGCAGTATCGGTAGAGCGTCAGACACTATGCTTTGCAGCATAGAGTTATGGCTCTTTACATTCTGAGTTCAAATCCCGCCGAGGTTAACTTTGCCTTTCATCCTTACGGGTTCGATAAAATAAAGTACCAGTAATGTACTGGGGTAATTGCTGGCAAAAGTAAAAACAATTATTATTTCTATTGTACATCATTACTGTTTTACCAAACACAGCTTTCTGAGCCTTAGGTATGAGCAGTGTAGTTTTTGCTGATGTTTCTATTATATTGATAGTACTTTTCGTAATATGTATGCAGTGCTTTGTAGTGCTATCTTTTGTATACTGTATATATTTGTAAGTTCTGGGGTTTGGGCTATCAGTAGAGGGTTGGATGCCATGCTTTCTAGCATAGTTACGTCCCTTTACGGTCTGAGTTCAAATCCCGCCGAGGTTAACTTTGCCTTTCATCCGTACGGGGTCAATAAAATAGAGTACCAGTAATACACTGGAGTCGATTTAATCGACATTTCCCTCTCCCCAAATTGCTGGCCTTGTGACTATATAAGAAACCATTATTATTATTATTATTATTATCATTATTATTATTATTATTATTGCTCTTATTATTATTATAAATCCTGCCGAGGTTAGCTTTGCTTTTCATCTTTACGAGGTTGATAAAATAAAACCCCAGTAATGCACTGGGGTCAACTTTCCTCTCTCCCAAAATTTCTGGCCTTGTGCCTATAGTAGAAATGATTATTATTATTTGAAACGGCGGTGAATTGGCAGATCCAGTAGAGCGTTTGACATCATGCTTCGCGAGATAGAGTTACGTCCCTTTGCATCCTGAGTTCAAATCCCGCCAAGGTTTGCTTTGCCTTTCATCCTTACGGGGGTCGATAAAATAAAGTACCAGTCACGCACTGGAGTCGATTTAATCGACTTTCCCCTCCCCCAAATCAGAAACCACTATTTCTTGAAACTTCCTTTGAATTCTGCTTCTTTCCAAAATCATGCCGAGTGTCAACCTGACACCTGAGGCAAAATTTGATAATACACACATTTTGCAATCAATTGTCATACAAATGATGTCACAAGCAGTAAATGGGGGCAGGGGGGGTTGATTGTAAATGGTGGAGGGGTGTAGGAAAAATGATGATGATAATGATCTTTCTTGTATGTGAAAGGATATCAAAGCTGTTATGCAGCCAATGGCAGCTCCAATGAGAAAGGCCCCTAGAAAGACTCCGACAAAGTTACCAAGAGAACTAAAGAATGCATTAGCTTGGTTCTCTCCTCCTGCAGCATGGGCGTACTGTTCAACAGCTCTGCAACAGAAGACATTGAAAAAATGTAGTTTCATCAACCATAATAAGACACCATTTATGTACATCTGTCTGTAACACTTTAAAATTTATACACACACACATATACGTATATACACAATGAGTTTCCTATCTTAGACATGTTGCTACAATAAGAAGTTAATTTTCCAATCACAAGGTTCTGGGTTCTAACCCTACATTTGTCCCTGTAAGTAGATATTCTCTAAAGCTACACACTACATTTAACCAACTATGTCATCTGTACATATATATATATCCCCCCTCCATACACATGCACACATGTATTTATATATATTATATATTATATATTATATATTATATATATATTCATTTATCATTTTTCATTTCATTTTACGTCCGCTTTTCCCTGCTTGCAAGGGTGGGATGGGAACTGATTCTGGCATGATTTCTACAGCTGGATGCCCTTCCTAACACCAACCTCATTTACAGTGAGTGCTCGGTGCTTTTTTTTTTTTGCCGTGGCACCTCCACGACCACTTTGTAGTGGAATGATAGGGACCCCAGTCCCTATCATCTCATTTCTACAGCTGAGTCAACTGGAGCAATGTGAAATAAAGTCTCTTGCTCAAGGAAACAACACATCATCCGGTCTGAGAATTGAACTCACAACCTTTCGATTGCAAAGCCAATGCTCTAACCACTAAGCCATGTGCCTCCATTATATATATATATATATCCTCCCTCCATACACACGCACACATGTATTTCATGACTCGTACACTGTTCATTTTTCTGACATTTGTACATTATTCTATGTACTATACATACACCTTTGATGAGTTGTAGTGCACCTGAGCACGGCACATGGCTTAGTGGTTAGAGAATTGGGCTTGCAATCGAAAGGTTGTGAGTTCAATTCTCGGACCGGGTGATGTGTTGTTTCCTTGAGCAAGACACTTTATTTCACATTGCTCCAGTTTACTCAGCTGTAGAAATGAGATGATAGGGACTGGGGTCCCTATCATTCCACTGCAAAGTGGTCGTATAGGCGGCACGGCAAAAAAGCACCCAGCACTCACTGTAAATGAGGTTGGTGTTAGGAAGGGCATCCAGCTGTAGAAATCAAGCCAGAATCAGTTCCCCGTCTAACCCATGCTAGTGTGGAAGAACGGACGTAAAACGGTGATGATGATGATGATGATGATGATGATGTACAGCCTATATATATGTACAGCATATATATATATATATATGTATGTACAGCATATATATATATATACAGCCTATATATATATGTGTGTGTACAGCACACACATATATATATATATATATATATGTGCAGCCTATGTACAGTATATATGTATGTACAGCATATATATATGTACATGTTAGGTGCCAGATGTTTGTGGAATATTCAACCAAATACATGTTAATTCAGCAGTTTGACATTCAGATGATTGGACAACTGAACGTTGATGGAAACTAATAAAGGATCTGACATTTTTAGTATTTTACATAGATTTATAGATTTTCTTATGTTTTAACCCTTTAGTTTCCAACCTAACCAAAGCCAGCTCTGGTTCTATGAAATAAAATCACCCATTTTAAAGGTTTCCAATATAAATTAAAATCTTCCAACATAATTTTATATAAGAACCTTACTTTAAGTTACTATCTAAACTATAATAAAGTAAGGAGCGCGGGACTGCGTACTGTTTATAATTTTTTATCCCATTAGTAAAATAAGTTGGATTACTTTGAATAAATAATGAATGAATATTACATAATTTATCTACTAAATTTCGTGGCTGTTGATTAAATATATTTTGTTTATTTAAAGATTCACTTCTTTAAAATTTCTGAAATGTCAACACTTCCAGTTGGCCATCGCTTAAATAAATATTCATATATTTCTGTCACTAATTTTCTCCTAATGCAGTTTATATATAATATCATCTTTTTTAATGTATCATGGATTACGTTACTGATTAAATAAGACAGTGTAACGCAGTCTTCGTTCAATTTCTATGTATTATATATTGTCAATTACGATTTTATTTGATGTATCATATCTACATGTATATATACCTGCGTATAATATCAATATACACACTACACATGCTAGCAGAAAACCACCCGAGTGGTGTTTTTTCTGCTAGTCTTGATAATGAAATAAAAAATAATTTTAGTAAATCCCTCAAAATTCTTCATTAATTAATTATAATAGAGTGTATTTCATTAGAAATGCAGCCATGAAAGGGTATAAACATCAAACACACTATCATAGTGGGGGCTGCAACTCCTGAGGGAGCCGTAAGGGGGCCATATTGTCATACAATATTTTTAAACATTTTTTTAGACCTGACAGAGCCCATCTCTCCAGGTCTACCCTAGTAATAAGCAATAAAACTAACGTACACAAGATTAAAGCAAGAATCAAATACAAGCTCCAACAAACACTAAAACAACAACACATGCATCTTCAGGCCAATTCCTCTGCACAGGTGGAGGCTAGCCTTGTGATCTTCCAGGACAATCTTCTCTATTTGGGCCCTCTCCTCCCCACCATCCCCCTCACCAATCCCCACCATCCCCACCATCATCCCCTCACCAATTCCCACCATCACTCCCTCACCAATCCCCACCATCCCCCTCACCAATCCGCACCATCATCCACTCAGCAATCCCCAGGTTTTCATTTCCTCCTCCATCATCTTTAGTAATTTCTTTCTTGGTCTTCCCCTTCCACTGCTTCCTTCCACATTCATTTCTATCCCTCTCCTCACTCAGTCACTTTCATCTTTCCTCAACACACGACCCAGCCATCTCATTACATTTCTCTTTACAACATCCATCACTGGCTCTATTCTTATTATCTACAAGTCATTGTTTGTCTTCCTTTCTCAGAGTGATACTCTGCTCATCTACTGAACCAATCTCATTTCCAACAAACACTGATCAAAACTAATCAAAACACACAAATGGGTGTGTATCATCATGATTATTTTTACAACCACTTTTCCATGCTAGCATGGGTTGGATGAGATGTTTTGACATGTTTCATAACCAGATGTTCTTCTTCACACCAACCTTTTAGTCACTTCTGTATCAATGAAATCCTTAAATAAAATATGAAAAAAAAATGAACGCAATGTAACTACAAAACACATAGACAGACAGACAGGCAGGCAGGCAAAATAAGAGACAGACTAATTGAGCCAAACAAAATGAGTTTCAGGCAGTACGTACCGAGACAACACTATAGCTACTGCATCATTGAGCACACTTTCACCAAAGACAAGGGCATACAAATCAACATCGACATTGAGATCATGGAAAATAGCCAGAATTGTAACTGAAATGAAACAACACATTATTATTAACATTATTATCATCATTATTATTATTATTATTTTAACATTAAGGCAACATTGACAGACTGCTGAGGGTCAGAGGTGTGTTTTCACTGCTCAGCTCAGGCAACATTGACAGACTGCTGAGGGTCAGAGGTGTGTTTTCACTGCTCAGCTCAGGTAACATTGACAGACTGCTGAGGGTCAGAGGTGTGTTTTCACTGCTCAGCTCAGGTAACATTGACAGACTGCTGAGGGTCAGAGGTGTGTTTTCACTGCTCAGCTCAGGTAACATTGACAGAACTGCTGAGGGTCAGAGGTGTGTTTTCACTGCTCAGCTTAGGTAACATTGACAGACTGCTGAGGGTCAGAGGTGTGTTTTCACTGCTCAGCTCAGGTAACATTGACAGAACTGCTGAGGGTCAGAGGTGTGTTTTCACTGCTCAGCTCAGATAACATTGACAGACTGCTGAGGGTTAGAGGTGTGTTTTCACTGCTCAGCTCAGGTAACACTGACAGACTGCTGAGGGTCAGAGGTGTGTTTTCACATATATATATGTTGATATACTATCATGTGTGTGTGTGTGTTGATATGCTGATGATCTAACACTCACACAGTGAATCTATGCCAGAATTAGAAAAAAAATTCCAGACCTGGAAGCATAACTTGGAATCAAAAGGTCTTAAAATTAACTTGGCAAAGATTAAACTCCTAGTAAGAGATAGGGAAAACAAACCCCTGATCCCTTCAAGGAAATAGCCTTGTTTAGTGTATGGAAAAGAAGTAGATACAAATTACATCCTATGTCACAAATGCAAAGTATGGGTACACAAGAGATATAGTGGGATCTCAAGCAGGCTAGCAAAGAATGTATGTTTTACATGTGGTTTATGCACAGGAGCAGTAAGTTTTCACAGGACACAAGCTCTTTAAATGCTCAGAGGGCATTTAGAAATAGTTGATAGCTTCTGTTACCTGCATGACTAAATTAGCAGTGGAGGTGGATGTTCTGAAAGTACAGCAGCTAGAGAGAGAATAGGATGGAAATCGTTCAGGGACCTATTATTGCTGCTAGCTACAAAAGCTTTTTCTTTCAAAATAAAGGGCAAATTGTATCCTGCGTACCTACGAACAGCAATGCTGCATGGTGGTGCTGTGTGCAAAAGACCTATAAAGATTGGAAAGAAATGAAGCTTGCAAGCTTCGTTGGCTATGCAATAGTAACATATATGAATGGTGAGGCATAAATGTACTGAAAGAAAGTGGGCATAAAAGGGGTCATATGCTGTGTGCAGGAGAGTAGACTGTAGTGGTAGGAACATGTGATGTGTATAGTGAATGACAGCTGTATAAAATGATGCAGGGTACTCAAAGTTGAAGAAAACTATGTAAGAGGAAGACCTAGGAATGCATGGGATGAAGTGATAAAAGCTAACCTTGCACAATTAAAGCTCTCAAAGGAGATGACAAAGGATCAAGATCCTGGTGATATGCAGTACTGCAGAAGAACCACCTTCCCATGTGTACAGGCTGAAGCAAACATCTAGAGGATACTAGGATAAAGATTCCATAACTGCTTGTGGAGTCATAGAGGCACCATCAAACGGCACGTCTGGGGCACTTTTTAAACCTGGCGGCACCCAACTCTGTCCAGGTCCGAACATAGACGATTTTTTTCTATAGGAAGAATCGACCCCAGTACTAGACTGGTACCTTTTTTATCAACCTCGAAAGGATGAAAGGCAAAGTTGACCCCAGCGGGATTTGAATTCAGAGCGCACATGAGGTGGGACGAATACCATAAAGCATTCTATCTGACGACTTAACGACTAGTCTGCACCAAATCTCCTCTCACCTGTTGATACACCTGTCACATCTTAACACTCCCCACTCTTCATCATCTAAGTACCCCACATTATATCTACCTCTCCAATCCCTGTTCTGCATACACACAGCACACATGATACACCTCTCCTGTCCAACCCATGCATACAAGCATGGAAAGCTAGACACACTCTCCAACATTGCTGTTATGATGGCAAAAACCACAGTCTACTCACTAAGGTGACACAACAAAGAGCACCCAGTCTACCCTGTAGGGTGGTTGTGTTGGTAACAAGACAAAAAGCACCCAGTCCATTGTGTAAAGTGGTTGTGCTTGTGACAGGATGAAAAAGTACCCAGTCCAACCTGTTAGCTGGTTGTTTTGGTGCCATGATAAAAAGCACCAAGTCCACATTGTAATGTGGGCTGCATTAGGAAAGGCATTCAGCTATAGAAACACAGCCAGAAACAGTTCTGTATGAGTAAGACACAGACACCTAATCTGACTTGTCTCACAACAGGACAACCTGTCTAACCCATGCTAATGTGGAAAATGGATGTAAAATAATGATATATCAACATCATCATCATCGTTTTTATATCCATTTTCCACGCTTGCATGGGTTGGACAGGTCTTTTTCAGCACAGCATTTCTCCACTCACCACGTTCCTTGTCATCTCTTCTGTGAGTTTCAGCGACTTGAGGTCAGCTCTTACCACCTCTGCCCAGGTCTTTCTTGGTCTACCTCTACTGCAGCTTCCATCCACCGGCACCTCTTCACCCAGCAATCATCATCCATTGCATCACATGTCCATACCAACACAGTCTTCACACCACCTCAGATTCCTCGTAAACCCAATTTTACCCTCAGTTCATCCAAGCTCTGCCTTTCTCTCAATTACATTGCACATCCAAAGAAGCATGGTTGCTTCATTTCTCTCCATTTTATGCATGTCTTCTGCAGTCATTACCCATATTTCACTACTGTGCAGCATTGTACTTCACACACAGGCGTCACACAGTTGGCCTTTTGTATGTAGGGAGAAATCTTTCATTCTGTAAGTCTTTTACTGGTTTCAGGCATTGAACTGCAGCCATACATACACGATTACACACACATACACACACACACATGTTTTGTTATTCTTTCAGACAACACACTCACATACACACACACATGTATATAAATATATAAACCAATGTTTAGAACTGAGCAGTTTGGGAGAATTGCTATTGATTATTGGTAATCTGACTGTAAGAATACTTACCAGGATCTGTTGCCGATATAACAGCACCAAAAAAGAAGCAGTCGGTCAATTGAATTAGATGTGATATGTTCATTATTCTGGTCAAGCCATACATTATACCACTGCAAATGTAACGATTTCTTATATTATTATTATTATTACAATGTACAAAGCCAAATTTTCAACTTGGAAGCACTGAGAACATATATATATATCTATATATATAAAACAGAGGATGTGTGTTTGTCTGTGTGTGTGTGGATGCTACATTATTCGAGGTAGGCGTCTACACCGCTCGCCCGATCTCACTCAAATTTGCATACATCACTCCTCATGACCCTTTACATTGCTTAGGCTACTTTGTTTTTTGATAGGTCCCCCCCCAGGGGCCCGCAATCCACCTTTTTGTCTATTTTGGGTGAAATCGGGAGATGAGGTTGCATTTTATGCATGCGTGAAAAATTTTTCCTTTCGAGTTTTTTGACCCGGTTTTTTGCTAATATGGGTAGAAAAGAGTCTAAATTTTGTTGATGTGCTCGAATCATTTCGAAATTCGGTCGAGAGTGAAGCTCGAGGTCGAATCTCCACTTCGTATATAGAGAGACAGGAATAACAGGTCTTATAGTAACATTACCTTCCCCTTCCCCCTTCTTTAGTGAGAGAGAGAGGAAGATAGAGAGAGAAGTTTTGGGTGTCACAGAAATATTACATTCCCCTCTCCACTTTGGTCTTTGAGACCGAGGGAACCACTGTTGCTATAGTTACAGCTTCACGTGACACAAACCAG
The DNA here is from genome assembly GCA_964016885.1 of Eledone cirrhosa. Classification (NCBI taxonomy): domain Eukaryota; kingdom Metazoa; phylum Mollusca; class Cephalopoda; order Octopoda; family Eledonidae; genus Eledone; species Eledone cirrhosa. Next base: position 27,804,199 of record OZ024741.1, read on the forward strand.
TTCCTGCCAGTTCTGACCACCTGGCACCAGTTGAGTCAGTTTTTGCTTTCTTTCGGTCGAGAAGTGGACAAATTTTCGCCTTGAATCAAAAAAAAAAAATTCCTGGACGGCTGGAGGTGGCAGCTTTTATTCTGTTTTGGCAAGAGTGCTATCAAAAAATTCTGCAGACTCTTATTGTTGATTTGAGTGGCCTGCAAAGCTTTGGTTTTCAAATGCTACACTTGCTACTTGGTTAGGCTACTGTGTAGACGTGTGCTTCACTCTCACTGCATTACATTTTGTGACCTCGCTTTCAGACTTTGCCATTCCCAGTACGTTTTTTGTTTACTTTTTTCTTGCTTAAAATTGTAACAATTTGTCACTTTTTTTTACCTTCCCCAAAATACTGCTTATCACCTTCGCTTTTTTGCCTTTGCTCTAAACCTGCTTCCCCTTTACTGTTTACTGTACTATTGCAACCATGCCACTGAAAAGAAAGAGTACCCTTAGCCGTAGGAAAACATCGTCTGTTGTTTCAAAAAAGAGGCGATTGAATGAGCAGTCTATGGATGCCGGACTGCATTTTTGGCCACAAACCCCTGTTACTTCGCTTTCAAACTTAAGTACCCCTAGCACAGCCCAACGCCTCTCTATCTACGGTTACTGCTTCGAATCGTGCTATTCGTAATTGTCGGAATGCAATTGCAACAGCCGCCTCTAGGGCAGCAGAGAGTGACAGCCAAAGAGCTCTTCGTAGGGCTAGGAATGCTGCAACTACTGCTGCTGCAAGGGCCTCCGAAACTAAACAGCAAACAGCCACCAGACAGTCAAAGAACGCTGCTTCAACCGCCGCCTCCTGTGCCGCAGAAACCGACCAGGAGACAGCCATCCGAAGGTCCAAGGACTCTGCCTCCAAGGCAGCTGCCAGAGCATCCCAGACCGAGATACAGACAGCCATCCGAAGGTCCAAGGACTCTGCCTCCACCGCAGCTGCCAGAGCATCCCAGACCGAGATACAGACAGCCATCCGAAGGTCCCATAACGCTGTATCCACCGCCACCTCCCGTGCCGCAGAACATCAAACAGCCCGCCGTGCTCGGTTGGACACAAACAACGCACGAAGAACAACGAGTCCACATGAGTCATTTTGGCTTATGAAGGCTTTCAACTACGATCCAACAGTAAAATACTCCGACCGTACGGACATTCAACTAGGCAGGATGGATGTCATATGCCAATTCTGTGGTGCAGAGAAGTGGCCCGGAGAACCACCTGGCCTGTACTGCTCTAATGGAAAGGTTTCACTTCCTCCTTTGGCGGCCCCTCCAGAACCTTTGCGAGAACTTCTTAGCGGAGAGACCTCTACGTCAACAGACTTCCTTGGCAACATAAGGAAATACAACTGCGCCTTCCAGATGACTTCGTTCGGGGCCAAAATTGTCCGAGAAAGCGGGTGGATGCCAACCTTTATCGTTCAGGGCCAGGTTTACCACTATGTCGGTCCTCTACAGCCTGCGCAACCCGCCTTCCTGCAAATTTACTTCATAGCCGACTACAACAAGCAGGCTGACATGCGCTCATCTGTCATCCCAGCTGATGGCACTAGAGAGAACCTGGACAGAGACGTCCTCCTTGCGCTGCAGCAAATGCTACACTCCGAAAACAGCTACGTGCAGAGCTTCAAGTACGCCTTTGAGACTACTGACCTGCCTAACTTCAACATTGTCATCGATGCCGACAAAAGACCATCCGGAGAACATGCCCGTCGATTCAATGCGCCCGCGTGCAACGAGGTGGCAGTTGTCCTTCACGGAGACCAGCACAACCCCCGGGATATCGTCATATCCAACCGTGCAACTGGCCTCCACAGAATACGCGAAACACACCGATCCTACGACAGCCTCCAATACCCACTACTTTTCCCCTGCGGCGAGGACGGCTACCACTTCAAGACTCAACACTGCCAGCCAAACCAGTCCTCCGTTGCTGCCGCCAAAACCGTGTCCTGCAAGGAATTTTACACATACCGACTCATGCCTCGGAGAAACTGTTTCAACAGTTTGCACAGATCGCAGGACCTACTGAACCAATTTGCGGTGGATATGGCAGCAAAGATGGAGTCAGAACGACTGGCCTTCATTCGAACCCACCAGCAGCAACTGTGTAGCGAAAGCTACATACACCTGCGAGACGGCTTGACCAGCGACGGGGATCCCCGAAACATTGGCAAGGTCTGCATCCTGCCTTCTACCTTCACTGGAGGACCTCGGTACATGCACGAGAGGACTCAGGACGCCATGACCTACGTGCGGGCCTACGGCCGTCCTGACCTCTTCATCACCTTCACGTGCAACCCGAAGGCGGATGAGATCACCCGAGAACTTCTTCCAGGGCAGTCATACCACCACCGCCTTGACCTCATAGCGAGGGCTTTCGAGAGGAACATACAGAAAATGAAGGCATGTTGTGCAAAAGCCAACATCTTCGGCCCTGCTAGATGCCATACGTACACCGTAGAATGGCAGAAACGGGGCCTGCCTCACATTCATCTGTTACTGTGGCTGCAGAACAAGATCAACTCCAATGACATCGACAAATTTATCTGCGCAGAGATCCCCCAACCCTGCCACCGACAAAGAACTCTTCGACGTCATCACGATTCCATGATACACGGACCCTGTTATCCGGGTTCTAACCATTCGTGTCAGAAAGACGGGATCTGTAGTAAGAGGTACCTTAGGAAATTTGTTTCAGAGACCCAGACAGGGCACGACGGCTATCCCCTGTACAGGCGCCGGTCGCCTGAAAACGGTGGTTTTACTGCCATTGTAAGGGGCAAGCAAGTCGACAATCGATGGGTGGTCCCCTATTGTCCACTTCTCACTTCGACGTTCCAAGCCCACATTAATATGAAATTCTGTAGCTCAGTTAAATCGATTAAATATGTTTGCATGTACGTCAACAAGGGCTGCGATTCTGCCGCATTCGCCCTCCAGTCCGACCGAGACGAGGTCAGTGAGTACCTATCGACCCGGTACATAAGTACAAACGAAGCGTTTTGGCGAATTTTTGGTTTTTCTATCCATGAAAGGTACCCCAAAATCACAAACCTGGCGGTCCACTTAGAGAACGGACAGCGGGTTTACTTTACGGCCGCAAATGCTGCTCAAGTTGCGGCTAACCTCAAAGAAACCACGTTAACCGCTTTCTTTAAGCTCTGTCACGTAGACGCTTTTGCGAGAACTCTAATTTACCTTCAGGTGCCGTCCTACTTCACTTGGCATCGCAATAGCTGGGTACAGCGAAAAACTGGTAAGGCAGTTGAATCGCATCCGGGAGTTAAATTTTCTGACTGCCTCGGTAGAGTCTACACGGTTCCCCCAACCCAACCTGAGTGCTTTCACCTGCGCATTCTTCTGCACGAGGTCAAGGGGCCGCAAGGTTTCTTTGACTTAAAAACAGTAAACGGGGAACTTTGCAACACTTTTCGAGAAGCCTGCTTTAGGCTTGGTCTCTTGGAAGATGACTCCCAATGGGACTCGACCCTCGCCGATGGTGCTCTGCTGAAATCCCCACAGAAATTAAGGGAACTGTTTGCCTTTTTGCTGCACAATTGTGGCTTAGCTAACCCTTCAGCCCTTTGGCTGAAGTACAGGGACGATTTGTGCGAGGACTTCCTCCGCACAGCCAAACGGCAAAATCCGTCTTTAGAAGTGGGGTTCACCGAAATCATTTACAACCAAGGGCTAATTTCCATCCAAGAAGAGCTCCTTCAACTAGGGGGGAATGACTTGCCAACATACGGCTTGCCAGCCGCCAGCAGGGAAAATGTTAGTGTGCTGGGTCCAGATATTCTGTTGGAGACATCTTACGATGACAACTTTCCTAGATGAAAATGAACGTAAGCTTCTTCCCGAGCAAAGGGTTGCTTATGAGACTGTCGTTGACAGTGCACTGGGTGGATTAGGTTGTGTCTTCTTTCTTGATGCCTCTGGCGGTACAGGCAAAACCTTTGTTACCTCCCTCATTTTGGCGCGTCTTTGACAACAAAAAAAGATTGCCCTTGCGGTCGCCTCATCGGGGGTCGCCGCTACCTTGCTGCCTGGAGGGAAGATGGCTCATGCTGCCTTTAAGCTTCCGTTGGACCTCGCACGAACTGATACGCCGACGCAACATTAGCAAGCACTCCGACAAAGCGGCACTTCTCGCAAAATGTTGCCTCATTGTGTGGGACGAATGCACCATGGCACATAAGGGTGCTCTGGAGGCATTAGATAGGAGTTTAAAAGATATCAGGAACTCCTCGGCACCCTTGGGTGGCGTGACTTTACTGCTTTCGGGTGACTTCAGGCAAACGCTGCCTGTTATCTCCAAAGGGACAAGGGCTGATGAAGTCCGCGCATTCCTGAAGTCGTCGACGCTTTGGCCTATCGTTTGGACACTCCGCCTGAGCGTTAACATGCGGGCACAGTTGCTCGGGAACAGCACGTCTGCTGAATTCGGCCAGGCCATCCTAGCTATAGGGGAAGGCCGACTTCCTTCCAACGAAAAGGGTGAGGTGTCGCTGGCATCTGTCAGTAATACAGTTGACAGTCCTCAGGCCCTTTTAGAAGCTGTTTTTCCAAACCTACAGGTTAACTACACTAACTTAGACTGGCTTAGTTCAAGAGCCATCCTAACCCCCAAAAACTCTGCTGTTAATGCTCTCAACGAAGAGCTACTCGGCAAGATTCCAGCCCAAGAGAAATTTTTTAAGTCTATAGACCGCATCACCGATCCACAGGAGGCGACGGATTACCCAGTAGAGTTTTTGAATAGCCTTGACCCCCCAGGTCTCTCACCCCACATCCTGAAGCTCAAGGTCGGCAGTCCGATTATGCTTATGCGTAACATACGCCCCCCCAAAACAGTGCAACGGCACTCAAATGGTAGTCAAATCAATGATGAACCATCTCATTGAAGCAACCATTTTAACTGGTTGTGGTAAAGGTGAGACCGTCATGATCCCAAGGCTAAGCATCCAACCTTCGACCACGGACATCCCGATAGGTTTTAGGCGACATCAGTTTCCCGTAAGGCCCTGCTTCGTGATCACCATAAACAAATCTCAGGGTCAAACTTTGTCCGTGGCGGGCATTCATCTAAAAGAGCCCTGCTTTGCTCATGGCCAACTTTATGTTGCCTGCTCGCGAGTTGGGAGTAAGGACTCCCTTTTTTCATACACACCCAACGGTATGACCCGCAACATAGTCTACAAAGAGGTCCTGTAACGTGCATTACCACTGAGATGATTTAACACAAAGAGAGTTTATATATATACAAACACATACACACACTCACATACAGATATATATATATCATTATCTATAAAAGCGAGTGTGTGTGCATGTTCCTTTTCTATACGATTAAAAAAAAACACCTCCTTCAATAGAAAATTACTTATCAATATTCGAAAAAGCTTCAATTAGGTCATGCAGAATTTATATATTTAAAATTGATCCCCAATTACGCAAAAAAAAATCGATAAAACTCAATAATTCACGATATACCTCTCTCATAAATCTGATATCGAAACTGAAGATTACGACCCTAAATGGTGGACAGTTCGAAATACTGCTGCTGCTGTGCTTCTGGCTGTTGCTCATCTCATTCTATCAGGCTCTTCCAACAACTTTACAGTACTTTATCATCCGTTAAAAAAAAACTGTTTTTTGGCTGTTTTTTGTTTTCGACAGAAAATTTATTACGATTTCTGTTTGCTATTCTTAATATATATATTTTTTTTGTGTTCCCTTTTTGTGATTTTTGTTGGTTTCTTGGTTGAGAAAATCATTTCATCATTTTCATCATTTCATTTTACATCGGCTTTTTCCCTGCTTGCAAGGGTGGGACGGGAACTGATTCTGGCTTGATTTCTACAGCTGGATGCCCTTCCTAACACCAACCTCATTTACAGTGAGTGCTGGGTGCTTTTTTGCCGTGGCACCTCCACGACCACTTTGCAGTGGAATGATAGGGACCCCAGTCCCTAACATCTCATTTCTACAGCTGAGTAAACTGGAGCAATGTGAAATAAAGTGTCTTGCTCAAGGAAACAACACATCACCCGGTCTGAGAATTGAACTCACAACCTTTCGATTGCAAGGCCAATGCTCTAACCACTAAGCCATATGCCTCCATCACCGGGTTGAAGAGATTTTCATTTCTAAATTCTATTATCATTACAACTTTGACATATTTTATGTAAAGTGAATATGAGAAAAAAAAATTCTTCATATTTATTGTTTCCTAATCTGAATAAAAACAGCAGTAACCCGGGCAACGCCGGGTCAATCAGCTAGTATATATATAAAATGTCTGTGTGTGTCTCTGAGAGTTTGAATCCCTAAAACTCAAGAAGAACCCAACCGATTTTTTTCAAACTTTACACGTGTATTACTTATGTTTCAGGGAGTGTTATGCACATAAAATTCAACTTTTAACAGCATTAGGTGAAAAACTGCGTTTTTTTTTTAGCTTTTTAGGGGTTTTTTGAGGCGTTACGTCAGACTGATTTCCTTAAAATTGTAACTATGAATTAGTCAGTCTCTTCATACCGTGAGCAAAGAAAATCCAAATTTTTTATGGCCTAGGGCCCGCATTAGCTGAAAAACTTCATTTTTTTAGCTTTTTAGGGCTTTTTGGAGGTGTTATGTTTAGCCGATTTTCCCGAAATTTCAAGGCATATTATGCACATAAAAAAAATTCATTTTCTTGATCCCCTAGAGCCCACATTAGGTGAAAACCTGCATTTTTCCTGCTTCATCGAGGAAAATCTTAAAGATTATCCAGCCATCAGAGTATTCGGTTTATTTTCTTTACATATTGTCCAGGCGTGCAGTTTTTCCACGATTAGGTCTGTTGGCGGCCCGCGTTCCAAAATACCTTATCCCGTGCAACACCGGGTACCACTGCTAATATATATATATATATATATATATATATATATATGTAAAAAGTAAACAGAAATAACAACACAATCGGCATATATATATATATATATATATATATATATATATATATACATCTCAAACATTAAGTATAAAATATCCGATTTCAAATTGAAAGCGCATAAGAAAATCGGGCATTTCATACTTAAGGACCCAATATAAGCATAAGGAAAGTGCTCAAGCACAGAAATGCTATAAAGATAGCTTATAAAATAGGGTACGGACTCTTAAAAGACGGAAAAAGAAGTTGCTATCGCTACTATGTGGAATTGAACCCCATATCTTCCAGATACTGGCTAGGCGCTTTAACCATTAAGCTAAGGAACCATGACAATACATTTCCTGTCATTTTAACTAGACAACTGGACAACAGCTTTCAGATGTCAGCAGACAGACTGACAGACATTAGATATGATGGGAATTACAATTCAAAACATGATAAATAGAAGTTTTGAAAAATGAAATCAATTATGGAAAATAAAAAGAAAAAATAACAAAAAAACATAATATAATTTATTGTCTTTCTCCGATAATAAATCTACTTCTCCTGTGAAGTGTGTGTGTGTGTGGTTGAAAAAAAACCCAACTAATTCATAGCAATCTCCAATCATGGCTGGTGTCCTTGGCCCTGGGACCACTTCCCTACTCACCACCATCAACACAGAGTTGGCTATCCGCAGGTGTCAGCCTCGCAAGCTGGAATTGCTCTTCCAGTGCATCTCCCTGACCATCCTCTGGGGAAATGCCTTCTCTATTCTGTCTGCCACGGCCCTGGGGCGGCCAGCACGTGGGCCCCCATTTGCTCATAATAGTTGTTTCTCCTTTTGGCACAAGGCCAGCAATTACCCAGTGCATTACTGGTACTTTATTTTATCGACCCCGTAAGGATGAAAGGCAATGTTAACCTCAGCGGGATTTGCTCATAATAATGAGAGATGGGGAGAGTGGGAGAGATGGAAGTAGTGACAGTGAGAGTTTGGTTCCATTGTGTTCGGAGTTGGTGTATATGTATATATTTATTTACTATACCACACTAACAGTATATTTGAAAGCACCTGTTATTGTTAGAAACACAGCATTAAAAAAAAGGTCTAATAACTGTAGTAAAAGAATATAAAACTATTTCAGAGAAAAATGAAGATATTTGAAGTTTAAAATTGTTTAGCATTCTTGTGTACATTGGATATCTGAGTAACCCAAATGTTATATGAAGCAAAACTTACTGCAGCAACATTTAATAATGCTACAAAACAATTGTTTTACTATCCCCTTTTTCTCTCTTTTTTGACAACACTGACCATCATTAGGTCATGAAAGGGTTAAAGTGTTTATATTTATCTAGCCTAGTGGTTAGGGTGTTGGACACACAATCATAAGGTTGTGGGGTCAATTCCTCGACTGGGCCACATGTTGCTTTTTTAACAAAATTTCACTCAATGTTGCTCTTTCTGCCAGGAGTTGCAACTGGCAGATAATATCAGCAATAGAAAAACCAATGGAGACATTGTTTACTTAGACTGATCGGACAATTGGCTCCTTGACTTTCATTTTTTGGTATCAAAAGTGTTAAGTATTAATCAAAAATTGCTGATATAAATAGATTCAAGAAAAGTGTGGGAGAAAAATCCAGAAAAACTGGAGTCTTCAAAACTGAGAATCTTACCCAAATACCATACTGGATATTGTGGTACCAATTAAAGCATAAGTCATAACTGCACCAAGGTTCCGAAAAAAATGTTTCTAAAGAATTAGAATGGAAAAAAGAAGGAATGTTAATACGGTTTAATAACAAATATATTGAATTCCAAAAATCTTAATATACTTATATCATTTACAAGAGCTGTTGATCATGTAATGTTGACAATTTGTTTTTATGATAGTGGGGTGAGGTGAGGTGGGATGGGATGTGGAGGTTCCCTTTTCCTTCCAATCATTCTCCACAATCAACAAGCTCTTAATAACATTTCCAGGCCTCTGTTGAGGTTAAGTACACTGGTGTCATTCCAAACACACTTTTCCCTAACAATATAATTTACAATGCAATAGCAAAGCAGCAGAGTTGTTAGAGTGTCAGATAGAATGCTTTGTAGTATTCCTTACAGTTCTCTGTGCTCAAATTCTACTGAGGTCAACATTGTTTTTACACCCTTTAAAGGCTAATAAATAAAGTACCAGTCTAGTACTGTGGTTGATTCTTCTTTTATAACTCTCATTTCATTTCATTTCATTTCATTTCATTTCATTTCATCTCTCTCTCTCTCTCTCTCTCTCTCCTTGGAGAAGGATGAGCTCTGCCAGATTTAAAATGCCCAAGACAACAGTACCCCCACCCCCATGACTATATCAGTAGTTAAGGGTCCATCCATACATAATTTCCAATACAAATCATAAGTTAATGAAAAAAAACATTCAAGGTACTTACTCGTTTCATACTGTATCCAGCATTGAAAATAATAACAGGTAGAAGAACATTGAAGAATAACTCTGGATCAAATGTAACCTACATAAAATATAGTTGTTACCATTATATTAACCCTTTCATCGCCATATTTCTAATAACATACACTTTATTTCAATTAATTAATGAAGAATTTGAGGGGAATTTACAAATATTATTAATTATTTCATTACTAAGATAACTTAACATATAGTTCTTATATAAAATTATATTTGAAGATTTTGAGTAAATGGGAACCTTTTAAATGGGGTAGATTTGTTTCATAGAATTTGACCTCATTTTGCTCAGGCTAGTATAAAAAAAGTTAAATCAATATTCATTTTCACACAAAACACTTCATAACTGAAAGAAAAAAACCATCCTAACCATTCAATAATGAAAATTAATGTAAGATAGTTTAGCAAAAGCTAAAGATGAAAAAAAAAATACCCAGACTATCACAGAGTTAAGTCCTAGCTCCTAGTAGCATTCATTTTCTTAATACTCTGTACCATATGAAACCACATTAGCAAGACACTTTTGAAAAGTAAAAAACAGTACTATGACTACATCACTATTCTTCTCTGTGTTCTCTGAGTTCAAATCCCACCAAGGTCAACTTTACCTTTCATGCTTCCAGGATAAATAGATAAATAAACAAACAGTCCAGAACTGGTGGATTGGTGAAATTGTTAGAGTTAGACAGGATGATTTGTAGGATCTCTTCTGGTTGTGTGTGTTACCAATTCAAATCCCACCTGTTGTTACCAGAAAATCTGTGACACTTCTGCCAGGAGTTACCAACATCAATGGAAGAAAAAATGTACCAAAAAAACAAACTAAAGAGTATACACAAACATACACAGCCATATCTAAACACACTTCATGTCTCACCACACACATACACGCTTCCATCCATACAAACACATATATATATGTTTTCATACATACACACATACATATATGCCTATATTCATTCATACATACATGCTTACATTCATACATACACACATACATATATATGCTTACATTCATACATTACATACACACACAAATACATATATATAAATATAAGTTTATCTCGGGTTCAATCGGAGGTAACCACAGTAAGTAAGGTACTCAATACAAAGCAGAGTATAAATATTTAATGTAGAAATAGACTAGAACTGTTTCAGGGCTTCCTGATGATTTCTCCAGAAAGAAACAGTTCTAGTCCTGTAGAAGCCTTTCTACATTAAATATATATATATGTAAATGTATGTAAATGTGGTCCACACTGTAAATGTGGTTGGTGTTAGGAAGGGCATCCAGCCGTAGAAAACCTGCCAGATAGTCCTATATGAGCGAGACACAGCCACCCGACCAATCTTGCCTCAAGTGGGACAATTCCCATCTAACCCATGCTAGCGTGGAAGATAGATGTTAAACGATGATGATGATCATCATCATATATACTAGCAGATTTACCCAGCGTTGGCCGGGGTTTGAAATGCAACAAAGAATAAACAAGAAACAAACGATAATATTAGTGATTTATCTTCAAATGAATCTGTTTATATTTCTGTCAATAAAGTTGGTTATCTCTCTTGTTTATAAGGATTGTCAATAAAGTTGGTTATCTCCCTTACATCAATTTTGCTACCGATAATTTTGATATCGATTTTTTATTGCTCAACGTGTGTCGATTTGAGAAATTTTTGTGATGTGACCATCTTAGCGACCTGTGCAACGTGCACAGAAAATTTGGTCAAATTCGGTTGGTAATTGTAAAAGTTGTATCCAAAGTTGTACACAGACACACACACACACATCTATCTTTTATATATATAAAAGATAGATGTGTGTGTATAGGAAATCTGCCCAAATGACAACAGTGCATTCAATTACCTCTCAGTCAAAAACAAAAACATTTTTTTCATTCTCTGTTTCTTCCTAACTGTTATGCAATTATATACCTGATATCACCGGGTTCATATGTAACCTGCCCGCTGAAATGTGTATAGTGTTTGCAGTAATAAAATTTAAAGGAATACAACCTGTCCGGCATCCTGTCATTTTACCCTATAATATATATATATATATACTACAACAATACTACAATACATATACATTATTCACTATCGACGTGCTGCCCCCATCCACTGCGCCATAATACACACAACCAATGTGTCCCCCACACATATACACAACCCCACATTAATAACAAAAAATATACTCACTGTTCTTTCTAAAGGCACACCTTGAGTTTCAGTCTTAACTTTGCTGTAAAAATTATACTGTAATGTCTCTGAGTGACTACTGTTAGATATATTCAAAAATAAATAAATAGAATTTGGTATATTTTCAACTGAAGCTGTTGCATTAATGAGCTTGGCTTGTGGTGGAACCCGATGGGAAGATGGCCCACCAGCATAACGGATTACAGCACCGACAACCAAACCTGGAAACAGAAAAAACGAAACATTTCAGAGAAATTATCTCATCAAATTATTGTCAATCATCATCATCACCACCACTACAACCATCATCATCACCACCACTACCACCACCACCTCCATCATCACCACCATCATCATCACTATCACCACTATCATCATCAACACCATCACTATTACCACCATCATAATTACCACCATCATCATCACTACTACTATCATAACCATCATCATTTCTTCATTATAGCAAATACACAGCATCAGTGTCACTGAGTCTTCATATCACCTCCCTCCCTACCACCACCACCATCATCATCACATATCAATTGTGCTCCATCTGGTCAGGAGGATTATAACATAGTTTGGCAACACCCAATAGTGTTCCTCTAAAATTGCCCCTCCCCCTGTTCCACCATAAACATGGAAGCTCTATGTTATAATTTCACAGGTTAAAAATAGCAAAATTCACTCAATTCACATCTTACCATCTTAATCCTTTAGCATTCACATTATTCTATATATACTATTATATTTTGGTAGTAAACACTTTATCTTACATCATTATCTTGCATAATATCGAATCTATGAGATTTTGATGTTATTTATCTTGAGAACAATACCTTAACATCAGTATGAGTGGCCAGTTACAGCCGATTTGAACAGAAAGAGGTGAGACATTTCTGGCCGGATACAGCCGGTTTGAATGCTAAAGGGTTAAAGAAAGAAAGAACCCATTAACCCTTTTCATAACAACTTGTCCAGAATTTCTGTGAAACAAAACCATACATTATACTTAAATTTTGAGCCCTTTAAGTTGATATGAATATCATCTTAATTAAATGGTTTTAGCAAATCTCACCAATTTCTTCATTATTGGTCATAAAAGGGTTAAATAATCTAGTTCTACGTACCCTTAAAAATATGAGATGGTCACAGTTGGAACACACCTGTGATCATAGTTTTACTCAATCAGGGATGACCTGCAGCTAAACAACAACATTGGCTCTATGTAGGAAACTACAAATATAATAGTTCCAAGTACCCCTCGTGTGTGTGTGTGTGTGTGTGTATATGGATGAAGAAGTGCCCGGAAATGCCAGTGGAAGGACAATGCAAAAGCGGTAAACTAAGAAAGACTTGGGCAGAGGTTGGGAGAGCTGACCTCAAATTGTGGAGACTCACAGAGGAGATGACAAAGGAATGTGGCGAGTGGAGAGATGCCGTGCTGAGAAGGACCTGCCCAACCCATTCAAGCATGGAGAAACGGATGTAAAAACGATGATGATGATGATATATATATATACACACTCACATACATATAATGACAATATCAATATACAATACAACTGTAGACCGACTTTCTCATCAATAACCCCACAATGTAAAGGCAGTATAATTTCTGAAACAGAGGGAATACACAAGATACCGTTATTGGTACAGAAATTTAGACATCTTGTATAAAGAATATATAGAGCATACGATCAGAACAATGAAATATTATTTACTTTATATTAGCAATATATCAATAACAGAGAGAGAGAGAGACAGACAGGTAGACAGACATCATCATCATCATGTAGATAGATGAAAAACATTATCACCACATAGCAAGTTGTATTTAATGCATGCACATGCCATCACAGCATGTGAAAAGAATCTTTATTTTAAACACCACCACAACACTACCACCAGATCTACACACACACCACCACAAGACAATACTACCACCAGATCTACACACACAACACCACAAGACAATCACTACCCCCACACACACAACACCACAACCAACAACAACAATAAAAGCAATCAACAGAAATTTGTATTTTTCTTCTTACCTATGGTTAAACAGATTATACAGCTGTGACATAGAGTATACTGGTGGAAACACCAAAATATGAACAATGAAAGTATTAAAAGGATGGCATAGATATAAGTTGCCGAAAACTTCAAATAGGCACTTTCAAATACATTGATGTTCACTAGATTAATCCAGTTGGTACTTGCAAAAATATATGACTGGTTCATTTTGTGTTGGGTCCAAGGAGTCTCCTGCTACATAATAATTATTAACCCTTTTGTGATCATATTTCTCATGTAATACACTCTACTTCAATTAAATGAAGAATCTTTAGGGATTTACGAGAATTATTATTTCATTTCTAAAATAATAACTTAACATATGTTTCTTACATAAAATTATGTCGAAAGATTTTAAATTTAAATAAGAAACTTTTAAAATGGGTTGTTTTGAGTCAAAGAACCAGAGTCGGTTTGGACTCGGTTGGTATCAAAACAGTTAACACTGGACTGGTAGAGTTGCTAGAATTTGTTAGGATGAATTTCAAAACCATTGATGTTCATTAAATTAATCCAGTTGAATGTTGTGAAAATATATGACTTGCTTATGTTGAGTTGGTTGACTCCTGCTGGGTATTCTACATAATTTATATAGTGAACAGTTGTTAGAGCGTCAGGTAAAACATTTTTCAGTATTTATTTATGTCCTTCTATATTCTGATTTTAGATCCAGCTGGGAGCCAACTTCAAGCTCCTTAGGAGGTCGATAAAATGAAGTACAAGTCAAATACTGGGTGATCAATGCAGATGACTGTTCCCTTCCCCCAAAAATTGCTGGCTATGTGCTTATGTAAGAAACTATTATTATTGCTCCTGGCCTTGTGCCAAAAAAGTAGAAACAATTATTATTGCTATGAGTTCAAATCCTGCCAAGGTTAGCTTTGCCTTTTATCCTTATGGGATTGATAAAGTACCAGTAACATGCTTAGGTTGATTTAGCTGATTTTCTCCTACCCTTCAAATTGCTGGCCTTGTGCCAAATGTAGAAACAATTATTATTATTGTTGTTATTATTATTATTGTACAGTTTAGTGGTTAGATTGTTGAGCTCGTGATTGCAAAGTTGTTGGTTTTATTCCTGGTATGGCTAGCACATTATGTTATTCAACAAAAACACTTCTCTTCACATTGCTTTAGTCCATTTACTAAAAATGAATACCAACAGCAGCAACTAGAAGTTAACCCTGTGATGGACTGGTGTCCTGTCCAGAGTGGGTGTACTCTCAGTTGCTTAATGCCAATGAAACCAGGATAATCTCCAGCCTGATGAGCTTCTGAGCCTGGTACAAAATAACATCCACAGGTGTGTGTTTTATGTATAAATCTCTACTGCTACCTGGCTGCAAATATTTCTTGTACATACTACCACTACTCCCACCACCACTGCTACTGCTACTACTACTACTACTGTTGCCACTACTACTACTACTGTTGCCACTATTACTACTGCTGTTGCTACTACTACTCCCACCACTACCACTACTTCTACATTAACTATTAGTGTTAACAATCACCACCATCAACACCACTAGTCCCACCACCACTGCTACTGCTACTATTACTGTTGCTACTACTACCACTACTCCCACCACCACTGCTACTACTACTACTGTTACCACTACTACTACTACTACTACTGCTGCTACTACTACTCCCACCACTCCACTACTTCTACATTAACTATTAGTGTTAACAATCACCACCATCAACACCACTACAATCACCACCACTGCTACTACTATTACTACTACTACTACTGTTACCACTACTACTACTACTACTGTTGACATTACTACTACTACTGCTGTTGCTACTACTACTCCCGCCACTACCACTACTTCTACATTAACTATTAGTGTTAACAATCACCACCATCAACACCACTACAATCACCACCACTGCTACTACTACTACTACTACTGTTACTACTACTACTACTGTTGACATTACTACTACTACTGCTGTTGCTACTACTACTCCCACCACTACCACTACTTCTACATTAACTATTATTGTTAACAATCACCACCATCAACACCACTACAATCACCACCACAGCCGTTGCCACCACCAACAACTACCACCTCACCACTGCCACCACCAACACAACTACCCCCTCACCACCGCCACTCACCACCAACACAACTACCCACTCACCACCACCAACAAAACTACCCCCTTACCACCGCCACCAACAAAACTACCCCCTTACCACCGCCACCAACAAAACTACCCCCTTACCACCGCCACCAACAAAACTACCCCCTCACCACCGCCGCCACCACCAACACAACTACCCCCTCACCACCGCTACCACCACAACTACCCCCTCACCACTGCCACCACCACCAACACAACTACCCCCTCCCCCCTTACCACCACAACTACCCCCTCACCACCAACACAACTACCCCCTTACCACCGCCACAACTACCCCCTCACTACTGCCACCTGTGAAAGGACACTAACTATATTGATCAATTAATTTAGTTATATTTAAAAATGCCACCCGTTTCATCAATACCACTGCCACCACTACCATCCCATCATCAATACCACTACCACCACCACCCTCTCATCAATACCACTACCACCACCACCCCCTCAGCAATACCACTACCCCTCCCCCCTCATCAATACCACCACCACCCCAAGTCACTCAATGTTGGTAACATGCTGCTTATTGTTTTTGTTAATAAAAAGAGATGTGGGGTAGGGTTCATTGCAGTTGTAAACTAAATGGAAGAATCTAATAAAAGAAACTTCTACACTGTTGCATAACTCGCTGGAGCGGTCATCGTACATGCACATTATATGACCATACCAACATGGTCTTCTCTCCTACACACTACAGTTTATTCCTCTTATACACGGTTTCACTCTCGACTTGTACATGCTTGGTCTTTCGCGCACATTGACATTGCACATCAACCAGAGCATGCTTGCTTCATTTCTCTCCAGCCTTCGCATATCATCCGCACTTGCTGCCCATATCTCACTACCATGCAGCATCACACATCTCAACAGAACAAGCAGCTCCCTAAACCTCTTCCATCCTATCCTTATTCTAGATACTATGGCCTCGAAGCATCCTCTTCCCATGCTACTGATCACCTAGGTAGCAGAAGCTATCAACCACCTTTATAGATCCTACCTGCATTTGGAAAACGTGCCTATCATTGACACGTCTACTATATATATATATATATATATATATATATATATATATATATATATATATATATATTGGAACACCCAGTCCACACTGCAAAGTGGTTGTGTAGGTCACGACAAAAACACTCAGCCCACACTGTAAAGTGGTCGTATAGGTGTCACAACAAAAACACCCAGTACACACTATAAATGTATTTGGCATTAGGAAGGGCATCCAGTCATAGAAACCAAGCCAAAACCAGTTCTGTATAAATAGTCACCTGATCTGGCTTGTCTCACAATAGGACAGCTCATCTAACCCATGCTAGCATGGAAAATGGATGTTAAACAGTGATGATGATGATGTGTGAATATATATATATATATATATATATATATATATATGTTGCCAGCTGAACTGAAGATGAATGCAACATCTTGCATAGATTAGGGAACACTCAGTATGAATACAAATTGACACACATTCTAGACCATCTGTTGGTCAAAGTTCTCTCACAGTGTGTATATAAATATAGATATATCATCATCATCATTATTTAATGTCTATTTTCCATGCTAGCATGGGTTAGACATATATATAGAGAGAGACTTTTTTTCTGATGTTTTTACCGACTGACCCGATTATTGATTGTTTAATGTTAGCTGTATTAGTTTCTGTTGATGACCAGAATTAATTTGTAGTATATATCAATAATTCTGATGTCTTCATTGGATGTTATAATAGATGTTATAATAGAGCCAGTGATGAATGTTGTGAAGAGAAATGAAATGAAATGAGATGGCTGGGTCGTGTATTGAGGAAAGATGAAGTGACTGGATGACAGGAATAGAGCCAATGATGAATGTTGTGAAGAGAAACAGAATGAGATGGCTGGGTCATGTGTTGAGGAAAAGTGAAACTGGCTGAAAGAGTGATGGAAATGAATATGGGAAGACCAAAAAAAAACATAGCTAAAAATGATGGAGGAGGAAATGAAAGCCAGAAGGTTGGGAATGCAGACAACAGAGAAAAAATGGAGAAGCTTGTTATGGACCCAACAAGGTTAACTCCTGCTTTAGCATGAAAATGACCTTAAAATGCTTGTAGTTAATGTTGGCTCCTCCAAGAAAGACACAATGGGTAATGATGTTTTAATAAAGCTACATCTGTGTAAATGAGATTGCGACAATATGTATATAAATATACATATTTAAAAAATATATATAGCCATGTAAACATGCCAGAAAATACAAATTTCCCTATAAATTGAAATATTGATAAACATCTTTAATTGATTTTTGGATCTAATTGGATCCTCATCAGATATGTATATCATCCAGTCAAACACAAGGAAACATGTATTTAATGGGTATATATATCCATTTTCTCTTAATATACTGGAATAGTTATATTAATTTACATATCACTACTCATGATGGTAATTAATTAAGATACATATTAAGAAGTGCGTCAGCAGCCGAAGTGTGTGATAAAGTTATATCTATATAAATACAGAGTGAATAACTAAGAATGCAAAAATGTGTATATAAATATACACATTTTTTTTTTTTAAGGTGTTTATCATTATTT
Organism: Eledone cirrhosa; assembly: GCA_964016885.1. Classification (NCBI taxonomy): domain Eukaryota; kingdom Metazoa; phylum Mollusca; class Cephalopoda; order Octopoda; family Eledonidae; genus Eledone; species Eledone cirrhosa. Next base: position 27,822,643 of record OZ024741.1, read on the forward strand.
CCATTTACAAGGAAATTTGTATTTTCTGAGATGTTTATGTGTATATTCATATACAAATTGTTGCAGTCATGGTTACACACTCTGGATTTATACAGATATAACTTTATCATACACATCAGTTGATGGCGTGCTTCTTAGTATAATGATGTTTTAACCCTTTAGTTACCAACCTGGCCAAAACTGGCTCTGGTTCTATGAAATAAAACCACACATTTTAAAAGTTTCCAATTTAAATTAAAATCTTCTAACACAATTTTCTATAAGAACAGTACATTAAGTTACTATCTAATTAATTAAATAATTAATAGTTTTAGTAAATCCCTCAAAATTCTTCATTAATTAATTAAAACAGTGTATTTCATTAGAAATGCAGTCATGAAAGAGTTAAATACAACTGTGAATTTAAAAAAATCCTGGATGGTCACAGCTAGGATGTATTTGACCATGGGTGAACATTATCATGACTGAACTGGTGTTAAACAATAACAACTTGCATATATATATATATATATATATATATATACACAGGGTGGCACAAAGTAGCACACCAGTAAAATAACACTTTGCCATAATATCTTCATATTTGTTATGTGAACAGATTTTTATTATGATTAGTGTGGTATATGACTTTTGTGCCACCCTGTGTGTGTATATATATATAGACATACACAGGCAGATTTAAAAAGAAACTATCTCCCATAATCTATCCACCTTACTAGAATAGAAAAATAAATCTGAAGCAATCAAGATAAAAAAACAGAGACTAATGTGCGTGCATGTGTGACCTTAACAGACATTTTCTCTTTGAATATAATCCAGTCCAATAGTGCTTTAATGGAATATGCCTGAAAACATCTGGAACACACCGTTGTTGTTGTGTTTCAATGTAACATAATTGGCTTCAATAGAAGAAAAATAAGCAAAAAAAGGCATTTTTCAAGCAACTTTTGTTTGTGAGAAATTTCTGCTAACAACATGGCTGGTGTGTATCTTCAACAGCTGCAATACCATTTTTTAGTGTTCAACTCTTCAATGGTAACATTCCCTCCAATCATGGTTACTTTTCTAGTTGTTGAGATAAGTCAATGGTAAGGGAATCCTCTATATGGTCTTTTGACTTGTTAAAAATAGCAGCCAAATTGCCTTCAAAATATACTCCACTCTTTTAATACTTTTGAACCGTATTCAAGTACCTAAGGATATGACCATGGTATTTGTCATAAAGCTAACTTGGCTGAAGCCTAGGGGCCTGCCAGTTTTTGGGGTTTTTTTTTGTATGAGCTCACCATGAAAAGAATTTAAAAATTGACTATCAACACAAAATACTCAGTAAATGTCTTTTTACTGTATATTATTAAATTTTATATTTCACAATTTATTATTTGGCAGTATCGGTTGAGGGTCGGACGCCATGCTTTCCAGCATAGTTACGTCTCTTTACGGTCTGAGTTTAAATCCTTCCGAGGTTAACTTTGCCTTTCATCCTTATGGAGTCGATAAAATAAAGTACCAGTAATGTACTGGATAATTGCTGGCCTTGTGCCAAAAGTAGAAACAATTATATTAATGAAATATACCATTCCAGCTGTGGTGGTGTGAAAGGTAAAGTGCCAGAGGAGGCTTGAAATACCTGGAAGCCTAAGAAGTAGGTTAAGGGTTAAAACAGCCTATCTTTTAATGCTTGAAAGCCTAACGACCTGTCCATGAGTTAAAACAGCTCAGCTTTTAATGCCTGGAACCCTAAGGACCTGTTGTTGAGTTAAAACAGCCCAGCTTTTGATGCATGGAAGTCTAAGGACCTGGTCATGGCTTAATACGGCTCAGCTTTTAATACCAAACTATCTGAAACAAACTTTGGTGTCTATGAATAAAAAATGGTTGGTTTTAAAGAGTCCATGTTTAAATATAAACCTTCCATTATAATGTCATGGCTACAACTGTAGTTGAGATAAGTCAATAGAAGGGGGAGCCCCTGTGTGGTCCACAGACTGACTAGAAATAGCAGCCTAATCACTAACGCTTGTGATACCAAACTGATTGAAACTGCCCCTGGTTCTATGTGCGTCAATTGTTAGCTGCCGAGACACTGCATCCTTTAAGACACTCATGCTTCCCGAAATACGCCAAAACTACACCTGATGTACCCCTTCCATACACATGCACACATGTGTGTATCATGACTCGTGCACTGTTCATTTTACTGATGTTTGTGCATTGCCCTATGTACTGTACATGCACTTTTTTGATGAGTTGTGGTGCACCTGGGCACTGTACACAATATTTCATTATTGTTATTGTTATTATATCATGACTCATACACCGTTTATTTTCCTGACATTTTTACATTATTCTATGTACTATACATGCACCTTTGATGAGTTGTAGTGCACCTGAGCACTGTACACAATAATTTCATTATTATTATTATTATATAAAAATAGTTTGTTTTAAAGTGTTTGTATTTAAATTTAAACCTTTCATAGATGGTGTATTGCATTAATAATATAGAAAGTTTTTAACCATCTCGCCAACTGCAACCCTGAGCGCCTCTTTGATCTCCATATGTCTAACACACGTGGACATGCCTACAAGATAAGAAAACAGCACAGCTCCCATGACTTTCGCAGACATTTTTTCACGCTCAGAGTTGCTGAAGCATGGAACAAACTGCCTGCGTCAATTGTTAGCTGCCGAGACACTGCATCCTTTAAGTCACTCATGCTTCCCGAAATACGCCAAAACTACACCTGATGTACCCCTTCCATACACATGCACACATGTGTGTATCATGACTCATGCACTGTTCATTTTACTGATGTTTGTGCATTGCCCTATGTACTGTACATGCACTTTTTTGATGAGTTGTGGTGCACCTGGGCACTGTACACAATATTTCATTATTGTTATTGTTATTATATCATGACTCATACACCGTTTATTTTCCTGACATTTTTACATTACATTATTCTATGTACTATACATGCACCTTTGATGAGTTGTAGTGCACCTGAGCACTGTACACAATAATTTCATTATTATTATTATTATTAAATGAAAGAGATAACTCTTGATACCAAACTGCCTGGTCCTACAACATAAAACTTTATTTTAAAGTGTTTATATTTATTTGAAAAGATTTCATCATAATTTTATGATATAACCTTTGTTATGTTATGTTGCAAACACCAAATTAATGATGAGATAATTATTCTACTAAATATCTTAAAATTCAATTGAAGATCATAGGCAGTGTCCTTCATTAGAAATATGGTAATGGAAGTATTAAAGAAGAACAACACATTGTATGATGTACTCAGATATACTATGCCTGAAGAAAAGATAGGATGTTCTCGGCTGGAATATGTAACCTGTTTTTCTTGAAACTTTATATTTTGTGAACAGCAGCAGCATTGACTACAGATGTCCAACAGGAAACTACACCTACAATGGTTAGAGTATCAAGTAGCTCCATCTCCCCTACATTTACAATAGTCAGTGTACAACATTTACAAGAGTGTGGTAACATAAGCGAGAAGCAGGCTCCCAGCGTATCTGTGAGGTCATGATCTCCAACTAAATATTTATTTTGTCTGTGACGACCCGTCCAACCATTGCTAGCAGGGAAAACAGACCAACAACGAGGATGATGATGATTATTTATATATATATATATATATATAAAGTTGTAATTCCTGTCTGTCTGTTTGTTCACAAACTCCTATGGTTTTGGAGATAGACCCCCCCCCCCCCCCCATAACCATATATATTCTGAAACTACATTGCCCAGGGTACTTGGATAAGTATATTTCATTTTAATCAAAGGGTTCCCCGGGGGCACTAACCCCCGCTGAAAATTTATGCCTTTGATTTATATGAAATGTAAGCCATAGGTAAATGACGAGATATGATGCCGATTCACAAAAGTTTTGAATTGATATTTTGAAAAAAATTATTTACAAGAAACAAAATAAGAATAAGATTTAATAATGTAATTTTGATTTGATATATCACAAAAAAATAATGTTTTCCAATTTTTCATGCATGACATTTTACTTTACATTGAGTAATATTGAAATGCAGAGTTTTTCAACATAAATTATATCACTGATTTAAAATCAATCATTTTCTTACAAAAGAAATGTGTGAAACGCAGCAAGGCGCGGGTAATTCGGCTAGTATATATATATATATATATAGTGGTTGTATAGGTGACACAACAAAAAGTGCCCAGCCCACACTGTAAAGTGGTGGTCTAGGTAATTCGACAAAATGCGTCCAATCCACAATGCAGCAGTCATGTAGGTGACGTGACAAAATGTGTCCAGTCCATACTGCAAAGTGGTTGTGTAGCTGACAACAAAAAGCACCCAGCACACACTGTAAATGTGGTAGGTGTTAGGAAGGGCATCTAGCCATAGAAACAAAGCCAAAACCAGTCTTGTATGAACAAGACATGGTCATTTGACCGGGCTTATCTCACAACAGGGCAACTCATCTAACCCATGCTAGCGTGGAAAATGGACGATAAACAGTGATGATGATGATATAATATATATATACATATATAGGGACAGACTTGACTGTTGTCAAGGAGTTCACATAGCAACCACATAGTTTCAGGTTGTCTAAGATTACCACTTTGGACAAGTGTCTCTTAGTCTAACCTTAGGTTCAGCGATGCTTTGTCAGTGATATTTATTTAGTAGACGAAAACTGCAGAAACCTGTCATATGTTTGAGTGCACACGTACGCACACGTGTGCACATGTATGCGCGTGTGTCTGTATTTACATTTGTATCTATTTTATGGCCTGTAAATGACTGTATTTCCTGGTGTCTAAGATGCTATTTTTTCCCTAAAATAAGTCTTGAAAATCTACCATGTGTCCTGGAGACCGGAGGTTGTGTTTCTCATAGGCATATCCTAACCCCAGAGGGAAATTATCTATGCTAGACAGTAATCTGAACTCCTGTATATGACCTCTCAATGAAATATATAAATTAAACTTAGTTGAAATAATGAACAAAATATCATAAAAAATTAGGTAACAAGACCTGATGTGCCGGTACCTTATTTTTATGTTTATTATTGTTTTTCAAATTTTGGGTTGTCAAAATTGAGGTGTGTCCTTGAGAGCAAAGTATTTTTGACAACAGGAAATACAGTATGTAGCAGACTTGAAAAAGATGAAATAAGCACTAGGGTCAATATTATCGATTACATTCAGAAGGTGCTCCAGCATGGGCGCAGTCTATAGACTAAAACATGTAAAACAGTCTTTCGTTAGAAATACAATATCAAAGGGGGTAAAAACACTTATTGCTATACATCTAATAAGAATCACCATTGCAAATTGAACAGCAAGCCAGATGTTTGAAGTCCTTTTCAACCTACTTAAATACCACTTACAAAAACATACAATACTTCAAAAGAACATAAATATTGGTCCATCGATTTCCACAGTTGTTTGGTATTAAAATATTATTGTTTCAGTTATAGCAAAAGAAAAAAACGCCATAAAAGGCAATAAAAATATATACACACTTAAGTAATAAATAACTTATAGAAAGTATTCATAGTAAGGTGCGACACAAACAGCAAGGGAGGGGAGAGGTTTCATAGTCAGGTGTCAGGGCGGAGGGGAGTAGTAAACAGACACAAGAGGAGTGTTCAGTCAGGTGGGAATCTTCATAGTTGGGGGGGGGGGGGTGAAGTAGTAAACAGACACAGGAAGTAGGGGGTAGGTGAAATAGTAAACAAACAAGAGAAAGGGGGAATATTCATAATCAGATGGAGAGGGGGAGTAAAATAATAAACAGGTAAGACAGGGGTAGGGAGTTTATTATCAGGTGCTGGGGTGAACTGTTGTAAGACATTTGATCCAGCACATAGAGGACCCTAACTGTTGTAAGGTATTTGATCGAGTACATAGAGGACCCTAACTGTTGTAAGACATTTGATCCATCACAGAGGACCCTAACTGTTGTAAGGTATTTGATCCAGTACATAAATGACACTAACTGTTGTAAGGTATTTGATCCAGTACATAGAGGACCCTAACTGTTGTAAGGTATTTGATCCAGTACATAGAGGACCCTATCTAACTACTGTAAGGTATTTGATCCAGTACATAGAGGACCCTAACTATTGTAAGGTATTTGATCCAGTAGATAGAGGACCCTAACTATTGTAAGGTATTTGATCCAGTACATAGAGGACCCTAACTAACTGCTCTAAGGTATTTGGTCCAACACTATTGATTCTACCTAACCACTGTCCTTTTAAGCAACATCAATATATCCAATATTGGTAGTTGGCATTAAGAAAGGTATGCAGTATGCCAGCATGGAAAATAAAATGATGATGATGATTTCTTTGATAGATAACGAAAGTTACTTTATAAAGTACTGTTTCCTCTTATCTTTAGAACTGTGAGGGCAAATAAAGCACTTTTGTCCTAATCTCATCCTATATTTACAATTACAGTTCAAAGGGAGGAAGATTTAAATGAAAGAAAACAAACTCAAACTATATTTTTCTCATTTTAATAGAATATATATGTACAGTTATGTTATATTTTTCTCATCTAAATAAAATAGATCATCATCATCATCTCCGTTTAATGCCCATTTTTCACGCTGGCATGGGTTAGACAAGTTATCCTATTGTGAGCAATGCTAAGCCAGGTGACCATGTCTTGCTCGTATATTTTTCAGATTTAAATAAAATAAGATGGGCTTCCATACAGTTTCCTCCTACCCAATTCCACTGGGTACACACTGTCAAACCTCTCCATTCAGTTAAATGTCATATCTAGGCTGCCATTTCTAAAAGAAGGTTTATTGGTCAATTCTTCTTCAAAGAAAATGGTGTTGTTGCTACAGTCACAAAGGAACACTATGTGGAAATCCTGGAAGACTTCAAAAAGGAGCTACAGATCATACACCCATCTCTAATGAATAAGTTCTGGTTCCAGCAGGACAGAGCAGGCCCTCACGCCTCCAATGAGTCACAAAAATAGCTGAAAAATAACTTTGGAAATCGTGTGATCAGGTAGGGTGACTGTTGCAGCAGATGTTACTGGCCATTCACTGTGGAAATGCCTTTGCAATTTTGTCCGCAAGGCGGAACCAAAATACAAATAATGCTTTCTTTTCTCCTCCTTTTCCTCTCATTTATGGTATTCATAGTCCTTTCCTTTACAATCAGATCTGCTCTTTTTTATCCCTTTTTTATTTTGTTTTTAGCTTTGTTTAATACTTTCATCACTATATAACTATTGTTCAATGAAATATATATATATATATATATATATAGTGCTACATCGTCTAATATGTCTGACCTTTTTTCTTTTCTTTTAAGGCAAGATTTTAAAAAAAATAATGATAATGAAATTATTGTGTACAGTGCTCAGGTGCACTACAACTCATCAAAGGTGCATGTATAGTACATAGAATAATGTACAAATGTCAGGAAAATAAACAGTGTACGAGTCATGAAATACATGTGTGTGTGTGTATGGAGGGGGGACATCAGGTGTAGTGTTGGCGAATCTCAGGAAGCATGGAGATTTTAAAGGATGCAGTGTCTCGACAGCTAATAACTGATGCAGGTAGTTTGTTACATGCTTCAGCAACTCTGAGCGTGAAAAAATGTTTCCGAAAGTCATGGGAGCTGTGCTGTTTTCTAACTTTGTAGGCATGCCCACATATGTTAGACACATGAAAATCAAAAAGGTGCTCTGGGTTGTTGGCAAGATAGTTAATAATTTGAAGGAAACTTAGCTGATATTTCTAGCAGAAAACTAAACCACATGATTTGCTGCAGTAGGAAACAGTATTTCCAGATCTCCAATCATATATGTTAAAAGCACTCAAGGGCCAGCTGGTGGATGTTAAACTGGGTGACAGAGTAACCCTTTTGATACCAAACCGCCATTTAATGATGCACGACATGCTTTGTTTTTTTGGGGGGTGTTTATCTATATACTACTAAAGTGTTTATCTATATACTACTAAAACTCTGTGATTGTGTGCTTGTCTGTAATTTAATACATCCCAAACATCGCATAATAGGAAAATACTTTGAAAGGAAGTTGCCCCTGAAATAGGAATACAAATGGAATAAATCAAGTTTCACGTAAATTGGAGTATGGGTTCCCGTGATACGGGTTTTTTCCGGGTATCTTCATAAATAGAGAGAGAAAAAGATAGTGGTTGTGTGTGAGAGAGAGAGAGAGAGAGAGAGAGAGAGAGAGAGAGAGAGAGAGAGAGAGAGAGAGAGAGAGAGAGAGAGAGAAAGAGAGAGAGAAAGAGAAAGAGAGAGAGAGAGAGAAAGAGAAAGAGAGAGAGATATGGTAGTGTTGTTGAATGAAATTATAACAGGAGGCTTCAAAAAATCAAATACAGCATTACTGTATCTAATGCGAATTTGGTGACTGAATGTTACGTCATATGTATCATATAACTTGTGTTAGGACAGGATGTGTGTAGCAAATATTTCCTGCTAAATAGGAAGGGTTTCTAAGTATGTGGGGGGGGGGGGGCAGGCCCCCATACACACATGCACATATATGCGCCTTCCAATTTCATTTTACATTATATACATGTTTGTGTATATGTTAATTATTTAAAAATTATTTTTAAGTAAACATGATTTTAAAAACATATTCTTAACTGAACGTGACCCAACGGGTCACCTGTGCTCTAGTATTTATCTAAAAACCTTCCCTTATAATTTCTTATAAAATCTTTGCCAAGTTATGTTCCAGACACGAGCACAGGGCCAGCAATTTAGGAGAGAAAGTTGATTATAACCTTCCTTGTACTTGACTGGTACTTTACTTAATTGATCTCAAAGGGATGAAAGGCAAGGAAGACCTCAACGGGATTTTAACTCAGAACGTAACAAAACTGTAACAAAACACTACACACCATTTTGTCCGACGCTCTCGTGATTCTGCAAATCCACCGCTCTTGATAACGAGAAAGTTATTTTATAAAATAGCTTCATTATTCTCAAAATTATTTAAATATTATAGGTAGTGTTTTCATGAGAAATATGGTAAAGAAAGTGTTAAATAAAACCTGGTAACTAAATATTTGCATGAAATGGGGAGGGGGGCTAGTAATTACATATTTACATAAAGAGAATAGTCTACGTTATCGTTCGACCTGCTAAAATTCTATTATTATAGTCTCGAATCTATCACAATACAATTGTAACCTAAGCAAACATAAAAGAACAGCCCAACTTCCACTGTCATCGCCTCTGTCTCTCCATATGGTGAGCAAATGGGGTCCCACGTGCTGGCCTCCCCACAGCCCCGGCGGACAGAATGGAGAAGGCGTTTCCCCGGAGAATGGTAAGGGAGATGCGCTGGAAGAGCCGTTCCAACTCGCGAGGCTCACACCTACAGCTGGCCAGCTCAGCGCCTATGGTGGTGAGTAAGGGGGTAGCCCTAGGGCCAAGGACACCAGAAGTGTCCACTGCCAAGGGTACGACCGCAAACCTGCTAAAATTAGTAGCGAGATTTCAATCAAATCCCCATCTTCGTTGGTTCGAATTAGATTTACAATTTTTTTTCTTCTAAATATGCATCTAGAGTTACCTCCCTTAAACTAATCGTTATAACTTTTTTTCTCCTAAGAATCAACTTCCATTCAACAAATAAACAATTATCAATATAGTCGTCGTCACCACTATCAACATCATCACAACTACTACCGCCATCATCACTACCATTACCACCGTCACCAACAACCACTACCACCATCACTATTGCCATCATCCCCCCCCCCCCCTCACACCGTCACTACGATCACCACTGATAACAACAACCTCTCTGGTCACATTTGCACCTTAGCAACAATACAAAAGTGGCGTGTTGTAGTTACAGGTGTGTGTGTCATTGTTGTGTATGTGTTTATGTGTGTATGTGTTTATGTGTTTATGTGTACATGCGCTTGTATGTGTGAGTGTATCAGAGTGTGGGAGTGTGTGTGTGTGTATCAGAGTATGTATGTGTGGAGGGGCTGTCTGTCAGTTAGCGAGTCAGTGCTACGTGATTTTGTTAAGGTTGACAGTGTTTAACTCACATAACACGTCTTCCCGGAACTGTAAACCACAAAAAGCCATTTCAATGTTGGCTGTTGTTTCTAGCAGATTGAGAGACCATGTAATGTTCCCCCATCCCTATCATTAGTATAACTGTTTTCGTTTGTTTTGGTTTTAATATATATCTCGAGCCAGAGTTAATCCACACTTTATTTGAGTTAAGCAACCGAGAATACAGGATTCCCCACCCGGGACAAAACACAAGGGTAGGGAATCGCAGCAGGGTTAATCTCCAGATACTGAGACTAGAATAACGTTGAGCAGTTTTGCTGAAAAATGATACATATCTAAATCTAACTATAGTGTAACCTGTGAAATATGTATTAGTCTTATTACTAAGTATATGCATGTGTGTGCCTCTGTGCGCGCGCGTGTGTGTGTAAATATCATCATCGTTACCATTTAACCTCTGTCTCCCATGCTTGTATCACACACACACACACGATGCATATCATCATCATCAACATCGTTTTTACGCTCGTTTTTTTTTCACGCTTGCATGGGTTGGACGGGTCCTTCTCAGCACGGTATCTCTAACTTGTCACGTTCCTTCGTCATCTCCTAATGTATATCTGTTGTTGGCAGAAGATTTAAGACTCTATAAGAAAACTTATTGCTTTCACAATCAACCATTGATTGAGATCACAGGAAACTTGTTATAGACCACAAGAAAGTGAAAGGTACCAATCATCATATCAGACCAAGGAAACAATGCTTCCATTGTTGATACTATTTCCTGGTCAAAACCCCAGGAAAAAGCATCACCACTTTTCCAGTGAGAGATGAGTTGTGCTGGATTTAGGACAAAAGAGGCCCTGTGCTAGTTACGTTATGAGGCCCCTTACTTGGGCCTGAAGGAGGTAAACAAACTTTTTGGCAGGAAGAAGACCCCCCCTGGCCAACAGGACCTTGTGCTTAGGCACACCTAAACAGAGTGGTAAATCTGGCACTGCAGATGGGAAGATTTGAACTCAGAAGACACACAGCCAGAATATATACTAAGGCTTTTAATTCAATGTTCAAATGACTATGCCTTCTCTATTCTGTCTTCTAGTCTGTCTAGCGCATGGGCCCCAATTGCTCATCATGGTGAGAGATGGGGAGAGCAGGAATGACAGAGGCAGTGACAGTAGGAGTTTGGTTCCTTTTTGTATATGTATATGTTTCGTAGACACGCACTAACACTGGGTCAGCAGAGAGATGCAACAATTGGTGATATCTGAAAGATCACTTAAAATTCACCACCTATTTCCTCACAGTTAGAAAATAAAATAATATATGGAGTGCAGGTATGGCTGTGGTTAAGAAGTTCACTTTGTAACCATATGGTTTCAGGAATAGTCCATCGTGGGCAAGTGCTATAACCTCAGATTAACCAATGTCTTGGATGAAATTTGTTAGAGAGTGTAGAAATACGTCATTTATGTATGTATATGTGTGTGTGTGTATGTCAGTGTTTATGTTTAAATTTGTGACTGTGTCTATTATGTTCCATAATTAATGCAACTCTCTCTCCTTCCAGCTGTCTCATGAATGTTCTACTTGATCAAGGAAGGAGACAGGAAAGAGTATAACTGCACAGACAACTAAAACCCCTAACAAAATCATAGTACATATTCCCAAGATATACTCGATTACAAGTGACAGCTACAGTAGGAGCTAAACAACATGTAATTCCATTAATCAGACATCTGGTGATTGCAATGTCAGAAATAATGTTGTGTATCTCATTAATTTTAGTTGATTTGACTATTCAACAATTAATTACACAACTCTTGTCTTTACTGAAACTTTACACTGGATAACAACAATAATAATTACAGGCAGTCTTGCTTTAATTGCAGAGGGTTTTTGTAGTAATTGCTATTGTGTTGGACTGTCTAAAAAACGATATAAATTTTAGATAATAGTTGTCTATGTGAGTAGATAAAGAACACTGTTGTTATTGTTTAGAACTGATTGAGCAGAGCCATGATCAAAAGTCTACACCATTCTCATCAATGACCATCCCATCAAGAATATAATAACATTCTCACCACAACCATCCCATCATAAACATTCTGACCACTACTACACCCATCATAAACATTCTGGCCACTACTACACCCATCATAAGCATTCTGGCCACTACTACACCATCATAAACATTCTGGCCACTACTACACCATCATAAACATTCTGGCCACTACTACACCCATCATAAGCATTCTGGCCACTACTACACCCATCATAAACATTCTCACCACAACTATCCCATCATAAACATTCTGACCACTACTACACCAATCATAAACATTCTGACCACTACTACACCCATCATAAACCTTCTGACCACTACTACACCCATCATAAACATCCTGACCACTACTACACCCATCATAAACATTCTGGCCACTACTACACCCATCATAAACATTCTGACCACTACTACACCCATCATAAACATTCTGGCCACTACTACACCCATCATAAACATTCTGGCCACTACTACACCCATCATAAACATTCTCACCACAACTACACCCATCAAACATTCTGACCACTACTACACCCATCATAAACATTCTGGCCACTACTACACCCATCATAAACATCCTGACCACTACTACACCCATCATAAACATTCTCACCACAACTACACCCATCAAACATTCTGACCACTACTACACCAATCATAAACATTCTGGCCACTACTACACCCATCATAAATATTCTGGCCACTACTACACCCATCATAAACATTCTGACCACTACTACACCCATCATAAACATTCTGACCACTACTACACCCATCATAAACATTCTGGCCACTACTACACCATCATAAACATTCTGGCCACTACTACACCCATCATAAACATTCTCACCACAACCATCCCATCATAAAAATTCTGACCACTACTACACCCATCATAAACATTCTGACCACTACTACACCCATCATAAACATTCTGACCACTACTACACCCATCATAAACATTCTGGCCACTACTATCCCATCATAAACATTCTGACCACTACTACACCCATCATAAACATTCTGACCACTACTACACCCATCATAAACATTCTGGCCACTACTATCCCATCATAAACATTCTGACCACTACTACACCCATCATAAACATTCTGGCCACTACTACACCAATCATAAACATTCTGGTCACTACTACACCCATCATAAACATTCTGGCCACTACTACACCCATCATAAACATTCTGACCACTACTACACCCATCATAAACATTCTGACCACTACTACACCCATCATAAACATTCTGGCCACTACTATCCCATCATAAACATTCTGACCACTACTACACCCATCATAAACATTCTGGCCACTACTACACCAATCATAAACATTCTGGTCACTACTACACCCATCATAAACATTCTGGCCACTACTACACCCATCATAAACATTCTGACCACTACTACACCCATCATAAACATTCTGACCACTACTACACCCATCATAAACATTCTGGCCACTACTATCCCATCATAAACATTCTGACCACTACTACACCCATCATAAACATTCTGGCCACTACTATCCCATCATAAACATTCTGACCACTATTACACCCATCATAAACATTCTGACCACTACTACACCCATCATAAACATTCTGGCCACTACTACACCAATCATAAACATTCTGACCACTACTACACCCATCATAAACATTCTGGCCACTACTACACCCATCATAAACATTCTGACCACTACTACACCCATCATAAACATTCTGGCCACTACTACACCCATCATAAACATTCTGACCACTACTACACCCATCATAAACATTCTGGCCACTACCACACCCATCATAAACATTCTGGCCACTACTACACCCATCATAAACATTCTGACCACTACTACACCCATCATAAACATTCTGACCACTACTACACCCATCATAAACATTCTGGCCACTACTACACCAATCATAAACATTCTGGCCACTACTACACCCATCATAAACATTCTGGCCACTACTGCTACTATCATAAACATTCTGGCCACTACTACACCCATCATAAACATTCTGGCCACTACTACACCCATCATAAACATTCTGACCACTACTACACCCATCATAAACATTCTGGCCACTATTAAACCCATCGTAAACATTCTGGCCACTACTACACCAATCATAAACATTCTGACCACTACTACACCCATCATAAACATTCTGACCACTACTACACCCATCGTAAACATTCTGGCCACTACTAGACCCATCATAAACATTCTGGCCACTACTACACCCATCATAAACATTCTGACCACTACTACACCAATCAAACATTCTGACCACTACTACACCAATCATAAACATTCTGACCACTACTACACCAATCATAAACATTCTGACCACTACTACACCAATCATAAACATTCTGACCACTACTACACCAATCATAAACATTCCGACCACTACTACACCCGTCATAAACATTCTGACCACTACTACACCAATCATAAACATTCTGACCACTACTACACCAATCATAAACATTCTGACCACTACTACACCAATCATAAACATTCTGGCCACTACTACACCAATCATAAACATTCTGACCACTACTACACCAATCATAAACATTCTGGCCACTACTATCCCATCATAAACATTCTGGCCACTACTACACCCATCATAAACATTCTGACCACTACTACACCAATCATAAACATTCTAACCACTACTACACCAATCATAAACATTCTGGCCACTACTACACCAATCATAAACATTCTGGCCACTACTACACCAATCATAAACATTCTGACCACTACTACACTAATCATAAACATTCTGGCCACTACTACACCAATCATAAACATTCTGACCACTACTACACCAATCATAAACATTCTGACCACTACTACACCAATCATAAACATTCTGGCCACTACTACACCCATCATAAACATTCTGACCACTACTACACCCATCATAAACATTCTGGCCACTACTACACCAATCATAAACATTCTGGCCACTACTACACCCATCATAAACATTCTGACCACTACTACACCCATCATAAACATTCTGGCCACTACTACACCAATCATAAACATTCTGGCCACTTCTACACCAATCATAAACATTCTGGCCACTACTACACCAATCATAAACATTCTGACCACTACTACACCAATCATAAACATTCTGACCACTACTACACCAATCATAAACATTCTGGCCACTACTACACCCATCAAACATTCTGACCACTACTACACCAATCATAAACATTCTGGCCACTACTACACCAATCATAAACATTCTGACCACTACTACACCAATCATAAACATTCTGACGACTACTACACCAATCATAAACATTCTGACCACTACTACACCCATCAAACATTCTGACCACTACTACACCCATCATAAACATTCTGGCCACTACTACACCCATCATAAACATTCTGGCCACTACTATCCCATCATAAACATTCTGACCACTACTACACCCATCAAACATTCTGACCACTACTACACCCATCATAAACATTCTGGCCACTACTATCCCATCATAAACATTCTGACCACTACTACACCCATCAAACATTCTGACCACTACTACACCCATCAAACATTCTGACCACTACTACACCCATCATAAACATTCTGGCCACTACTATCCCATCATAAACATTCTGGCCACTACTACACCAATCATAAACATTCTGACCACTACTACACCAATCATAAACATTCTGGCCACTACTACACCCATCATAAACATTCTGGCCACTACTACACCCATCATAAACATTCTGGCCACTACTACACCCATCATAAACATTCTGGCCACTACTACACCAATCATAAACATTCTGGCCACTACTACACCCATCATAAACATTCTGGCCACTACTACACCCATCATAAGCATTCTGGCCACTACTACACCATCATAAACATTCTGGCCACTACTACACCCATCATAAACATTCTCACCACAACTATCCCATCATAAACATTCTGACCACTACTACACCAATCATAAACATTCTGACCACTACTACACCCATCATAAACCTTCTGACCACTACTACACCCATCATAAACATCCTGACCACTACTACACCCATCATAAACATTCTGGCCACTACTACACCCATCATAAACATTCTGACCACTACTACACCCATCATAAACATTCTGGCCACTACTACACCAATCATAAACATTCTGGCCACTACTACACCCATCATAAACATTCTGGCCACTACTACACCCATCATAAACATTCTCACAACTACACCCATCAAACATTCTGACCACTACTACACCCATCATAAACATTCTGGCCACTACTACACCCATCATAAACATCCAGACCACTACTACACCCATCATAAACATTCTCACCACAACCATCCCATCATAAACATTCTGGCCACTACTACACCCATCATAAATATTCTGGCCACTACTACACCCATCATAAACATTCTGACCACTACTACACCCATCATAAACATTCTGACCACTACTACACCCATCATAAACATTCTGGCCACTACTACACCATCATAAACATTCTGGCCACTACTACACCCATCATAAACATTCTCACCACAACCATCCCATCATAAAAATTCTGACCACTACTACACCCATCATAAACATTCTGACCACTACTACACCCATCATAAACATTCTGACCACTACTACACCCATCATAAACATTCTGGCCACTACTATCCCATCATAAACATTCTGACCACTACTACACCCATCATAAACATTCTGACCACTACTACACCCATCATAAACATTCTGGCCACTACTATCCCATCATAAACATTCTGGCCACTACTACACCCATCATAAACATTCTGGCCACTACTATCCCATCATAAACATTCTGGCCACTACTACACCCATCATAAACATTCTGACCACTACTACACCCATCATAAACATTCTGGCCACTACTACACCAATCATAAACATTCTGGCCACTACTACACCCATCATAAACATTCTGGCCACTACTACACCTATCATAAAGATTCTGACCACTACTACACCCATCATAAACATTCTGACCACTACTACACCCATCATAAACATTCTGACCACTACTACACCCATCATAAACATTCTGGCCACTACTATCCCATCATAAACATTCTGACCACTACTACACCCATCATAAACATTCTGACCACTACTACACCCATCATAAACATTCTGGCCACTACTATCCCATCATAAACATTCTGACCACTACTACACCCATCATAAACATTCTGACCACTACTACACCCATCATAAACATTCTGGCCACTACTATCCCATCATAAACATTCTGGCCACTACTACACCAATCATAAACATTCTGACCACTACTACACCCATCATAAACATTCTGGCCACTACTACACCCATCATAAACATTCTGACCACTACTACACCCATCATAAACATTCTGGCCACTACTACACCCATCATAAACATTCTGACCACTACTACACCCATCATAAACATTCTGGCCACTACCACACCCATCATAAACATTCTGGCCACTACTACACCCATCATAAACATTCTGACCACTACTACACCCATCATAAACATTCTGACCACTACTACACCCATCATAAACATTCTGGCCACTACTACACCAATCATAAACATTCTGGCCACTACTACACCCATCATAAACATTCTGACCACTACTACACCCATCATAAACATTCTGGCCACTACCACACCCATCATAAACATTCTGGCCACTACTACACCCATCATAAACATTCTGGCCACTACTACACCCATCATAAACATTCTGACCACTACTACACCCATCATAAACATTCTGGCCACTACTACACCAATCATAAACATTCTGGCCACTACTACACCAATCATAAACATTCTGGCCACTACTACACCCATCATAAACATTCTGGCCACTACTGCTACTATCATAAACATTCTGGCCACTACTACACCCATCATAAACATTCTGGCCACTACTACATCCATCATAAACATTCTGACCACTACTACACCCATCATAAACATTCTGGCCACTATTAAACCCATCGTAAACATTCTGGCCACTACTACACCAATCATAAACATTCTGACCACTACTACACCCATCATAAACATTCTGACCACTACTACACCCATCATAAACATTCTGGCCACTACTAGACCCATCATAAACATTCTGGCCACTACTACACCCATCATAAACATTCTGACCACTACTACACCAATCATAAACATTCTGACCACTACTACACCAATCATAAACATTCTGACCACTACTACACCAATCATAAACATTCTGACCACTACTACACCAATCATAAACATTCTGACCACTACTACACCAATCATAAACATTCCGACTACTACACCCGTCATAAACATTCTGACCACTACTACACCAATCATAAACATTCTGACCACTACTACACCAATCATAAACATTCTGACCACTACTACACCAATCATAAACATTCTGGCCACTACTACACCAATCATAAACATTCTGACCACTACTACACCAATCATAAACATTCTGACCACTACTACACCAATCAAACATTCTGGCCACTACTACACCAATCATAAAGATTCTGGCCACTACTACACCAATCCTAAACATTCTGACCACTACTACACTAATCATAAACATTCTGGCCACTACTACACCAATCATAAACATTCTGACCACTACTACACCAATCATAAACATTCTGACCACTACTACACCAATCATAAACATTCTGGCCACTACTACACCCATCATAAACATTCTGACCACTACTACACCAATCATAAACATTCTAACCACTACTACACCAATCATAAACATTCTGACCACTACTACACCAATCATAAACATTCTGACCACTACTACACCAATCATAAACATTCTGGCCACTACTACACCCATCATAAACATTCTGACCACTACTACACCCATCATAAACATTCTGGCCACTACTACACCAATCATAAACATTCTGGCCACTACTACACCAATCATAAACATTCTGGCCACTACTACACCCATCATAAACATTCTGACCACTACTACACCCATCATAAACATTCTGGCCACTTCTACACCAATCATAAACATTCTGGCCACTACTACACCAATCATAAACATTCTGGCCACTACTACACCAATCATAAACATTCTGACCACTACTACACCAATCATAAACATTCTGACCACTACTACACCAATCATAAACATTCTGGCCACTACTACACCCATCATAAACATTCTGACCACTACTACACCAATCATAAACATTCTGGCCACTACTACACCAATCATAAACATTCTGACCACTACTACACCAATCATAAACATTCTGACCACTACTACACCAATCATAAACATTCTGACCACTACTACACCCATCAAACATTCTGACCACTACTACACCAATCATAAACATTCTGACCACTACTACACCCATCAAACATTCTGGCCACTACTACACCCATCATAAACATTCTGGCCACTACTACACCCATCATAAACATTCTGGCCACTACTATCCCATCATAAACATTCTGACCACTACTACACCCATCAAACATTCTGACCACTACTACACCCATCATAAACATTCTGGCCACTACTATCCCATCATAAACATTCTGACCACTACTACACCCATCAAACATTCTGACCACTACTACACCCATCATAAACATTCTGGCCACTACTATCCCATCATAAACATTCTGGCCACTACTACACCAATCATAAACATTCTGACCACTACTACACCAATCATAAACATTCTGGCCACTACTACACCAATCATAAACATTCTGGCCACTACTACACCAATCATAAACATTCTGGCCACTACTACACCCATCATAAACATTCTGGCCACTACTACACCCATCATAAACATTCTGGCCACTACTACACCAATCATAAACATTCTGGCCACTACTACACCCATCATAAACATTCTGGCCACTACTACACCCATCATAAGCATTCTGGCCACTACTACACCATCATAAACATTCTGGCCACTACTACACCCATCATAAACATTCTCACCACAACTATCCCATCATAAACATTCTGACCACTACTACACCAATCATAAACATTCTGACCACTACTACACCCATCATAAACCTTCTGACCACTACTACACCCATCATAAACATCCTGACCACTACTACACCCATCATAAACATTCTGGCCACTACTACACCCATCATAAACATTCTGACCACTACTACACTCATCATAAACATTCTGGCCACTACTACACCCATCATAAACATTCTGGCCACTACTACACCCATCATAAACATTCTGACCACTACTACACCCATCATAAACATTCTGGCCACTACCACACCCATCATAAACATTCTGGCCACTACTACACCCATCATAAACATTCTGACCACTACTACACCCATCATAAACATTCTGACCACTACTACACCCATCATAAACATTCTGGCCACTACTACACCAATCATAAACATTCTGGCCACTACTACACCCATCATAAACATTCTGGCCACTACTGCTACTATCATAAACATTCTGACCACTACTACACCCATCATAAACATTCTGGCCACTACTACACCCATCATAAACATTCTGACCACTACTACACCCATCATAAACATTCTGGCCACTACCACACCCATCATAAACATTCTGGCCACTACTACACCCATCATAAACATTCTGGCCACTACTACACCCATCATAAACATTCTGACCACTACTACACCCATCATAAACATTCTGGCCACTACTACACCAATCATAAACATTCTGGCCACTACTACACCAATCATAAACATTCTGGCCACTACTACACCCATCATAAACATTCTGGCCACTACTGCTACTATCATAAACATTCTGGCCACTACTACACCCATCATAAACATTCTGGCCACTACTACATCCATCATAAACATTCTGACCACTACTACACCCATCATAAACATTCTGGCCACTATTAAACCCATCGTAAACATTCTGGCCACTACTACACCAATCATAAACATTCTGACCACTACTACACCCATCATAAACATTCTGACCACTACTACACCCATCATAAACATTCTGGCCACTACTAGACCCATCATAAACATTCTGGCCACTACTACACCCATCATAAACATTCTGACCACTACTACACCAATCATAAACATTCTGACCACTACTACACCAATCATAAACATTCTGACCACTACTACACCAATCATAAACATTCTGACCACTACTACACCAATCATAAACATTCTGACCACTACTACACCAATCATAAACATTCTGACCACTACTACACCAATCATAAACATTCCGACTACTACACCCGTCATAAACATTCTGACCACTACTACACCAATCATAAACATTCTGACCACTACTACACCAATCATAAACATTCTGACCACTACTACACCAATCATAAACATTCTGGCCACTACTACACCAATCATAAACATTCTGACCACTACTACACCAATCATAAACATTCTGACCACTACTACACCAATCATAAACATTCTGGCCACTACTACACCAATCATAAAGATTCTGGCCACTACTACACCAATCCTAAACATTCTGACCACTACTACACTAATCATAAACATTCTGGCCACTACTACACCAATCATAAACATTCTGACCACTACTACACCAATCATAAACATTCTGACCACTACTACACCAATCATAAACATTCTGGCCACTACTACACCCATCATAAACATTCTGACCACTACTACACCAATCATAAACATTCTAACCACTACTACACCAATCATAAACATTCTGGCCACTACTACACCAATCATAAACATTCTGGCCACTACTACACCAATCATAAACATTCTGACCACTACTACACCAATCATAAACATTCTGGCCACTACTACACCAATCATAAACATTCTGACCACTACTACACCAATCATAAACATTCTGACCACTACTACACCAATCATAAACATTCTGGCCACTACTACACCCATCATAAACATTCTGACCACTACTACACCCATCATAAACATTCTGGCCACTACTACACCAATCATAAACATTCTGGCCACTACTACACCCATCATAAACATTCTGACCACTACTACACCCATCATAAACATTCTGGCCACTACTACACCCATCATAAACATTCTGGCCACTTCTACACCAATCATAAACATTCTGGCCACTACTACACCAATCATAAACATTCTGACCACTACTACACCAATCATAAACATTCTGACCACTACTACACCAATCATAAACATTCTGGCCACTACTACACCCATCATAAACATTCTGACCACTACTACACCAATCATAAACATTCTGGCCACTACTACACCAATCATAAACATTCTGACCACTACTACACCAATCATAAACATTCTGACCACTACTACACCAATCATAAACATTCTGACCACTACTACACCCATCAAACATTCTGACCACTACTACACCAATCATAAACATTCTGACCACTACTACACCCATCAAACATTCTGGCCACTACTACACCCATCATAAACATTCTGGCCACTACTACACCCATCATAAACATTCTGGCCACTACTATCCCATCATAAACATTCTGACCACTACTACACCCATCAAACATTCTGACCACTACTACACCCATCATAAACATTCTGGCCACTACTATCCCATCATAAACATTCTGACCACTACTACACCCATCAAACATTCTGACCACTACTACACCCATCATAAACATTCTGGCCACTACTATCCCATCATAAACATTCTGGCCACTACTACACCAATCATAAACATTCTGACCACTACTACACCAATCATAAACATTCTGGCCACTACTACACCAATCATAAACATTCTGGCCACTACTACACCCATCATAAACATTCTGGCCACTACTACACCCATCATAAACATTCTGGCCACTACTACACCCATCATAAACATTCTGGCCACTACTACACCAATCATAAACATTCTGGCCACTACTACACCCATCATAAACATTCTGGCCACTACTACACCCATCATAAGCATTCTGGCCACTACTACACCATCATAAACATTCTGGCCACTACTACAACCATCATAAACATTCTCACCACAACTATCCCATCATAAACATTCTGACCACTACTACACCAATCATAAACATTCTGACCACTACTACACCCATCATAAACCTTCTGACCACTACTACACCCATCATAAACATCCTGACCACTACTACACCCATCATAAACATTCTGGCCACTACTACACCCATCATAAACATTCTGACCACTACTACACTCATCATAAACATTCTGGCCACTACTACACCAATCATAAACATTCTGGCCACTACTACACCCATCATAAACATTCTGGCCACTACTACACCCATCATAAACATTCTCACAACTACACCCATCAAACATTCTGACCACTACTACACCCATCATAAACATTCTGGCCACTACTACACCCATCATAAACATCCAGACCACTACTACACCCATCATAAACATTCTCACCACAACCATCCCATCATAAACATTCTGGCCACTACTACACCCATCATAAACATTCTGGCCACTACTACACCCATCATAAACATTCTCACCACAACCATCCCATCATAAAAATTCTGACCACTACTACACCCATCATAAACATTCTGACCACTACTACACCCATCATAAACATTCTGACCACTACTACACCCATCATAAACATTCTGGCCACTACTATCCCATCATAAACATTCTGACCACTACTACACCCATCATAAACATTCTGACCACTACTACACCCATCATAAACATTCTGGCCACTACTACACCCATCATAAACATTCTGGCCACTACTATCCCATCATAAACATTCTGGCCACTACTACACCCATCATAAACATTCTGACCACTACTACACCCATCATAAACATTCTGGCCACTACTACACCAATCATAAACATTCTGGCCACTACTACACCCATCATAAACATTCTGGCCACTACTACACCCATCATAAAGATTCTGACCACTACTACACCCATCATAAACATTCTGACCACTACTACACCCATCATAAACATTCTGACCACTACTACACCCATCATAAACATTCTGGCCACTAGTATCCCATCATAAACATTCTGACCACTACTACACCCATCATAAACATTCTGACCACTACTACACCCATCATAAACATTCTGGCCACTACTATCCCATCATAAACATTCTGACCACTACTACACCCATCATAAACATTCTGACCACTACTACACCCATCATAAACATTCTGGCCACTACTATCCCATCATAAACATTCTGGCCACTACTACACCAATCATAAACATTCTGACCACTACTACACCCATCATAAACATTCTGGCCACTACTACACCCATCATAAACATTCTGACCACTACTACACCCATCATAAACATTCTGGCCACTACTACACCCATCATAAACATTCTGACCACTACTATCCCATCATAAACATTCTGACCACTACTACACCAATCATAAACATTCTGACCACTACTACACCAATCATAA
Source organism: Eledone cirrhosa (assembly GCA_964016885.1). Classification (NCBI taxonomy): domain Eukaryota; kingdom Metazoa; phylum Mollusca; class Cephalopoda; order Octopoda; family Eledonidae; genus Eledone; species Eledone cirrhosa. The sequence continues at coordinate 27,847,381 of OZ024741.1, forward strand.
ACATTCTGACCACTACTACACCAATCATAAACATTCCGACCACTACTACACCCATCATAAACATTCTGACAACTACTACACCAATCATAAACATTCTGACCACTACTACACCAATCATAAACATTCTGACCACTACTACACCAATCATAAACATTCTGGCCACTACTACACCAATCATAAACATTCTGACCACTACTACACCAATCATAAACATTCCGACCACTACTACACCCGTCATAAACATTCTGACCACTACTACACCAATCATAAACATTCTGACCACTACTACACCAATCATAAACATTCTGACCACTACTACACCAATCATAAACATTCTGGCCACTACTACACCAATCATAAACATTCTGACCACTACTACACCAATCATAAACATTCTGACCACTACTACACCAATCATAAACATTCTGGCCACTACTACACCCATCATAAACATTCTGGCCACTACTACACCCATCATAAACATTCTGACCACTACTACACCCATCATAAACATTCTGACCACTACTAAACCCATCATAAACATTCTGGCCACTACTACACCCATCATAAACATTCTGACCACTACTACACCCATCATAAACATTCTGACCACTACTACACCCATCATAAACATTCTGGCCACTACTACACCCATCATAAACATTCTGACCACTACTACACCCATCATAAACATTCTGACCACTACTAAACCCATCAAACATTCTGGCCACTACTACACCCATCATAAACATTCTGACTACTACTACACCATCATAAACATTCTCACCACAACTATCCCATCATAAACATTCTGGCCACTACTACACCCATCATAAACATTCTGACCACTACTACACCCATCATAAATATTCTGGCCACTACTATCCCATCATAAACATTCTGACCACTACTACACCCATCATAAACATTCTGACCACTACTACACCCATCATAAACATTCTGGCCACTACTATCCCATCATAAACATTCTGGCCACTACTACACCCATCATAAACATTCTGGCCACTACTATCCCATCATAAACATTCTGGCCACTACTACACCCATCATAAACATTCTGACCACTACTACACCCATCATAAACATTCTGGCCACTACTACACCAATCATAAACATTCTGGCCACTACTACACCCATCATAAACATTCTGGCCACTACTACACCCATCATAAACATTCTGACCACTACTACACCCATCATAAACATTCTGACCACTACTACACCCATCATAAACATTCTGACCACTACTACACCCATCATAAACATTCTGACCACTACTACACCCATCATAAACATTCTGGCCACTACTATCCCATCATAAACATTCTGACCACTACTACACCCATCATAAACATTCTGACCACTACTACACCCATCATAAACATTCTGGCCACTACTATCCCATCATAAACATTCTGACCACTACTACACCCATCATAAACATTCTGACCACTACTACACCCATCATAAACATTCTGGCCACTACTATCCCATCATAAACATTCTGGCCACTACTACACCAATCATAAACATTCTGACCACTACTACACCCATCATAAACATTCTGGCCACTACTACACCCATCATAAACATTCTGACCACTACTACACCCATCATAAACATTCTGGCCACTACTACACCCATCATAAACATTCTGACCACTACTACACCCATCATAAACATTCTGGCCACTACCACACCCATCATAAACATTCTGGCCACTACTACACCCATCATAAACATTCTGACCACTACTACACCCATCATAAACATTCTGACCACTACTACACCCATCATAAACATTCTGGCCACTACTACACCAATCATAAACATTCTGGCCACTACTACACCCATCATAAACATTCTGGCCACTACTGCTACTATCATAAACATTCTGGCCACTACTACACCCATCATAAACATTCTGGCCACTACTACACCCATCATAAACATTCTGACCACTACTACACCCATCATAAACATTCTGACCACTACTACACCCATCATAAACATTCTGGCCACTATTAAACCCATCGTAAACATTCTGGCCACTACTACACCAATCATAAACATTCTGACCACTACTACACCCATCATAAACATTCTGACCACTACTACACCCATCATAAACATTCTGGCCACTACTAGACCCATCATAAAGATTCTGGCCACTACTACACCCATCATAAACATTCTGACCACTACTACACCAATCATAAACATCCTGACCACCACTACACCAATCATAAACATTCTGACCATTACTACACCAATCATAAACATTCTGACCACTACTACACCAATCATAAACATTCCGACCACTACTACACCCGTCATAAACATTCTGACCACTACTATACCAATCATAAACATTCTGACCACTACTACACCAATCATAAACATTCTGACCACTACTACACCAATCATAAACATTCTGGCCACTACTACACCAATCATAAACATTCTGACCACTACTACACCAATCATAAACATTCTGACCATTACTATACCAATCATAAACATTCTGACCACTACTACACCAATCATAAACATTCCGACCACTACTACACCCGTCATAAACATTCTGACCACTACTACACCAATCATAAACATTCTGACCACTACTACACCAATCATAAACATTCTGACCACTACTACACCAATCATAAACATTCTGGCCACTACTACACCAATCATAAACATTCTGACCACTACTACACCAATCATAAACATTCTGACCACTACTACACCAATCATAAACATTCTGGCCACTACTACACCCATCATAAACATTCTGGCCACTACTACACCCATCATAAACATTCTGACCACTACTACAGCCATCATAAACATTCTGACCACTACTAAACCCATCATAAACATTCTGGCCACTACTACACCCATCGTAAACATTCTGACCACTACTACACCCATCATAAACATTCTGACCACTACTACACCCATCATAAACATTCTGGCCACTACTACACCCATCATAAACATTCTGACCACTACTAAACCCATCAAACATTCTGGCCACTACTACACCCATCATAAACATTCTGACCACTACTACACCATCATAAACATTCTCACCACAACTATCCCATCATAAACATTCTGGCCACTACTACACCCATCATAAACATTCTGACCACTACTACACCCATCATAAACATTCTGACCACTACTAAACCCATCATAAACATTCTGGCCACTACTACACCCATCATAAACATTCTGACCACTACTACACCCATCATAAACATTCTGACCACTACTACACCCATCATAAACATTCTGGCCACTACTACACCCATCATAAACATTCTGACCACTACCACACCCATCATAAACATTCTGGCCACTACTACACCCATCATAAACATTCTGACCACTACTACACCAATCATAAACATTCTGGCCACTACTACACCCATCATAAACATTCTGGCCACTACTACACCCATCATAAACATTCTGACCACTACTACACCCATCATAAACATTCTGACCACTACTAAACCCATCATAAACATTCTGGCCACTACTACACCCATCGTAAACATTCTGACCACTACTACACCCATCATAAACATTCTGACCACTACTACACCCATCATAAACATTCTGGCCACTACTACACCCATCATAAACATTCTGACCACTACTAAACCCATCAAACATTCTGGCCACTACTACACCCATCATAAACATTCTGACCACTACTACACCATCATAAACATTCTCACCACAACTATCCCATCATAAACATTCTGGCCACTACTACACCCATCATAAACATTCTGACCACTACTACACCCATCATAAACATTCTGACCACTACTAAACCCATCATAAACATTCTGGCCACTACTACACCCATCATAAACATTCTGACCACTACTACACCCATCATAAACATTCTGACCACTACTACACCCATCATAAACATTCTGGCCACTACTACACCCATCATAAACATTCTGGCCACTACTACACCCATCATAAACATTCTGACCACTACCACACCCATCATAAACATTCTGGCCACTACTACACCCATCATAAACATTCTGACCACTACTACACCCATCATAAACATTCTGACCACTACTACACCCATCATAAACATTCTGGCCACTACTACACCCATCATAAACATTCTGACCACTACTACACCCATCATAAACATTCTGACCACTACTACACCCATCATAAACATTCTGGCCACTACTACACCCATCATAAACATTCTGGCCACTACTACACCCATCATAAACATTCTGACCACTACTACACCCATCATAAACATTCTGACCACTACTAAACCCATCATAAACATTCTGACCACTACTACACCCATCATAAACATTCTGACCACTACTACACCCATCATAAACATTCTGACCACTACTACACCCATCATAAACATTCTGGCCACTACTACACCCATCATAAACATTCTGACCACTACTAAACCCATCAAACATTCTGGCCACTACTACACCCATCATAAACATTATGACCACTACTACACCATCATAAACATTCTCACCACAACTATCCCATCATAAACATTCTGGCCACTACTACACCCATCATAAACATTCTGACCACTACTAAACCCATCAAACATTCTGGCCACTACTACACCCATCATAAACATTCTGACCACTACTACACCATCATAAACATTCTCACCACAACTATCCCATCATAAACATTCTGGCCACTACTACACCCATCATAAACATTCTGACCACTACTACACCAATCATAAACATTCTGACCACTACTACACCCATCATAAACATTCTCACCACAACTATCCCATCATAAACATTCTGGCCACTACTACACCCATCATAAACATTCTGGCCACTTCTACACCAATCATAAACATTCTGGCCACTACTACACCAATCATAAACATTCTGGCCACTACTACACCAATCATAAACATTCTGACCACTACTACACCAATCATAAACATTCTGACCACTACTACACCAATCATAAACATTCTGGCCACTACTACACCCATCATAAACATTCTGACCACTACTACACCAATCATAAACATTCTGGCCACTACTACACCAATCATAAACATTCTGACCACTACTACACCAATCATAAACATTCTGACCACTACTACACCAATCATAAACATTCTGACCACTACTACACCCATCAAACATTCTGACCACTACTACACCAATCATAAACATTCTGACCACTACTACACCCATCAAACATTCTGGCCACTACTACACCCATCATAAACATTCTGGCCACTACTACACCCATCATAAACATTCTGGCCACTACTATCCCATCATAAACATTCTGACCACTACTACACCCATCAAACATTCTGACCACTACTACACCCATCATAAACATTCTGGCCACTACTATCCCATCATAAACATTCTGACCACTACTACACCCATCAAACATTCTGACCACTACTACACCCATCATAAACATTCTGGCCACTACTATCCCATCATAAACATTCTGGCCACTACTACACCAATCATAAACATTCTGACCACTACTACACCAATCATAAACATTCTGGCCACTACTACACCAATCATAAACATTCTGGCCACTACTACACCCATCATAAACATTCTGGCCACTACTACACCCATCATAAACATTCTGGCCACTACTACACCCATCATAAACATTCTGGCCACTACTACACCAATCATAAACATTCTGGCCACTACTACACCCATCATAAACATTCTGGCCACTACTACACCCATCATAAGCATTCTGGCCACTACTACACCATCATAAACATTCTGGCCACTACTACAACCATCATAAACATTCTCACCACAACTATCCCATCATAAACATTCTGACCACTACTACACCAATCATAAACATTCTGACCACTACTACACCCATCATAAACCTTCTGACCACTACTACACCCATCATAAACATCCTGACCACTACTACACCCATCATAAACATTCTGGCCACTACTACACCCATCATAAACATTCTGACCACTACTACACTCATCATAAACATTCTGGCCACTACTACACCAATCATAAACATTCTGGCCACTACTACACCCATCATAAACATTCTGGCCACTACTACACCCATCATAAACATTCTCACAACTACACCCATCAAACATTCTGACCACTACTACACCCATCATAAACATTCTGGCCACTACTACACCCATCATAAACATCCAGACCACTACTACACCCATCATAAACATTCTCACCACAACCATCCCATCATAAACATTCTGGCCACTACTACACCCATCATAAATATTCTGGCCACTACTACACCCATCATAAACATTCTGACCACTACTACACCCATCATAAACATTCTGACCACTACTACACCCATCATAAACATTCTGGCCACTACTACACCATCATAAACATTCTGGCCACTACTACACCCATCATAAACATTCTCACCACAACCATCCCATCATAAAAATTCTGACCACTACTACACCCATCATAAACATTCTGACCACTACTACACCCATCATAAACATTCTGACCACTACTACACCCATCATAAACATTCTGGCCACTACTATCCCATCATAAACATTCTGACCACTACTACACCCATCATAAACATTCTGACCACTACTACACCCATCATAAACATTCTGGCCACTACTACACCCATCATAAACATTCTGGCCACTACTATCCCATCATAAACATTCTGGCCACTACTACACCCATCATAAACATTCTGACCACTACTACACCCATCATAAACATTCTGGCCACTACTACACCAATCATAAACATTCTGGCCACTACTACACCCATCATAAACATTCTGGCCACTACTACACCCATCATAAAGATTCTGACCACTACTACACCCATCATAAACATTCTGACCACTACTACACCCATCATAAACATTCTGACCACTACTACACCCATCATAAACATTCTGGCCACTAGTATCCCATCATAAACATTCTGACCACTACTACACCCATCATAAACATTCTGACCACTACTACACCCATCATAAACATTCTGGCCACTACTATCCCATCATAAACATTCTGACCACTACTACACCCATCATAAACATTCTGACCACTACTACACCCATCATAAACATTCTGGCCACTACTATCCCATCATAAACATTCTGGCCACTACTACACCAATCATAAACATTCTGACCACTACTACACCCATCATAAACATTCTGGCCACTACTACACCCATCATAAACATTCTGACCACTACTACACCCATCATAAACATTCTGGCCACTACTACACCCATCATAAACATTCTGACCACTACTATCCCATCATAAACATTCTGACCACTACTACACCAATCATAAACATTCTGACCACTACTACACCAATCATAAACATTCTGACCACTACTACACCAATCATAAACATTCCGACCACTACTACACCCATCATAAACATTCTGACAACTACTACACCAATCATAAACATTCTGACCACTACTACACCAATCATAAACATTCTGACCACTACTACACCAATCATAAACATTCTGGCCACTACTACACCAATCATAAACATTCTGACCACTACTACACCAATCATAAACATTCCGACCACTACTACACCCGTCATAAACATTCTGACCACTACTACACCAATCATAAACATTCTGACCACTACTACACCAATCATAAACATTCTGACCACTACTACACCAATCATAAACATTCTGGCCACTACTACACCAATCATAAACATTCTGACCACTACTACACCAATCATAAACATTCTGACCACTACTACACCAATCATAAACATTCTGGCCACTACTACACCCATCATAAACATTCTGGCCACTACTACACCCATCATAAACATTCTGACCACTACTACACCCATCATAAACATTCTGACCACTACTAAACCCATCATAAACATTCTGGCCACTACTACACCCATCATAAACATTCTGACCACTACTACACCCATCATAAACATTCTGACCACTACTACACCCATCATAAACATTCTGGCCACTACTACACCCATCATAAACATTCTGACCACTACTACACCCATCATAAACATTCTGACCACTACTAAACCCATCAAACATTCTGGCCACTACTACACCCATCATAAACATTCTGACTACTACTACACCATCATAAACATTCTCACCACAACTATCCCATCATAAACATTCTGGCCACTACTACACCCATCATAAACATTCTGACCACTACTACACCCATCATAAATATTCTGGCCACTACTATCCCATCATAAACATTCTGACCACTACTACACCCATCATAAACATTCTGACCACTACTACACCCATCATAAACATTCTGGCCACTACTATCCCATCATAAACATTCTGGCCACTACTACACCCATCATAAACATTCTGGCCACTACTATCCCATCATAAACATTCTGGCCACTACTACACCCATCATAAACATTCTGACCACTACTACACCCATCATAAACATTCTGGCCACTACTACACCAATCATAAACATTCTGGCCACTACTACACCCATCATAAACATTCTGGCCACTACTACACCCATCATAAACATTCTGACCACTACTACACCCATCATAAACATTCTGACCACTACTACACCCATCATAAACATTCTGACCACTACTACACCCATCATAAACATTCTGACCACTACTACACCCATCATAAACATTCTGGCCACTACTATCCCATCATAAACATTCTGACCACTACTACACCCATCATAAACATTCTGACCACTACTACACCCATCATAAACATTCTGGCCACTACTATCCCATCATAAACATTCTGACCACTACTACACCCATCATAAACATTCTGACCACTACTACACCCATCATAAACATTCTGGCCACTACTATCCCATCATAAACATTCTGGCCACTACTACACCAATCATAAACATTCTGACCACTACTACACCCATCATAAACATTCTGGCCACTACTACACCCATCATAAACATTCTGACCACTACTACACCCATCATAAACATTCTGGCCACTACTACACCCATCATAAACATTCTGACCACTACTACACCCATCATAAACATTCTGGCCACTACCACACCCATCATAAACATTCTGGCCACTACTACACCCATCATAAACATTCTGACCACTACTACACCCATCATAAACATTCTGACCACTACTACACCCATCATAAACATTCTGGCCACTACTACACCAATCATAAACATTCTGGCCACTACTACACCCATCATAAACATTCTGGCCACTACTGCTACTATCATAAACATTCTGGCCACTACTACACCCATCATAAACATTCTGGCCACTACTACACCCATCATAAACATTCTGACCACTACTACACCCATCATAAACATTCTGACCACTACTACACCCATCATAAACATTCTGGCCACTATTAAACCCATCGTAAACATTCTGGCCACTACTACACCAATCATAAACATTCTGACCACTACTACACCCATCATAAACATTCTGACCACTACTACACCCATCATAAACATTCTGGCCACTACTAGACCCATCATAAAGATTCTGGCCACTACTACACCCATCATAAACATTCTGACCACTACTACACCAATCATAAACATCCTGACCACCACTACACCAATCATAAACATTCTGACCATTACTACACCAATCATAAACATTCTGACCACTACTACACCAATCATAAACATTCCGACCACTACTACACCCGTCATAAACATTCTGACCACTACTATACCAATCATAAACATTCTGACCACTACTACACCAATCATAAACATTCTGACCACTACTACACCAATCATAAACATTCTGGCCACTACTACACCAATCATAAACATTCTGACCACTACTACACCAATCATAAACATTCTGACCATTACTATACCAATCATAAACATTCTGACCACTACTACACCAATCATAAACATTCCGACCACTACTACACCCGTCATAAACATTCTGACCACTACTACACCAATCATAAACATTCTGACCACTACTACACCAATCATAAACATTCTGACCACTACTACACCAATCATAAACATTCTGGCCACTACTACACCAATCATAAACATTCTGACCACTACTACACCAATCATAAACATTCTGACCACTACTACACCAATCATAAACATTCTGGCCACTACTACACCCATCATAAACATTCTGGCCACTACTACACCCATCATAAACATTCTGACCACTACTACAGCCATCATAAACATTCTGACCACTACTAAACCCATCATAAACATTCTGGCCACTACTACACCCATCGTAAACATTCTGACCACTACTACACCCATCATAAACATTCTGACCACTACTACACCCATCATAAACATTCTGGCCACTACTACACCCATCATAAACATTCTGACCACTACTAAACCCATCAAACATTCTGGCCACTACTACACCCATCATAAACATTCTGACCACTACTACACCATCATAAACATTCTCACCACAACTATCCCATCATAAACATTCTGGCCACTACTACACCCATCATAAACATTCTGACCACTACTACACCCATCATAAACATTCTGACCACTACTAAACCCATCATAAACATTCTGGCCACTACTACACCCATCATAAACATTCTGACCACTACTACACCCATCATAAACATTCTGACCACTACTACACCCATCATAAACATTCTGGCCACTACTACACCCATCATAAACATTCTGACCACTACCACACCCATCATAAACATTCTGGCCACTACTACACCCATCATAAACATTCTGACCACTACTACACCAATCATAAACATTCTGGCCACTACTACACCCATCATAAACATTCTGGCCACTACTACACCCATCATAAACATTCTGACCACTACTACACCCATCATAAACATTCTGACCACTACTAAACCCATCATAAACATTCTGGCCACTACTACACCCATCGTAAACATTCTGACCACTACTACACCCATCATAAACATTCTGACCACTACTACACCCATCATAAACATTCTGGCCACTACTACACCCATCATAAACATTCTGACCACTACTAAACCCATCAAACATTCTGGCCACTACTACACCCATCATAAACATTCTGACCACTACTACACCATCATAAACATTCTCACCACAACTATCCCATCATAAACATTCTGGCCACTACTACACCCATCATAAACATTCTGACCACTACTACACCCATCATAAACATTCTGACCACTACTAAACCCATCATAAACATTCTGGCCACTACTACACCCATCATAAACATTCTGACCACTACTACACCCATCATAAACATTCTGACCACTACTACACCCATCATAAACATTCTGGCCACTACTACACCCATCATAAACATTCTGGCCACTACTACACCCATCATAAACATTCTGACCACTACCACACCCATCATAAACATTCTGGCCACTACTACACCCATCATAAACATTCTGACCACTACTACACCCATCATAAACATTCTGACCACTACTACACCCATCATAAACATTCTGGCCACTACTACACCCATCATAAACATTCTGACCACTACTACACCCATCATAAACATTCTGACCACTACTACACCCATCATAAACATTCTGGCCACTACTACACCCATCATAAACATTCTGGCCACTACTACACCCATCATAAACATTCTGACCACTACTACACCCATCATAAACATTCTGACCACTACTAAACCCATCATAAACATTCTGACCACTACTACACCCATCATAAACATTCTGACCACTACTACACCCATCATAAACATTCTGACCACTACTACACCCATCATAAACATTCTGGCCACTACTACACCCATCATAAACATTCTGACCACTACTAAACCCATCAAACATTCTGGCCACTACTACACCCATCATAAACATTATGACCACTACTACACCATCATAAACATTCTCACCACAACTATCCCATCATAAACATTCTGGCCACTACTACACCCATCATAAACATTCTGACCACTACTAAACCCATCAAACATTCTGGCCACTACTACACCCATCATAAACATTCTGACCACTACTACACCATCATAAACATTCTCACCACAACTATCCCATCATAAACATTCTGGCCACTACTACACCCATCATAAACATTCTGACCACTACTACACCAATCATAAACATTCTGACCACTACTACACCCATCATAAACATTCTCACCACAACTATCCCATCATAAACATTCTGGCCACTACTACACCCATCATAAACATTCTGGCCACTACTACACCCATCATAAACATTCTGGCCACTACTACACCAATCATAAACATTCTGGCCACTACTACACCAATCATAAACATTCTGACCACTACTACACCAATCATAAACATTCTGACCACTACTACACCCATCATAAACATTCTGACCACTACTACACCCATCATAAACATTCTGACCACTACTACACCAATCATAAACATTCTGACCACTACTACACCCATCATAAACATTCTGACCACTACTACACCCATCATAAACATTCTGGCCACTACTACACCAATCATAAACATTCTGGCCACTACTACACCAATCATAAACATTCTGACCACTACTACACCCATCATAAACATTCTGGCCACTACTACACCAATCATAAACATTCTGGCCACTACTACACCAATCATAAACATTCTGACCACTACTACACCCATCATAAACATTCTGACCACTACTACACCCATCATAAACATTCTGGCCACTACTACACCCATCATAAACATTCTGACCACTACTACACCCATCATAAACATTCTGACCACTACTACACCCATCATAAATATTCTGGCCACTACTACACCCATCATAAACATTCTGGCCACTACTATCCCATCATAAACATTCTGGCCACTACTATCCCACGAAAAACATTCTGGCCACTACTACACCCATCATAAACATTCTGGCCACTACTACACCCATCATAAACATTCTGGCCACTACTATCCCACCAAAAACATTCCAGCCACTACCATCCCATCAAACATATTTCAGCCTCTACCACCCCATCATAAACATTCCAACCTCAAATAACCTTTTCAGTCATTGTTTATCTCAAACTATACCAGGTGTTCTCATCTCTTTGTTGGTGTTTAACTGTTTTGTTACCATATTTATAATGAAAGACATTGCCTATGATTTTCAGATAATTTTGAAAATAATCAAGAATTTGGAAGCATTTACTAATATAACTGTTTTTTGTAATGTATAATGTTTTCAGAGAAAGATGTTAGACAGCAAATAAATGACATCTGAACGAGTATCCTCCACTTCCAACTAACTTGCCCTTCACCTCTGGGTCCTGGCTGACAGGATGGAGAATACATTGCCCTAGAGGACAGCAAGGGAGACACGTTGGAACAGCCACTCCATCTTGCGAGAGTTGCACCTGCGGGTGGTCAACTCCGCTCTGATAGCAGTGATTAGGGATGTGGTCTGGGGGCCAAGAATGCCGGAAGTCTCCACTGCTACAGGCGCTACTACAAACCTATTTGAGAGCGGCAGATACTTGGACAGTTTACCCTCTTCGGCTTGGTGGGCAGCAGAGCCTAGGCTGGTAGCCGAACGCACCAGGTTGCCACTTGAGTAGGTGTCACAGCATGTGGCATCCCAAATGAGGGGCCTAACCCGATGGAATGAGAAGATTGTGATGTCATCTGGCCTTTTGCTGTCCCCTCGGTCCAGCCCTGCTGGCTCAAGCTGGGAAGGGAAGCCTGTGCTGTCCAGGCCATACTTTATGATCTAACTTATATAACTAACATTTTTTTAAGCTGATGTTAGGAGTATTACTTAAAAATTCTTACATAAAATTATGATGGAAGGTTTATTTATTTTTAGATAAATATAAACAGTTTAAAATAATTTTGTATTCTAGAACCAGGATTAGTTTCAAGTGGCTTAGTATCAGAAGGGTTAAATAATTAAACTACTCAGTACAGAATAACTTGAAAGATGGCTGGTTGCTATTTCTAGCATGCTGGTAAACCACACAGAAGCTACCTCACTGGCTTGTAGATAGATAATATCAAAGATCCAGGTAATGGCATTCTTGTTGAACTTTGCTGTGTACAATCACAATAAAGATAAATACTAACTTCTTTTTAATCTCTAACAGCTAAATGTGCAACTTTATCTTATCCCAAAGGGTCCATAAATCAGTTTTCTTGACTTCAAGTTAATCTCTAGAATGATAAGGATTGTACTGAATACTTTGGTGATCACAAGGCTAGCAATTTGCAGGATTTGAACTCAGAGAACAGTTTTCCAGAACAAATACTGAAATATTTAACCCGATGCTTTAATGACTCAGCCACTTGATCACAGACTGAGGTTTGATCAACCTCAGCTGACATCACCTGGAAGAGGGTATACATTCATCATCATCCTCATTTTAATGTCTGTTTTGCCTGCTAGCAAGGGTGGACAGGTCTTTATATACCAAGTCAGTACTGAAGTGGTGGCTACTGATCTCCCAGACAAGCCAAGGATCTGTGCTTGTGTACGATCATCACAGAGGAGGTTGCCATGTCTTTGACACAACTGAGGGTCCTCCCAACCCTTTGTTTGGTAAGCTTTCTACAGTTGGATGCCCTTCCTATCACCAACCACCTTACGTGTACTGAGTGCATTTATTGTGTAGGTCACCAACACTGAGGAGGCTGACATGTCCTTGACATGACTGAAGAGTCCTCCTGACCATAAAACTTAAAACACCCAGAGTCTCCAGGATACAACTCTGATGATGTGACCAAGTATTTGCAACTGGGGATGTATGAAGAACTGAGTATTTTCAATTCAGTGTAGGACTTTAAAAAGTGGGTATATCTGCTGTTATTGTAATGTGAAAGCTGCAATGTTTATCTGAACAAACTACCTGCATCAGTTCTCAGCTGCCAGGACATTGCATCCTTCAAAACTTCCATGCTTCCCAAAATTCACCAACACAACACCTGATATTCCCCCTCCATACACACGCACGTGTGTGTGTCAGGGGTGGGGTGGGGGGTGTGTGTGTGTGGGGGGGGGGGGTCATGACTCATACACTGGTCACTTTCCTGACTTTTGTATAGTACTATACAAGCACATTTGATGAGTTGTAGTGCACCTAAGCACTGTAAACAATAATTTTCATTATTTTTATCTTAAAGATGTGCATGGTCCTTCAATCTGAAATACCATTAAATGAATGAAATATTTTTGATTTTAAAAGTTAACAAAATCTAGTCTTCTTTCAAAGTTAATGATTTATTGAAGGAAGACATGAGTGATGATAGTGGAGTAGCAGAGATGGCTGGAAAGAATGGATTGACAGATGAGTGGAGTATCACTCAGAGAGAGGAAGATAAACAATGAATTGCAGAGGATGATAGGAATAGAGAGAGAGAAATGTTGTGAAGAGAAATATAATGAGATGGTTCGGTCATGTGTTGAGGAAGGATGAAAGTGGCTGGATGAGAAGAGTGATGGAAATGAATGTAGAAGGATGTAAAGGAAAGTGAAGACCAACGAAAACATGGCTAAATGATGGAGAAGGAAATAAATGGCTGGGTTTGATGATGAATGATGCAGAAGATAGGGAGAAATGGAGAAGTTTGTAATGAGGCCCACAAGGCTAACCCCTGCTTCAGCAGGGGAAATGGCATTAAAATCATTGTGCATTTGTTGTTTTTCGCATTGTGGCAGGGTTTCTACCACTAGATGTCCATCCTTACACCAACTCCTCTACAGAGTGTAGTGAGAGTATTTTATCATGGCACCATCACTAGAGGTGCCATGGTATTGAAACAATTGCAGAGTCCTCTCTACGATATAATATCTCCATTCAATTGACAGGGCTTATAATGTCTAATATCATTTAGGGTAGAATATGGTTTGGGCTTGACTTTCAATTGTAGGTTCCTTCATTATAAACTTCATGAGCCTGCATTTGCACTGGATAAAATCTATTGTCCAATAAACAACAGGTGTAGTACCATCATGGATAACAAAAACTGTTGTTTTACAGACAGGTAAAACAAAACTAATTGAAGTGAGTAGCTACAGACTTTATCTCAAAGGACAAATTACTCCTTTCACTCTTATATTTCATCAATTAGTCTTCTGAAGGATAGCATGGGAATGAATGATGAATTGAGGATAGGGTTTTAACCCTTTTGATAGCAAAATGTCTGAAACCACTTCAGATTCAAAGATGGGATGAGTTTTGTTTTAAAGTTTTAAAGTATTCATATTTATCTAAAAACCTGCCATCATAATGTTATGTAAGAACCTTTGTTATGTTATGCTTCAAACACAAGTCTAATAATGAGAAAGTTATGTTACTAAATCCCTTCAAATTCTTGATTATTTTGAATATGATTTGAAACTCATAAGTGGTGTTCATTAGGAAAATGGTAACAAAAGGGTTAAACTATGGGAACCTATAGAGGTCCTATTTGGCCAGTGTAAAAAAAAAATGCTACCAAGATTCATAACAAATCCATGCATGAATCAACAAGATATCCTCTTTGCTATTTCTTGATCTGCTAGAAACAATAACCAAATCCTTCGCAAATTATACACTATTGTATTAAAAATAAGATACATTGGATGATTACAGCTGAAATGGTTTGACCACTTTCTGAACAACTGTGATTTTGAGAGAACTCCACCCCTCATCCCTTCATCCAAAAGTTGCTGTGTGTGCACTTTTGTGTCTACATATGTGACTCTGATTAAGGTTTCATTGGTAAAAATTAATGAAATCAATATGTTTTCTCTTTCTCACACACATATAGACAGCTGTATCAATATATACTACAAATGCCTAGCTGTCACATTCTACAATGATCTCGATTTTCTGACAACTGATAGCTCAACACTTCCGTTAATCCAACACTTCCATTAATCCAACACTTCCGTTAATCCAAACACTATTGTACATCACCTTTTACAACATACAAGGATACATATTCTAACTAGATATATAATACATATTCTAACTAGATACATACAAACAGAATAAATACTGGTTTCCAATTTAGATACAAGGCCAGCAATTTAGCAAGAGAGGGAAAACCAATTATATTGACACCAGTACCTGACTGGTACTTTATTTCATCAACCCCAGAAGGATGAAAAGCAAAATTGACATCAACAAGATTTGAAATGAAAACATAAGGAGCCGGAATCAATACAACAAAACATTTGTTCAATGCTCTAATGATTCAGCCAAACTATTACCTTTAAAAGCTGTAATAAATACTGCAAGAAATTCCGTACAACACAAATGCCTCTGTCAATTCAATGTCTTTGAAACTGAAAATTTATAATAATGTTCTTTAACGCTTTCATTACCATATTTCTAATAAAAGACACTGACAATGATTTTAAATAATTTTGAAAATAATCAAGAATTTGGAGGGATTTAGTAATACAACTTTCTCATTAAGATAGTGTTTGGAACACAGTTTAAAGGTTCTTAAAATTATGATGGAAAGTTTTTAGATAAATATAAACATTTAAAAATAGTTTGGTATTATAGAACCAGGTGTTTTTGATAACACAATTTAAAACAGTTTTCTATTATAGAACCAGGGGTGTTTGGAATATAACTTAAAGGCTCTTAAATAAAATTATGATAGGTTATTAGATAAATATAAACATTTTAAAACATTTTTGTATCTTAGAACCAGAACTAACCTCTTAGACAGGCCAAGGTGGGTACACTACATCTCAGTCATCTACATTCTAGTTTTGGCAGGGATTCTGTAGCTGAATGCCCTTCCTCACAACAACCACTTTACAGAGTGTACTGAGTGCATTTTATTGTAGCATCAGCACTACAGAGGTCGACTTGTCCTTGACACAACCAATAGCACCTATCAACTCTTTTTGGCATGCTTTCTATGGCTGGAAAGCCATCTTAATGCCAATCACTTTAAAGAGTGTATTGAGTGCATTTCTTTTATCATGGCACCAGCACTAGAGAGTTTGTCAATTGTGATCGAGAATGACTTGGTATAGTATGTACCATGCTTTCACTAATGGTTTTAAATTTCCTATACAATTGTGAGCAGACACTAATACATTCACAACCCTCTTACACAGGATCTAAAGTCACATCCAGAATATGACAACTGGAAAGAGAGAGAGCTATATCAGTAGAAAGCTGGTACTTTATCAACCCTGAAAAGATAAAAGACCAAGTACACCTCAACAAGATTTAAACACAGAGCCAGAGATGCTGATTCTATCTGACAATATGTGTATATGTGTGTGTGTGTATGTATATATCATCATCCCCGTTTTACGTCCATTTTTCCACGCTATCATGGGTTAGACGAGTTGTCCTGTTGTGCACAATGCTAGGTCAGGTGACCATGTCTTGCTCATACAGAACTGATATATATATATATAAATCATACATGATTAAATTCCTCACCAATATGCATAACATCTCAATGAAAAGAGATCACTAACGAAACGCTCATTCAGAGAAACAAATGCAGATAGAACATCTTATACAAAACTGCATAAGGGAACTTAGTGAAGTCTTCAGCTTTAGGTTACTTAACTAAGACTATACCACTATTGGCCGCTAAAGGTGTCTCTCTAAAAATGAAAGGCAGACTGTATGATGCCTGCATACGAACAGCTATACTACATGGCTATGAGACATGGGCATTGTGTGCAGAGGATCTGCGCAGACTGGAGAGGAACAAAGCATGCATGCTCTGCTGGATGTGTAATAGCAATATTCGTGAACAGCAAAGCATAAATGAACTAAGTGAGAAATTAGGTATAAGAGGGATCAGATGCTGTTTACTCGAGAGAAGACTACGTTGGTATGGTCACGTGATGCACATGAAAGACAGCGGTATAAAAAAGTGCAGGGTGATCAAAATTGACGGAAGTTACGGAGTAGGCAGACCCAGAAAAACCTGGGACGATTTGATAAATTCCGACCTTACACACTTACACCTCTCTAAGACAATGTCACTGGACTGAGATCTTTGGAGCTACGCAGTAATACAGAAAACCCGCCTTGCCTAAGTACAAAGCGAAACCTACAGTCAGTAGGCACCTCTTAATCAAATATACACCCCCATCCCACTACCCAAACTTCCCCACTCCCACCCCCATCAGCACCACCTCTTTCTCTGTAAAGTTATGTTGGTACCACAACATCCAGTCCTAAATAAATGAGGTCGTGTAGGTGTCACGACAAAAAAACACACAGTCCACGCTGTAATGTGGCCGTGTAGGTAACACGGTAAAAACCTCCCAGTCCACACTGTAAACGTGGTTGGTGTTAGGAAGGGCATCCAGCCATAGAAAGCCTGCCAGACAGTCCTATACGAGAGAGACGACCAATTTTGCCTCAAATGGGACAATTCCCTTCTAAACCCATGTTAGCGTGGAAGATAGGCGTTAAACGATGATGATGATATATGCATATATCAAATGAAAAAACGGAGTTAAAGACTCGCGTTAATCTCCTGTAATTTAATGAGCTCAAGGAATAAGTACCGGGCTCTTCATAATACAGTATATAGAGAAGAAAACACAAAAAGGGGTATGTTTTCAATTACAAGGGGGAGAGAACCACTAGAGTGAAAAATATAGTCTACGGAAAGTGTATTTTCCACACTTTTCGTAGACTTTATATTCTTCACTCTATTGGTTCTCAACCCCTCGTAATTGAAGACACCCCTTTTTGTGTTTTCTTCTCTATATACTGAGTATTTATATATATATATTACGCTGAAAACACCGGTTCTCGTCCGATCACCGAAGTTAAGCAACGTCGAGCCTAGTTAGTACTTAGATGGGTGACCGCTTGGGAACCCTAGGTGCCGTAAGCGTTTAATTTTCCGTCTAACCCGTGCTAGCGTGGAAGAACGGATGTAAAACGGTGATGATGGTGATGATGATATATATATATATATATATATATATATATAGGCACAGGCATGACTGTGTGGTTAAGTAGTTTGCTTTACAGTCACATGGTCTTGGGTTCTGTACCGTTGCATGACACCTTCAGCACTTGGGCAAATGTCTTCTACTATAGCATCAGATTCACCAATGCAATTTGTATGTATACATGTATGTATGCATGTGTGTATGTGTGTGTGTGTAAGTATGTATGTATGTATGCATGTATCTGTGTGTGTATGTATATATGTGTATATATGTATGCATGTATCTGTGTGTGTGAGTACCCATGACTAAGTTTACTGTTTAAGATTCGACAAATAGAGGTCGATAAAATAAGTAACATACTTGAAATAGACTAGGTTCAATGCGAGTGACTAATTATATATACATATATGTGTGTGTGTGTGTAGTTCAAGGAAACAACAAACAGAGGTACTATATATATATAAATATATATATATATATATATAAATGTATGCACAAGTACACACACACACACACACATATATATATATATAACGAAGGAGATGTGGTAAGGAACCAAGTGGACCATAACGCACCAAAGTACTCAATACTTAGAGTAGTAGAGTGGGTAATAGGAACGAGTAAGACCCCGACGGCTGAGCTCAAGCCGTTTCGACGGCTAATTCTGGACTCTATTTGAGTCCAGAATTATATATATATATATATATACATACATACATACACATATGTACGTATGGGTTATATCGAACATTAATAATAATGTCTGATTCGTTTGTAAACAAATTGGGCTGTTTGTTTACAAACGAATTAAACATTATTATTAATGTTCGATATAACCCATACGTACATATTGTATGTATGTATGTATATATATATATATATATAATTGTTATGCCCGGGTAAACATGATAAGAGAAGACAGGTAAAAGAGAAAATGACTGTATTGGATGTTTGTCTGGTTACAGTATGAGGCGAGTCCGTGGTGTCTGTGTGATACAAAAAACAGTAAAAAAAAACTTCCAGATATACCAGATTCTTCGTTGTACCATTTGTGCATAGTATATGCTCCCACCTAGAATAGTGACCTCTAGGAGATGGTTCATCTTCTGCCTGACTGTAAAACGTGTATCATTGCATAGACGTGGTTGTTCCACGTTTCTCAAAAGGATGATGGAAGTTCCAATCTTTTATATTATATGTAGATATAGATATAGATAATTAATATAAAAGATGTCCGTCAATGTAAAAAAGGTCCCTATTTACTTGAAATGGTTTATACAAATACCAAATTAATATGGATATGGATAACATGTTTATCTAATTTACTCCCTTCACAACGCCACACGTACACACACATACACACATGGAAACGTGCACACACACGCAAACTTACACACGCACCCGTGCACTTACACGCACACATGTTGATAGTTTTTACTTTGTGGAACGCTGCACGCACACACAAACATACGCGCATGTACATACACACGCACACGTTAATAGTTATTGCTTTCCTTCCCCTCTTATTTCCACACACACGTCTCTACACTGACACATATACATACATAGTGTATCCAACACTTTGCCTCTCTGTTTCTTACACTCCCCTCTCATTCCCTCATTGGCATTATGCATATTAATTTAAGTTTGGCGTTGTTGAGGTGGGCGGAGTCGTTTGAAACCTATGAACCAATGATAATCGAGAATTATGACACACAGAATACTGACATTGTTGAAATTAATATATAGACTAGCTGATGTACCCAGCTTCGCCCAGGTAAACAGATGATAAGAGAAGACAGGTAAAAGAGAAAATGACTGTATTGGATGTTTGTCAGGTTACAGTATGAGGTGAGTCTGTGGTGACTGTGTGATACAAAAAACAGTAAAAAAAATCTTACAGATATACCAGATTCTTCGTATATGAACAATTATAGGTGCTCCCACTTAGAATATATGTATATGAACAATTCCCACCTAGAATAGAAGTATATGAACAATTCTAGGTGCTCCCACCTAGAATTGTGACCTCTAGGAGATGGTTCATCTGCCTGACTGTAAAACGTGTATCATTGCATAGACGTGGTTGTTCCACGTTTCTCAAAAGGATGATGGAAGTTCCAATCTTTTATATTATATGTAGATATAGATATAGATAATTAATATAAAAGATGATGCTCAGCCAGTTCGTCTTCAACCATCGCAGCACGCCGTCGTTGCTTGGCTCCAGTGTTTCGTTGGTGTTGTTCAGTCAGCTCCTCTTCATTCATGGCGGCATGTCTTCGCCTCTGAAGTTCGGCGTTCCGATGGTGCTGTTCGGCCCGTTTTTCTTCATTCCTGGCTGCACGCCGTCGCCGCTGTTGTTCACTGTTTGATAAAGTCGAATTGCTTTTACTTTGTGGAACGCTGCACGCACGCACACACACATAAACATACACGCACGCACATACACACGCACACATGGTAATAGTTACAGCGTTCACTTTGCTTCTCTGTTTCTTACTCTCCCCTCTCACTCCCTCATTGGCATTATGCATATTAATTTAAGTTTGGCGTCGTTGAGGTGGGCGGAGTCGTTTGAAACCTATGAACCAATGATAATTGAGAATTATGACACACGGAATACTGACATTGTTGAAATTAATATATAGATATATATATGTGGAGGCACATGGCTTAGTGGTTAGAGCATTGGCCTTGCAATCGAAAGGTTGTGAGTTCAATTCTCAGACCGGGTGATGTGTTGTTTCCTTGAGCAAGACACTTTATTTCACATTGCTCCAGTTTACTCAGCTGTGGAAATGAGATGATAGGGACTGGGGTCCCTATCATTCCACTGCAAAGTGGTCGTGGAGGTGCCATGGAAAAAAAGCACCCAGCACTCACTGGAAATGAGGTTGGTGTTAGGAAGGGCATCCAGCTGTAGAAATCAAGCCTGAATCAGTTCCCGTCCCACCCTTGCAAGCAGGGAAAAGCGGACGTAAAATGAAATGATATATGTGTGTGTGTGTGTATATATATATGTGTGTGTGCGTGTGCGTGTGCGTGTAAACTCGGAGTAGTGTGAGTGAATTAACAGCTGTTTATATAATATAAATATATATATAAAGTATGCACACGTACACATATATATACATATATATAATGTTGCTATGCCAGTCATTTGGTATGACCCTATTCTGTATTACTTGGTTTACTATCCGGGTGACCATAGTATGTCCCACCATTCCAGATGCTTTCAACATCTCAGCAACTATCTTCAAAGACCCAGATGCCTTGCCTGTCTTTATATCTTTGATTGCCTTACTTATTATACTACCATTAACTTGCACAGCTGGTCCCTCTATTGGATCGATTTGGGGCAATTCTCCTCATTTAGTAATCTCGTAGTGACACTTCCAAGCTACCTTCTTATCAGTATCAGTGAGGGCAAGTACACCATCATCATTACAGACACACTTCTCCTCGACAATATCATGGTTTTCCTTGACACATTGTCTTGCGATCCTGAACACCTCACGTTTTTGGTCCTCGCGTTGTAGAACATGCTTGAACATTCTATCCTCTGCTTCCCTTCCTTTATATATATATATATATATACATACATACATACATACATATAATTATATATACATATGATTAAACACACACACATGTATACATAAACACACACACATACATATATGTATACATAAACACACACACATACATATATATATATATAAACACACACATATATATATATATATATAAACACACACATATATATATATATATAAACACACACATATATATATATATATAAACACACACATATATATATATACACATACACATTTACAATGGCATCACTAGATTTAAAGAAAAGAGTATATTAATGATTCAACAGTAATTCAATTCTATTCACTCCATCTCTTAGAATTCAAACAATATCAATAGAAAGAGAATTGTTAATATTTTATGCGATGTAAGTTTAAAGAGGAGAATTTTAAATTACCCTAATACAGTTATTGAGAGTGTCATTAAAACCACACAAAAATTACTTATTTTAATGAACATTTAACTATTTTTATACCAACTTGACTAAAACCAGCTCCAGTTCTATGAAACAAAACCACTCATTATAAAGTGCTCATATTTAAATAAAAATCTTCAAACATAATTTTACCAGATATAGAAAAATGCGTACAGCAAAAAAAAGTAATATTGTTGGAATATAAACCTTTAAAAATACAGGACAAGAAACTAAAATAAAACTTTAAAAGAATAGGACAAGAAACTAAGATAAAACTTTAAAAGAATAGGACAAGAAACTAAGATAAAACTTTAAAGAATTGGACAAGAAATAAATAAAAAATTTTATAATAATATTAGTGGCAAAATGTTTATTGGTAAAAAGTCGAGTTCCACATTCATAGGCTCTGGGTTCCACATTCAGAGGTCGTCGTCAGACCGGGGGGATCATTTGATCCTGGTTTGAACACCAATTGGGCCATAACCATACCCCTATTTCATCATTCGGCGACACACCTCATGTGTCATGCATAATGTGAATGGACCCATGAGCACAGATCTTGAGCAGCAGCGGACGGTCTTGTCGTCCCGCTCATCCTTGATCTTGACCAACCCGTCCATCTTCTCCTTGCATCTTGTCCTTGAGTTCAAGTCCGGCAGTCCAGATGAATGCGTGCCACAGCTTTCTGGTACAGGAAGGGGGAGCAGGAGGACTGGAGGCATGACGGGACAGAGGGAGGGAGGACCGGTGGTTGAGGGAGGTGCCGTAGTCGGTGGTCAGAGTCGACATCTTGTCCCGGTCGTCTTCTCCATCTTCGTCTGGTGTTGCGGGACCAGAAGTGCATTCTTGGAGGAGACCTGCAGCTGCATCGGCCAATTCTTCTTGCAATGGTCATTCTGACGGAGCAGAACTGCTCAGCCAACCAACCCCAACCAACCGCTCAGGGGCAACGCACAATGAGAACATGACAATTATTATGCACTAATCAAGAAGATACTGGGGCATAGCACAGGAACCGAATAAAAAATTTTTGCCACTAATATTATTGTAAAATTTTTTATTTCTTATCCAATTCTTTAAAGTTTTATCTTAGTTTCTTGTCCTATTCTTTTAAAGTTTTATCTTAGTTTCTTGTCCTATTCTTTTAAAGTTTTATCTTAGTTTCTTGTCCTATTCTTTTAAAGTTTTATTTTAGTTTCTTGTCCTGTATTTTTAAAGGTTTATATTCCAACAATATTACTTTTTTTTGCTGTACGCATTTTTCTATATCTGGTCTACTATTTTTTAAGGCAATGCAAGCAACAACTATCTAATAATTAAATGATCATAGTGAATTACTGACAAGTGATTGACATTTTAAAGTTCTTTTGAGTATAATTGCAATCTAGTTGAGGCAACTGGCTTAATGACAAAGCTACGTCATTTCTGGATTACCTCCCCTAGCGTCACGCTTACTACTCACTCACTTGAACACAAGATTTATCAGCAAACTTTGATTATAAACTTTTTCCCGCTGGACCAAATTTCTAGATTTTTAAGCCAAAAGATGCGTAATGATCTACTGTTCATGCTCATATAAGTTTTATCTCAGTTAAATAAAGTAGAGGCGCGCTGTACTGTCGTAAACAGACGATTGCCAATGAAAACACGACCACAACAATATTACTAAACGGACTACCGTCCGTTTAGGATCCAAGAACCATATGTTAAGCTATTGCCTTGGTAATGAAATATTTCATAATTTTAATAAAACCTTCAAGAGTCTTCATTAATTTCATTAGAAATATGCTCACAAAAGAGTTAAAGTAGTATTTATTTTCAATAAAATGAAATATGCGTTTTAACCCTTTCATTACCATATTACTAATGAAATACACAGCTTATAATTTTCAAACCAAGAATTTTAGGGGATTTAGGAAACTATCTTTCTTATTACGCTGGCACTTGGAACATAATTAAAAGATTCTTATGTAAAATGATGATGGAAAATGTTTTGTTAAATATAAGCACTTTAAAAAGAATAGTTTTGTATAGTAGAACCAGGGTGGGGTCAGGCAGTTTGGTATTAAAAGAGTCATGTTAGCATGTGGATGAAGACTTGTGTTCAGAAATTCTTGAAAGAGGTGTGGGATCACTGTATCAGCACAGTTGGCCATTTAGTTAAGATTTGTTCAAATGATAAAATCCTGCATTGAAAGGGTCCTCTAAATTTTGAATAAAGGCACACAACACCGATTTTTCATCACACTTATTTGTTTTGTTGAACTATATAACCGTTTCTACTTTTGGCGCAAGGCCAGCAATTATCCCAGTGCATTACTGGTATTTTATTTTATCGATCCCGTAAGGATGAAAGGCAAAGTTGACCTCGGCGGGAATTGAACTGATAATAAAGGCCCATAATTCTATGCTGCAAAGCATGGCGTCCAACACTCTACCAATACTGCCAATCCACAAAGTTGGAAACACCCTCTCCACCCCTCAACTATAATGAGATACAACAGGCATGGGAAACCTTTTTTGACCAGTGGGCTACAGAGGATCTATCTCATCATATGGTGGACCACACTACTAAAAAATTCAAGGGAGTTTTGAAATTAGGCGTGCTATTCAGGAAGCCAAAAGAGCCACAGTTTGCCCGTGACTGATATAAAGGCAAAAATGTTTAAAATGTTATCTAATGTCATGCAGCAGTATCCTCTTAATATGAATTAACTAGTCTGGGGTGTTGTTGTGGAGAATTCAAATGTCTACCAATGATTATATCTAAATAGAGAGGTACCAGGTCACGAGTTGTCAGAAAATTGATGTTGTACCTGGATTTCTTTAAATGATTCTTTCCTTGTCAACCGTGTGATAGTGAAAAAATTGTGGCCATGATGTGAATCTCATTTTCTTTAGAGAGTGAGAGTGGATGAGAAAGAAAGACAATGAGGTGGTGAAAAAATTGTTGTGGCCATGATGTGAATCATATTTTCTTTAAGCCGTTCATGACTACATTTCTAATGAAATACACCCTATTTCAATTAATTAATGAAGAATTTTGAGGGATTTACTAAAATTATTAATTACCTCATTACTAAAATAGTGACTTAATGTAAAGTTATTTTATAAAATTGTGCTGGAAGATTTTAATTTAAATTGGAAACTTTTAAAATGGGGAGTTTTATTTCATAGAACTAGAGCTGGTTTTGGCTGGGTTGGTAACAAAAGGGTTAGAGAATGAGAGTGGGTGAGAAAAAAAGTCATTGAAGAGAAATCAACCCCAAATTTTTGATTGGCAGCTTCACCCAAAAGGATGAACGCCAAAGTTGGCCTTGACAGAATTTGAACTCAGAGCTCAAGATAGCTAGAATGAGTTTGGCAAAATATTCCATCCAACACCCAAATGACTGCCAATATTCGCTACCTATATTTTAACTATAATAACCTGCTTTGAAAGGCTTCACTAAATTTATATTAGATTCTCAATTTTTAAAATGATTGCAATGTGTTGAAAAATAATTAATTAGTCTTATCATTTGGCAAACTACTTAAAAATTTAAGTATAAGATCTATTCCTCTGTATCTCTCTCTCACACGTTCTCTCATATATGTGTGTGCACGCGAGTGTAGACGTGTGTATATCTCTCAAACGTTTTGCATTTCTGTTTTTATTCATCCTCAAAAACTTAATAGTACTAATTTTTGCTTGTCTCTGTATATATCCTCATATCCCACCTCTCTCTAAGTAATCAATAGTTAAAATATTTAACCTAATTTCTTATAAAATATTCATTACTGTAGTGATAATGGTAGCTATACTATCTATTACGGAATCATGTTCCTCAGCCTCTCTAACAAAGCATGAGCCTCTCCACATTCACTCAACCAGTTAGAAATAGTCTTCATATATATATGCATGCAGGTTTGTGTGTATGTATGCATATATACATACATGATGGACTTCATAGTTACCATCTACCCAACTCAATTTCAACAGTGGTTGGACTAGAACTATAAAAAACACTTGCTCAAGGTGCCAAGACTACATGCTTGCAAAGCAAACTTCTTAACCTCCCCTGGTTCTATGATACTGAGCTGTGTATTTTAAAGTATCTATTCCTATCTAAAAACCTTCCATCATAATTTTATGTAAGAAGCTTTAAGTTATGCCCCAAACACCAACTTAATAATGAGAAAGTTAAGCTTTATTACTACATCTTTCCAAATCTTTTATTATTTCTAAAATGATTTGAAAATTAAAAGCTGTGCTTTTCATTAAAAACATGGAAAGGAAAGGGTTAAATTATGTTCCAAAAAACCAGCTTAACGATTAGAAATATAATTATATTACTAAATCCCTCAAAATTCTTCATTATTTTCAAAATGATTTGAAAATTATTAGTGTTTTTTCATTAGAAATATGGTACCAAAAGTGTTAAGCAGACAACAATGTCAGTGATTATCTGCAGCTGTTTAATATTGGATTTGATGTGTTAGATACTATTATTCCTCTCTAAAAATCTGTTACATTTCAATCCAGCTCAACAAAACCAAGCTCCACAGCTGCTACAATAAATGTATTATTGATGAAGATTTTACTCTTCAAATATCTGTTTTTATATCTTATTCCACTAAGATCGATAAAATAAAGAACCAGCTGAAGGCAGTAGATTGGCAGAGTTATTAGACCCTCAATATTTGGTATTTGTTGCAGCAGGCCTACAATCTTTGTTTATAGGTTTGCTAGATCACAATGGACATCAGTAACAACACTATCAATAAAAAAAAGTCATTTATTTTTGGAGGCATTTACATTTTATGGACACAGTCCACCTAGTACAGTGAGCAGCAGAAGTACTGTGTAACTGACAATTATTTAGGTCATTGCCCCTGCCCTTAACTCCCATCATAGCTTTCCCTAATCTCCAGCCTGGCCGAGGACACGGGGAGCACTCTATTGTTGTAAAATGCCAGTGCTGATGCCACAATGAAATGCTCCAAACATGTTCTCTAAAGTGGTAATGCTGGTGTCATGATAAAAAGCATAGTCCCCTCTGTGGATGCCTTTTACCATAGCACCAATACATACACAAATATATATATATATATATATATTTGTGTGTGTATTGGTGCTATGGTAAAATTTCATAGAAATCAAAAGTTATAGGTAAAAAGTAAAAGTGAAAAAGTACAGAAGTATATTTTAAATAATTTTC
Organism: Eledone cirrhosa; assembly: GCA_964016885.1. Lineage (NCBI taxonomy): Eukaryota > Metazoa > Mollusca > Cephalopoda > Octopoda > Eledonidae > Eledone > Eledone cirrhosa. The sequence continues at coordinate 27,876,633 of OZ024741.1, forward strand.
TTCTTTAATCTGACAGAATGAATATTTTTTATAGTTGTTACATTAACTGAATTTAAATTTTGTCAAATATTACTGGTTTCAATTGGTATCTTATCAAATATTAAAAAAAAGTTTGTTGCCATATTCTGAGGGCAGTTAGACGATATGTGAATCTTTTGTCAAAATTTCTTCATATGTTCTTTATCAAAGTGGGAATCTTACAAAAACCTCCTAAAACTCTGGAAACAAGACTACAAGAATGCAGAACTTATATCATGGCAATGATAGGAAAAAAGTGAAAATTGGTTCCTTAAATATGAAGAGGAATTTAAGAAAATAATGATGGACAAAGCTTCAAAATAAAAGAAAATTTCACTTGCAACTCAGAAAATGTAATGTGAAAAAGTCTATGTGATTATATGCTGTGGGTGTCTGCAAAATTACATAGGATAGACTGGAGTATCATTATGCAAAAGAATTACCATACATTGCTAACAAATCCGTGATGAAAACACAAGACAAATCCCGTTAAGTAGACATATTGCATTATGTGCTGGATTAGACATACCCAACTTCAAAATGTTCCCACTCTACAAATGCTCAGACTCCTTCACACAACAACAGAGAATAAATAAAAACAATTCATTAAAAAAATACAAACTACAATTAAATATGTAATTGTCCCCTATTAGACAATGCCCAGGGTTCTATAGAGGGCAATAACCAATTTACACACACATGTAAACAAACACAGAGAAAGAGATAAAGGGGAAAATCATAATCCCAAGGAAACCTCTACTAAAAAAATTCATTTTTCCCTTTTTTTTTTTCAGAACCCATTTTTTGTACTCCCCCTACTGCCTATATTTGTATTTATATTTTTTTTTACTTCCCTTATTCTTGTTTTTATCTGTGAACCATAAAAATAATTTTTAGTGTTACTACTGACTCTGATCATGCTATGATCATTGTCAATCTATCCCTCATGGGCAGTAACAAAAACCACAACCATCTCCAAACTGCTCACTTTGACTGGTAAAGCAGACTGGAACTGTTACTGCACCGAGTTGCAATGTCCAAACTGACTTGAGTTCTACGACTCTGGAGATGTCAACACTGTACTCCAGAACATCCTGAGCTCAATATGGACAGCATGTGCAGCATCGGTGCCACGTAAGCAGAAAAATCATCCCAAAAGTGCAATTTGGGAATGCGCAGAGCTCATTGCTGAATGCTATGCAGGCATTTTCACTATTGAAGACCAGAGTGTACCGTCTCCACCACTTCTGACATTGGATTCTATTACAACTATGGAATTTACACCTGCAATGCTGTGACATCACCTTAAAAATAAACACAAGCATGCCTCTCCTGGTCTTGATAGTGCTACATACCTGCTTCTCAAAAGTGATGGGTACTTCCTTCTGCACCAGCTATCACACTTCTTCCAATTCTGTCTGAACAACGGTGCTACTCCAGAACAGTGGAAAACTGCCAGTGTCATTCCTCTGTTCAAAAAGGGCGACCACACATCACCTGTGAACTATCGTCCAGTCAGTCTTACTAGCTGCATTGCCAAACTGATGGAATCCTGTGTCAGAGAAACACTTTGGAACTTCTGGAACTATGTCTTATCCGGCCCTCGCAATCTGGATTTATCCCTAACTCCAGCTGCTGTGATCAACTTATCGAGTTTCTTGAAGACATCACCTGGATCACTGATGGCGGCTCATGGGTGGATGTTGTTTACCTTGAGTTTGCTAAAGCTTTCAATTCTATACCACACAAAAGACTTATGGCAAAGCTCTCTGCAATGGGTGTAAAGGATGATCTTTTTAATTGGTTGAAGTCCTTCATTCCCAATCGAAGAGAGGTAGTCACGGTTCTAGGACAGCATTCCTCACCATATGAGATTTCATCTGGTGTACCACAGGAATCTGTTCTTGGCCCCCTTTTGTTTGTGGCATATATTAATAACATAGATGCCAACTTAAAGAATGCCACAGTACTGAAATATGATGCAAACGACATCAAGCTGTACCTTAAGATAAAAAGGACAGATCCTGAACACTATAGATCTTGCCTGCAATCTGACCTGGACACAATGCAACAATGGATCACAGACTGGCAACTGTACCACCATGCATTTTGGGAGTAAAGACCCAGCGTCCACATACTCCCTCCACAACACTAATATCAAGAAGTCTTCTTGTGAACGTGACCTGGGCATTATGGTCAGCAGCGATTTACGTTAGACGAAGCACGTCTCTAAAATTGTCAAGAAGGCCGAGGGTGTCTTAGCATCACTCAGCAAGACCTTTGTCAGCCGCACTCCAGCTATCTATTTAAAGCTGTATATAGCTGTGGTGCGGCCATACTTAGAATTTGCATCACCAGTCTGGAACCCCTATCTTGCTCAGAACATTGACCGACTGGAAACTGTTTGAGACGTGCAACCAAGCGAATACCCTCCATCAGGCATCTACCATACTCTGAATGCCTTGCTTCCCTGGGCATGGATACATTGAAACTCCGACGTCTGGCAACTGACTTGGTAAACACCCACAAAATTATTAACCATCTTGCCAACAACAGCCCTGAGTACCTTTTTGATTTCCATGTGTCTAACACACGTGGGCATGCCCACAAAGTCAGAAAACAGCACAGCTCCCATGACTTTCGGAAACATTTTTTCACGCTCAGAGTTGCTGAAGCATGGAACAAACTACCTGCATCAGTTATTAGCTGTCGAGACACTGCATCCTTTAACCCTTTAATGTTCAAACCGGCCAAAACTGGCCAGAATTCCCTACCTCTTTCTCTTCAAACTGGCTGTAACTGGTCACTCAAACTGATGTTAAGGTATTGTTCTTAAAATAAATAATATCAAAATCTCATAGATTCGACATTATGTGAGGTAAAGCCTTTACCATGAAAATATAATAGTATATATAGAATAATGTGAATGCTAAAGGGTTAAAACCTCCATGCTTCCTGAGATTCGCCAACACTACACCTAATATTCCCCCTCCATACACACACACACATGTATATCATGACTCATACACTATTCACTTCCCTGACATTTGTATATTATTCTATGTACTATACATGCACCTTTGACAAGTTGTAGTGCACCTGAGCACTATACACAATATTATTATTATTATTATATATATATTATTTTATAGCAAAGCAAACTGCTTAATCAGACAGCTAAGTCTAAGCTTTCTGTCACCATATGCAATGAACCCTTAATATTTGATGGAATCTTGAGTCCTGTCATGATATACAGCCTGCCTTAGACATTTAAACCAGATTGAGCCCATCCCCTCTCCAGGTATTAACCCAGCCAACTTCTTCCAGAGAAATATAGCAAGAATGAGAGAGAAGTGAAAAAGAGATATTAGATGAAAAATCAATCACAGTATTGCCTGAAGCAACCAACAGCCATGTCATGGTGTTAAACTAGGAAATAAATTACATCTACAACCCAAGTAGACCAGAGCAGGATTTAAATTCCAAATCCAAACAGTCGGAACAAATACTGCAAGGCATCTTGTCCATAATCTAACAATTCCGCCAATCCACTTCAAAAGAATGAAAGGTAAAGATGGTCTCAGCAAGATTTTAACTGAGATCACTGAAACTGGAATAAATACTGCAATGCATTTTATTCAATGTTCTAATGAGTCAGCCACTTCACCACCCGACTCAATCTCCATAAAATAACAGTGTATTCCTTTTCATTTGATTTAGAAAATGTTTAACAAACCAATCATTTATATGCTACATGTGTTGCACACAAAACAACAATTAGAGTCAATGTGACATTATTTGTATAAATATACATATTATTACTGTTCCTGATGTTACCATTGTGCTCAATTTTATTTTATGCTATTTCTTTTTATTACTATTCCTGTTCTGCTTCCAGTTTACTTTACATATTTGGTGAGTTGGAGTCCTTTCTTAGACTTGTTTGTCAAATGAGCTTTACCTTTTGAATGCTTGCTCATATAACCTTGACCTTTGGTTGGCTCATATGGCCTTGACCTATTGTAAGCAAGTGTGGGCCAACCTCATGCATGCATTTATGTCTCCTATGGTTTGTTGCTAGTTTAGGATTAAGGACAGCTAGGTGATATCTTATTGTCATGATTTGCTGGTAACATCTGTAATGAATAACAAATCGGTCTGAACAAAATGATTTATATTTTTAACTTTGCGGTATTCATTCTGGCTCTCTATGAATCCCACTAAGATCAATAAAAGGAGTTGAACGTGAAGGTTGATTCTTCCTGTATATCTCTTCCTCACTTTCTATCACTCTCTCCTTCTCTGGAAGAAATTGACTGTGTTCTGACCTGAAGAGGAGATGGATTCTGCCAGGTTTAATATGCGCAAGAAACACCATTTGTCACTCCGGTGCCCCTGTGAATCCAAAAGGAGTTATAGGTCCATCCACCCATCCTCATTATTAAGCTGGTGTTTGGAACATTACAAACTTTCTTCTATATATAAATTTGAGCAATTTCTGTCCATCCGTCACACAGTGTGTGTGTGTGTGTGTGAATGTATGTGTGTATAAAAGGAAGGAAGGGGATGGTGAAAAAACTATAGCAAAACAGCAACTGGCGTTCCATTTGCTACATCGTGTGTGTGTGTGTGTGTTTGTGTAAATGTGCATGTGTGTATTTGTGTGAATGTATGTATGTGAGTATTTTTGTAAGTGTGTCTGTGTTTGCATGTTTATATTTATATACTCATACATATAAATGTATGCATACGCACATGCACACACATATACACATACACATCAGAGTGTTGAAAAACAATTCTAGTATATAAAATTATGGAAGATTTTAGATAAATATAAACAGTTTAGTATCGTAGAATCAGGAGCAATTTGGTACAAATGGGTTCACAGTGAGGTCTAATTTGAGAAAGATTTGGCAGTTGTTCCTAAAAAGTGAAATAAACTACATAGAAGCTCCTTCATTAGCTGTTAGTAGTTAATAATTAACCATTCCATTACGATATTACTAATGAAATACACTGACTTGACTACAATTTTTAAATAATTTTGAAAATAATCAAGAATTTAGAGAGATTTAGTAAAATAATTAAGTTTCTTATTATTAAACTGGTGTTTAGAACATACACGTTCTTATATAAAATTATGAAAAGTTTTTAAGTAAATATAAACACTTTAAAATAAACAGCTTAGTGCCAGAACCAGGAGCAGTTTCAGAGAGTTTGGTATCAAAAATGTTAAATGGTGTGAAAGTTTCTCATCTATTAACCACTGCCTTTCTATGCCTTGGATGATGGGATGGTCAAGGTTAACACTTTTTATGATAGGCTTGCTCAATCAGATAGCAATGGTGCTAAACAATACCAATAGTCACCAAATCTCTCTCAAACCACACACTCTACCAATTTAAAGAAAGGACACATTGAATAATGTAATCCATTGGATAATCTAATCACTGACTGAATAAAGTTGAAAATGTCATGGCTAAAACATTCTTGCTTATAAGTCTGCTTTATCAAGGCTAACCTCAGGCTAAACAGTAGTAGCATCAAACTTGTCTTTTTTTACTATAGTTACTATATATGTTGTTTTGTACAGTTCGCAGTCATAATCTTTCTTCTCTAGTCACTTTTACTGTTTTCAGTCATTAGACTGTGGTCATGCTGGAGCACAGGACTGCGGTATAATATCTGTTACCTCAGCATGTCTCCTGAAACTGAATCTGTAGCTGGAAAGTTCCTCTCCAAGATACAGGCCCAGGCAAGATCATCCCCATCATTTCATATCCATAGAAAAAGTGGTTGCCCTTTCCTGCAGTACTTACAATGGTCAACTCAGACCAAGCAAATCTATGATCAAAGGCATCCATGGCCATCTCACCTTTTTTAGGGATATGGAAGACTACATTATTTAATGTGTCCATCATTGTTTAGCGTCTGTTTTCCCTGCTAGCAAGGGGTGGACATGTTACCGAATGGTCACTACTCAAGCAGAGCCACTGACCTCAAATTACATCACACCATCTTTAAAAAAAAATAGAACACATTGGATAATATTGTCTGAAATACAGCGTCTGAAAATATGTGATGTCATAGCTGCAAAACTGATTATTAATATGCTTGATCAGAGCTGACTCCAAACAATTTAGGAGGAGGGTCTGTGACCTCAGTCATTATTTCAGGGTGTAGGAACTCAACTAGGCTTAGTAGGCTTCTGCTGACAACACATGGTATTGACATCTGCCTTCAGTTACATTCTTTTATTGTTCTGAAATTTGCTACTTGTAATGAAAAGGTTAATCCTTGTTTGTTTGAGAGTGTTTATATTTATCTAAAAACCTGTTATAATTTTACGTAAGAAACTGAATCATGTTCCAAACAATATCTTAATGAGAAAGTCATCATTTTTTTTATTACTTTTTAAATTATTTTAAAATTATTGGCAGTATCTTTCATTTGAAATATAGTAACCCGAGTTAAACCACAACCTACAACCCCATCCCCCCAGAAAAAAGAAAAACAGACACATATAATATAGTTGAGGGTATGCTATGTCTGTAAAAATATGAAATGATTATGGCTGGAATGCTTTTAATCATGTCACCTCAATCTGTGTTGACCTGGAATGAAACAACAAAATGAATATTTGCTACTTAAAATGAAACCAATAAGTCCTCATGTGACAAACCTAGTTACATGACACCGCATAATATCCTTTCTTATTTTATAATTAGAATATCTTATCTCTTCAAATATTTTTCAATACTTCTATTATAAGTGTTATGGATTAGTAGAACCAGTATGTTGTATTTAGGGTGTCGCTTTACATAGTGAATTGGTAGGTCATTAGAACATCAGAATACTTTGTAGTATATGTTCTGGCTGTGTGTGATTTTAATTCAAGTACCACTTGAGGTCAACTTTGCCTTTCATCCTTTCAAAGTCGATCAAGTTTCACTACTAATCTTACTATCCACTATTCCTGTACACTTTCCACATGCAAAATCTATTTTTTCTATTAGACTGCCTACAATATCACTGCACCTCTAGTGTACCCCTATCTTACATTATATACATCATATAGAGTTATTACCTACTCCTTTTCTACATATTGAACATGACCACTTCTATAGTGGAATCAGGGTCGTGTCTTCTTTCCTACTTACTAAAACTTTGGTATTTGCAAAGTTCACTCTGAGCTCATTTGATTCTAACTTCTGTTTCCTAAACCGGAATTTCTTCTCCAGCTCTTCCACAGATTCAGCTATAATAGGACTGAGCCGTGATGAACAGCCACCAGTACATTAACAGGAGGGGTGCTGAGGGCTGAGTCTTGTTGAACAGTCACCTCCACATTAACAGAAGGGGTGTTGAGGACTGAGTCTTGATGAATGACCACCTGCACATTGAATTCCTCACTAAACTCATTACCTACTCTCACTGTACTGACAGCACCTCTGTACACGGCTTGCACTGCTTTTACAAGTCACTTTACACCCAATTTCCTTAAGAACCAACAGATAACAGATTGTAGAACTGTCAAAGGTCTTTTCTAGATCTACAAAAGCTAGTTATTGTAGATTACACTTAGCTAAAAACTTCTCTTGTAGTTGTCTCTCTAAACACTAAAAAGAGGGTATCAGTGGTGCTCCTTCTTGGCTCAAAACTAAATTTAATCTCATCTAATTTGACTCTTTCCTTAATTGTGTTATCACTCTTTCCATCATTTTTATCAGTTTTATGCCTCTGTAGTTGCTACACCTGTCATTGGGTATGATGCCATCATATATTATTAGTTGACTATGTGAGTAACTAGTTCGACTCTTACTTCTTCAGATGATTTCAGTGTCTCAATGACTATCTCTGGCAGTCAAGCATCTTTACCAGTTTTAATCTCTCTGATAGCCTCTTTGAATCTATAACTATTTCAATAGTCGGCCCCATTGTTGAGTCCCTCTTCCTTCCACTCATTTTTCCCTTTATCAACCTCATAGTAGCATTTCCCATTACCTTCTGAGCGTCAGTGAAGCTAAGTGTGCCAGCGTCATTTCGGACACACCTCTCCACAATGACATCCTGATTCCCACTGATACATAGCTTCACAATGTGGAACACATATCAGCCTCTTGTTTTCTACTTCTCTACATGCTAGGTAAACCTATCAGCTAGCTTCTCTTTTAGTTACTTGGTATTGCTCTTTGTTGCCCCCCATTTTTCTATGTTTTCAGGCTTTAATGGTTCTACAGTACTGTTTCACCATCAAGTCGCCTTTCATCTGGCTGGTACTTCGCCAGCCCACAGACCTTGTCAGTAACCTGAAGCAGGTTGTCCAATAGAAACTTCCAGTTATCCTTTATGTCATACATATTTATCTCTTCCTCCCTCTTGCTATACACGTCTCATAGAACTTTTACAAACCTATATTTGTCATTTAGCTTCCATACCCTCCTTCTCCAGATTGTTCAGTGTTTTTCTTATTGTTTAATTTTTATTTTGATGTCACTAATAGCTAATTTGTGTGGGTGGTACATTCCTCTTGAGCAAAAAAACTTGGTATTCATAACCATCTGTCTATCCATCAAGTGGCTGGCCAGGTTGCCTGAAGTCAGATCAGTTGTATCACTGAATTCTAAGAGCCTTGATTCCTCTTCATTTCTCAGACCATATCAATAGCCACCATGTCTAGAATAAGGTACAATGGGTACACTAACTGGACAAAGGATAAACTAGAACAAGCAGTCCTGTTTATAGTAAATAATTCTTAAGTTGCATTTGTAGGTAGTCTTTTCAGGCAAGTCAGAGGTATACTAATGGGCAGGAAATGTAGTTTGATCCTAGAGGATATATTTTTATCTTCCTGCGAGTTTGATTATTTGGTAGGGTTAATCCTTTAGTTGCCAACCCGACCAAAACCGACTCTGGTTCTATGAAATAAAACCACCCATTTTAAAAGTTTCCAATTTGAATTAAAATTTTCCAACATAATTTCATATAAGAACCTTACATTAAGTTACTATCTTAGTAATGGTATAATTAATCATTTTAGTAAATCCCTCGAAATTAATTAAAACAGTATATTTTATTAGAAATGCAGTCATGAAAGGGTTAAGGAAGCTTAAAACCCCATTTCTAATTAAATACACTGATTAAGCAATTGGGTGGGTGTTGTTATAGCTACATAGATGATGTATTTGTTCTTAATTACAGACATTCCAAAGCTTTGCTACACAATCTATCTGGAGAATTTAGAAATAAAGGGGAATGGTTTCAATGTTAACAGTGTCAATTATTCAGATGTCACTATTGAGAGAAATGATGAGCTGATTGGGACAAAAATTTATGAGATTAAGGATTTTAGTTTTAAGGTGGCAGAGATATCCTTTGCATCCAGCTGTATACCCTTCTTGATGGATACAACATGCTTCCCAGTCAAATTATATATGATAAGATAAGTAGCTGATAAGTTTTTTGCGGAAGAAGTTAGAAAACTTTTAACACACATGGTAGGACAAGGATACAACAGAAAATGTCTAATACATTTTCCTTATAGCCTTAGTATTAACCCTTTCATGACAATATTTCTAATGAAATACACTGTTTTAATTAATTAATGAAGAATTTTGAGGGATTTACTAACATTATTACTAATTTTATTACTAAGATAGTAACTGAATGTTAGGTACTTATATAAAATTATGTTGGAAAATTTTAATTTAAATTGGAAACCTTTAAAATAGGTGGTTTTATTTCAAAGAACCAGAGTCAGTTTTGGCCAAGTTGGTAACTAAAGGGTTAATGGGGAAATTCTAAGAAAGTTAGGAGTAATTTCCAGTTAGCAGCTGGAAAGTGTGTAGCTAGGAATAAGGTGGGACTAATTTTTATTTCATTTTATTATTTATTCCCCCATTGAGGTAGTAAAATCTAAGTTAGTAGCAGACATATCATGATTAGAGGGTTGTATGAATTTTCTTATGGGTAGTTTTAGCTGATATTCTTTCAACTTTTGGCCTATTTAATTTTAATGTCTTTAATGGCATTCTGGTTCATGGCTGCATTTGGGTTGAAGGCAGAAGTGTATATGTAGGTGGTGCCTAAACAAGTGACCAAAACAGTTGACATTCTGGCCTTTGAAGTTTGTGATAAGGCTATGAGTGGAAAGATTGGGGTGCAAGTTTGACTGAATGATCTGTCCTTCCTTTTTATTTGTTTATTCTTCATGTTACACGCTTGCTTGACTGCAGACCAGTTTTGATAAGATAGGACATACCAATGATATTACTGTAAGTTTAAATTTTGTAAAATAATTTTGCAAGTTTCTATTTTCTTATTTTGATCTTGTCTATTTACATTTGTGTGTATATGTGTGTATATATATGTGGTTTATAATATGTGTATATATATGTGGTTTATGATATGGTTTGAAATATGTGCTTTATTTCATATTGCTTTTGCATATCGTATTTATATAATATTCATCCACTAACTATTTTGTTTATTTAAATAAGCTTTTTTTTTCTTGTGTTGTATGGGCTATGTTTTTGTTGTCGTTTTTTTCTAATACAAACTTCCTGGTGTATGGCATCACATTGTTAGACTAAATGTTTTAGGGCTTATTTTATCCCAGTAGTTAGTTTAGGGGAGTTATAGTTAAGATATGTAAGGAGAAGGTAAAGCACAGCTTATAACAATGTGGTTACAGTCGCTGCAGATAATAGTTTTATTATACAGAAATTAGATATGACAGCTGCAGCTTCATAATGTCTGTTTTCCCCATTTGGTGGCTGGTACAGTCCAGGGCTGGTTTACAAATTCATGTATATTGTTGGGGGTTGGTTTAGCAGAAGTTGAGTGCAGTTTTATGGTGTTTCTCAGTCTTTTGTGTACAGGTTAAAGCAATCAAGTCTTATTTACATACATATATATGATGTGTGTAAAGGAAAGGGATGTTTTTCTTTGTTGAATATATATGTATATGTGTGTGTGCACATGTGCAAGCACATATAGGCTTTTGTGTATGGATGTACCCATTAGTATTATATTAATAATTAGTATTATATTAATAAATACAGTGAAGACCCCAGCCCACACTGTAAAGTGGTTGTGTAGGTGTCACGACAAAAAGCACCCAGTACTCACTGTAAATGAGGTTGGCGTTAGAAAGGGCATCCAGCTGTAAAAACCAAGCCAAATCAATTCTGTATGAGCAAGACATGGTCACCTGACCAAGCAGTGCCCACAACAAGACAACTCATCAAACCCATGCTAGCATTGAAAAATGGACATAAAAATGATGATGATGATGAAATCTACCTAATGGAGTTTTCTATTGAAAATTTCTATTGAGGTTCACATCACAGTAGGTAATGCATTAAAAAAAAAAGGCATGCATGTCATGAAACTTATCCTCCCCACTTTTATTTCTCTTTTATAACTTTGCAAGGGTTTTTCTTTTTTAAGAATATGATGAGATCAGATGAAAACCTATGGAGTGGGCCTCTGCCAGATTTCACAATGACTCATCATCACTATCATCACCGTTTTATGTCCGTTCTTCCACGCTAGCATGAGTTAGACGGGTTGTCCTGTTGTGGGCAGTGTTCGGTCGGCTGACCTTGTCTTGCTCATAGGGGAACTGATTCTGGCTTGATTTCTACAGCTGGATGCCCTTCCTAACACCAACCTCATTTACAGTGAGTGCTGTTTTATTTAATTGATCAATGGAACAGCCTGCTTGGAATTAACAGGTAAGTGGCTGAGTATTCCAGATACATCCTTAACATAATTCTTAGGGAGATTCAGCATGAGACAGTGTGTAGCAAAGCTGGCTCTTTCAATTACAGTCCATCAGATAAGCTTTCAATCCAGTTTCACTCACAAGTCATGTATAAACCCGGGGCTAAATGACACTTGCCCAAGATCAAGCCTGGGACTTAATGGCCACAAAGCATATTCCTTAACCATTTAGCCATGCTGCATCTTATAGCTACATACATACATATTATCTATAAAAGGCAGATTTTTGTGTCTGTATGTATGTTTCAATTTTATACATTTACACAATTCCAAAAATATTGAATGAATAATTAAGCAGAAGGTTTACAAATATTCTAACTTGGGTCATGGGCGAACTTATTGGGTAAAAAATGCCCCAATTACGGAAAAATCGATTTATTTCAACAATCGATGATTTCTCCTCTCTCATATGATATACGTTTCCTATATCTACTCCCTTCATCACCTCCCCTTAAAATTGCTACCTTCTCTTATAAGTGTTTGTGAAAAAGAGAAACATTGAAAAAAAACATATACACACATATATGTGGGTGCATACACACACATATATATGTGTGTATATGTTTTTTTTCAATGTTTCTGTGGTGCATACACACACATATATGTTGGTATGGTTACGATTGACGTCATAGAAACAGGAACGCGGGAATTTCAATCAATCAACGCATACACAGTTTGTTTTAGAAATAACAATAGCATATTATGATAAAGAGGGATATTATGATAAAGAGGGATATAATGATAAAGAGGGAGAGAGAAACAAACAGACACACTAAAAGACGGATATATGTGTGATATATGTGTGTGTATTAGCGCGTTCAAACTCCATTTCGAAGTTGACTTTCATTTACTAAACTGTAAGTTTTTCAATCGGCCTTACACTTTCAAACTATATTTTTCTGTATAAGTAACTTTAAACCTTTATTTTCGACATAAAAATACACACATACATACAAAGACCTGTAAAGTTTTTTTTGGGGCCTTTCTTATCAATCTTTTTACATTCAATTATCAAGCCTTATACTTTCAAAGTCAATTTTTATGTTGAAGTAACTTTCAACCTTTAATACATACATACATACATATACATACATACATATACCCACATACATACAAATACCTGTCACTTAATTCACACACACATCGGCCTTACACTTTCATACACACATACATACATATACACACATACATACAAATACCTGTCACTTAATTTACACACACATCAGCCTTACACTTTCAAACTAAATTTTTCTGTAGAAGTAACTTTCACCCTTTCTTTTGGACATAAAATGCCACCTAAAAAGAGAAGTCGACATACCGCGTCAGCAGTGGCGCAAAAGGCTACTATAGCAAACGAGTCCTCTGAGGAAAATGCTTCAAGACTTTCACAGACAGCCTTATGTTCAGCAGAATGTCGAGCCGCTGAAAGTTTCCAACAGCGCACCGCACGCCTAGCCAAAATGGCTTCATACCAGGCTTCTTCCAGGGCTTCAGAGAGCCGTGAACAAAAGTCGAAGCGCCTGGCTAGAAACGATGCGACTAATGCTGCTTCCAGGTCTTTGGAACGTTTAAAACAACGGACGGCTCGCCTTCCTACGAACGCTGTGGCTATGACTACTTCCATGGCTTCTGAAGATGCAGACGGGCGGTCCATTAGCATTGCAAATGTTGCTTCTGCTATTGCTGCGAGACCTTCCCACCAACAACACGACCAATGTTCTACGTTCAAGCGTAACAGTCGACGGTGAGAAGCTGCACGCGGTGTGACTAGCCCCAACAGCCCTTACTGGCACCTACGGGCTTTCAAGTATGAGCAAAACGTTAATTACTCGATGCGCTCTGATATAAATATAGGCGAGATGCGCTTCAATTGCCAATTCTGCAATGCTACAAAGTGGGCTGGGGAGCCACCTGCAATGTGCTGCTTAAACGGTAAGGTCACCTTGCCCCCTCTTACGGAACTGCCAGAGCCTTTGAAGGAACTACTGACTGGTTATACCTCAAGGTCAAAAAAAAAAACCCCTGATCCCCCCAATATAAAACGATCCTGGGGGTACCGGAAAAACTTTTGTAACGAATTTGATTCTCGCTAAGATTCGTCAGGAGAAAAAAGTTGCATTGTCCGTTGCATCGTCCGGGATTGCTGCTACTTTGCTGCCGGGAGGCAGGACAGCTCATTCAACCTTTAAACTCCCTTTGGATTTAGTAAAAACTGAGACACCAACATGCAATATCAGCAAGAGTTCACACAAAGCTCTGGTTCTCAAAAGATGTTGCCTCATTGTTTGGGATGAGTGCACAATGGCACACAAGGGTGCCCTTGAAGCATTGGACAAGGCCCGGAAAGACATTAGGGATTCTACGGCTCCTATGGGTGGCGTAACCCTTCTTCTATCAGGGGATTTTTGGAAAACGCTGCCTGTCATCCCCAAATGGACAAGAGCTGATGAAGTGCGTGCCTGTCTTAAGTCGTCCATGTTGTGGCTCCAGGTGAATAGTTTGTACCTGAGCACAAATATGCGTGCTCATTTGCATGGTGACAACATGTCTGCAGCACAGAACATTTTAGCACTTGGTGAGGGCAAGATCCCTGCGGATGACAAGGGCGGCATAGCAATCGACACCCTGTGCAACATTGTGATCAGCCCTTCTGACCTTTGGGAAGCAGTTTTTCCTAATGTCTCATCTAACTTTAAAAACCTCGATTGGCTCAGCGAAAGAGCCCTCCTTGCTCCGAAAAATACCATGGTTAATTTTATTAACGAGCAGCTGATTGAGAAGATTCCCGGTAAAGAGCACATCTTCAAATCAGACCCCGACGATATCGTTAATTATCCGGTTGAGTTATTAAATCTCCTTGAGCCCCCAGGGCTCACACTTCACATTATTAAGCTTAGGGTTGGCTGTCCCATTATGCTAATAAGGAACTTCCGTCCACCAAAGCAGTGCAATGGTACTCGCATGGTCGTCAAGTCACTGACACCCACTTGATTGAGGCCACCATTGTAACGGGGTGCGGAAGAGGGGAGAATGTTTTCATTCCAAGGATAAACCTTTTCCTCTCGGCGTCAGATATCCCGTTCGATTTCCGGCGATCACAATTCCCGGTCTACTAAATTCGCTATTGGAAGATTATTAACCCATCATTGATTGACCAAAATGCTAATTGGTTCGTAACTTTTAATAACCGGTTCAACTGCTTTATGCACTTAATTGATAAGCTTATTCGCTTTCAAACCACGTTTACCTGTATGTAACTTTTCATAGCAAATGAACAAACCCGAGCAACGCCGGGCTAAACTGCTAGTATATATATATACACACACACACACACATATATATATATATATATATATATATATATACACACACATGCATACAGACACACACACACACACACAAATGAGTATATCATCATCATCATTTTACGTCCGCTTTTCCCTGCTTGCAAGGGTGGGACGGGAACTGATTCTGGCTTGATTTCTACAGCTGGATGCCCTTCCTAACACCAACCTCATTTACAATGAGTGCTGGGTGCTTTTTTGCCGTGGCACCTCCACGACCACTTTGCAGTAGAATGATAGGGACCCCAGTCTCTATCATCTCATTTCTACAGCTGAATGAACTGGAGCAATGTGCAATAAAGTGTCTTGCTCAAGGAAACAACACATCACCCGGTCTGAGAATTGAACTCACAACCTTTTGATTGCAAGGCCAATGCTCTAACCACTAAGCCATGTGCCTCCATTATATATATATCACATAAGAAACGGAGAATCAGTGGTGCGATGAATAAGATTTATTAGACATATTACAATCGTTTCTCTGGCGACCAGCTCGAGGCACGATCGATGCAATGATCAAACCTGACTGAAATCGCAAGATCCTCAGATATGTCTCGATTCTACGAAGCAGAGTTTCCAATTATATATATATATAAGCTATTTAAACGTATGTTATTACTCTAAGGATCTACCCTTGTCAAGTGCTTTGCTAACTCATTCATATCGTAGGT
>OZ024741.1:27897455-28034955 GCA_964016885.1 Eledone cirrhosa
CTGGAGAACCTTTGGTCAGTCTGCTGAACAACGATTAACATGTGTAGTACCAACAATAATTGTTTCTACTTTTGGCACAAGGCCAGAAATTACCAGTAGATTACTGGTACTTTATTTTTTATCGACCCCGTAAGGATGAAAGGCAAAGTTAACCTCGGCGCGATTTGAACTCAGAATGGCAAGGGGCATAACTATGCGTCAAAGCATAGTGTCCGACCCTCTACCGATACTGCCAATCCAACCAACAATAATGATTTCTAATTTAGCCACAAAAGCAACGATTTGGGGTGTGACTGATACTTTATTTTATCGACCCTTGAACACAATTGTAATACTCATAAGGTTGACTGACATCTAGGGGCCCATCAATTCTCTCCCTCTTTTGTCTGTAGTGAGGTAAAAGATTGAAGTGTCAGAGGGGACCCGAAATACATGAAATCCTAGGGTAGGTAAATCGCCAGGTTTTTATACTTTGGGGCACTTCAGAATATTTCGGGTGGGCATTTGCAGGGAACGTATTCCAGGGCGTTTTTTGTTGTTTTTTTAAAACTATTTTCTAAATATAAGGGTGTACCATTGAAAAGTAGGGGGTGGGTGGTAATGTTATCCACTGCCCCTCTCCTTGGCGACGGACTCGGCCATGGGTAAATATAGCTCTGCACTTGGAAAGATGAAGCGTAAAATTGATCTCAGCCGGATTTGAACTTGACAATAACAGCAGTAAGTGAACATAAGCGGCAACAATTCTTATATAGAATAGATGATGATGAATCCGTCGTCAAGGGGAGCACAGGATGCCGCTCTCCCTATCTTTCAATGGTGCACTCTCAGTTTAGAAAAATGATGATATGTTTATTCGGAAAGTCCGCCTTGGAATTATTGCAAATTAGAATGACCATCCAGAATGTTCTGCATCAAAGCTTGACGACGGGCCACTATGATAAATAATGTTATTGTTTGAAATCTACGGATGTTATGTATGAAATGGGTTGGGAGTTAAAAAAATATAATCAATGCCAATATCTCAATATAATATGAAATAAATCGAAACAAGAATATACGAGAAAGAAATCCATTGTAGTAAGTGAGATGAGTAAGATGTGTCGGTGTACTGAGGTTGATAAGGTCCAGTTGCTCCACGTTCAAATCTCGCAAATATTCTATACCATTACTTAAAACATTTTGTTTGTGAGCGGGGATGAGGGCAGGGCTGGGCAGGACAGAGCAGGGAATTACAAGACGGAGCTGTCTCGATAGAAGCATCCTTTTGATCATAGGTCTGCCTGATCAGGCCTGA
The DNA here is from genome assembly GCA_964016885.1 of Eledone cirrhosa. Lineage (NCBI taxonomy): Eukaryota > Metazoa > Mollusca > Cephalopoda > Octopoda > Eledonidae > Eledone > Eledone cirrhosa. Next base: position 27,898,753 of record OZ024741.1, read on the forward strand.
CCTGTGGCTAAACAAAATTAACAACATCCGAAAATCGATAATCCACCTAGTGATACACTGAAATCGTTCGATCCATCATTACTCATCACACACACAATCAAAACACACTTGAGAGAGAGAGAGTGTGTGTGTGTATTATCAAAATATATAGAGATCCAAAATAAATAAGAAACTAATGACATTGTTTTTTAATCCCCCCACCCCCCACTATCTGTACCTATTTTCCTCCCTCTCTCTGTCTCACTATCTCCCTCATTCCCTCTATATGTGTCCCACTCTCTCCTACCATCCCTCTATCTGTCTCCCCCTCTCTCTCTCTCTGTGTTTCACTCCCCTTCGTTCCCTCTATCTGTCCCACTACCCCCACTGTCGGTGTCTCACTCCTTCCCTCCCTCTATCTGTCTGTCCCACTTTCTCCCATTCTTGGTCGGTCTGTCCCACTATCTCCCACCTTCCGTCTGTCTGTCAACCCCACTCTCTCCCACCCCCGTCTGTCTATCACATTCTCACCCACCCTCCGTCTGTCTGTCTGTCATACTCTTTCAACCTCCGTCTGTGTGGCTGTCCTACTCTTTCCCATCGTCCGTCCGTCTTTCTGTCCCATTGTCACCCACACTGTCTATCTGTCTGTCCCACTGTCCATCTGTCTGTCTCTCTCTCCCACTCCGTCAGTCTGTCTGTCTCTCCCACTCCGTCAGTCTGTCTCTCTCTCCCACTCTCTCTCAGTGTCTGTGCCACACTTCCACCCTCCATTTGTCTGCCCCACTCTCTCGCCCTTCATTCGTCTGTCTCCCCCATACCTACCACCTGCCTATTTGAAACCTCCCGCTATCCTCCTCCATCTCTCTGAATCATGACTCGTGGCAGGATGAAGCAAGGAACAAATTTTCTTCGCAAGACAAGTTTTGCATACAATTCCGAACTTTCTAGAGAAATCTGCGCCAATTTCTGCACACATACACACTCTCTCTCTCTGTATTTATATATATATATATATATATATATATATATATATATATATATATATACACACACACACCCCTTATATATATATATATATATACACACACACGCCCCTTCTTATATATATATATATTCACTGCCTCTCTCTATCTTTCCCCTCTCTGAGCTAACAACTGGCAATGTTGGTAGAGCACTGGACATTGTAGTATGTAGTAAAGGCTTTCTACGTTCTGAGTTCAAATCCCGCTGAGGTTAGCTTTGCCTTTCATCCTTACAAGGTCGATATAACAAAGTACCAGTAGCGCGCTGGGATCGATTTAATCGAACTTTTCCCTTCCCCAAAATTGTTGGCCTTGTGCCTAAATCAGAAATAATAATTATTTTTTTATTATTATCGCAATGGTAAATTCTAGACGGAGCGAATATGCGATTCGATTTCGAGAAGGTGGTGAGATAATACGATATACAGAGAGAGAGAGAGAGAGTAGATTGAGGGGACCGGAAAGAGAATGAATGAATGAACAATAAAAAATGGAGTGTGTGTGTGTCACACACACACACATATATATATATATATATATGTTTAACCATCGTCTCAGTGTGTTTGGCGTTTAACGTTTGTTATAGCTCTGGTTCATCTAAACCATTGAGCACTTGCCTCACATCTCGGAGGTTGTTTTTCGTTATTTCGTGGGCCGAAATGCGAATCTCGATAATTTATGTTTGTATATCTATATATATATATATATATCCGTAGATGGTGCAGAGTAATCCTTCATTTTAAGATCACATGTAACTTCTGGTAATTTCTGAGACTGAAAATTTATAAACATACTCGTAATGTACGTCCTTGAAATATGCATATTTTGCAGGAATACATTTTCCAAGCAGTAGATTACGATTATGTTTATAATTTTTTTAACTTTGTCATTTTCACTAAACGAAATAACCGGATGTTGTCTGTGGTTTTAAAATGAAGACTTACCCTGGAGCACTGATTCTCAACTGGGAGGCACTTGGTTCCCGGGTGTGAGAAATCCAAACTGGGAAAGAATAGCGTGTATATGTGTATGTATATATATATATATATATATATATATATATATATATATACAAAATATATATATATATATATATATATATATATATATATATATATACAAAATATATATATATACACGCTATTCTTTATATATATATATATACAAAATATATACATCAAATGACATACCAAACGGTAATCGGGTGATCTCGAATTAAACAGTTCACAACAACAAAATTGCTACTTCAGGCATTAATACCGAGTGGGACCATGTTTTTTGTAAAAAAACGATATTTATTTCATATATGTGTATATATAGGTGTGTATATATATATATGTGTGTGTGTGTGTGTGTGTGTGTGAGAGGTTTGAAATACTTGTTAATATAGTGTTCATGTGAAAAATTACTATATGGGGAGAGAATTGGGAAATCTGGGATTGCAAAGGGAGAAATGTGGCCTAGGTTTCTGAGAACCACTTACTATATAGAACAAAAAAAAATAATATAAACAAACTATGAGTTTAGTCAAGTGAGACACCACTACTACCACCAATACAACAACAACAGTCATAACTACGAATCCCCTAACAATCCAAAATTATCACCACCAAGCAGTACCACAACAAATCACTCACTCGAGCTAGCAGCCAAATCACCCTCAAATTACACCCTGCCATCTGAAAAAGGGAGAGGGCACGTTGCATAATCTCATGGTGGGTACTCTGAAACAAAAACAACAGGAGCTGTCTTTGATCATAGAGCTTGTTCGATGAGGGTTGACCTGGAGCCAACCACAACATCAACAAACACAAGTATACCTCAATAATCACCAACCATTACAAGACGAGGGAGCATCTACTTGGTCGCTAGACATGCTAGAAATAGCAGCCAAATATCTCTCAAATCACACGCTACTGTTTCAGAAAATAAAACGAAATTCATTAATAGTGTAGTCCAGAACAGCCTTTAAAAAAGACGTGATAGTCATGGTTGGGATGTATTAGGGCTGATACGAAGCTAAATAACTAACAACAGCAGCAGCATCCATAACAACAACTATAATGAAAACCCAATATACACTATACAGTTCGATCGTCTTTCCAATACAATAAACTATCATATGTATACAATATCACTGATAAATTACACACACAATGATACAAACACACTGACTCACACACAAACATGACAAACACAATGACACAACAACGCTGACACACACTACACTAAGACACACTATACACACACACAGACACTAAGACGACACAAACACACTGACACACTACACAAACACGCTGACATTTATATACATAACATGTTGGCTTGGTTCGACAGTCGTTAAATATTTCGCCTAATTTATAAATGATTAGATTACTTATATAAGTTGATTGGTGGGGAATAGGATTTGGCCCAAGATCATGTACGTACGTGAGAGACAGAGTTAATAGGCGTATATGCGAAGAATACAGTACTCAATATATATATATATAGTAGAGTGACATATTTGTGTTTGTGTCTGGGATTGTTTCAAATATCGTAGTATTTAAAACATTCAAACATCAACTGAGTGAGCGCTTAATACTAGCGGGTAGAGATAAATATATACATATGTATATAGATACATACATACATATGGTGATTATATATATATATACACACACACACAGACACACGTGTGTGTGTGTATGGTCTTCTTAAACACTGAACTATATATGTATATTTATATAGACACACAAACTATCAATACATTACATAAATATTCTGTTAGCGACATATAGGGTGGGAAGAGGTTGAGAATAGATCGATATGCGAATGGATATATTAACTATGTGTATGTATGTGTATATATATATATTTTCTATACCTTTCATTTATATATATATATATATATATGCATACAGAAACAGACAAAATATGTGAATAGTCGGATATTGCGAGTGATCTGAGACAGATATATAGAGAAATATATATATAGACACATACATATATATGGTGTGTTTGTTTGTGTAGCTTGTTATGTATGTATGTATGTATGTATGTATGTATATATGGGGTGTGCAGTGTTTATGTGCGGAAAGCTTGTATGTGCGTATCAAGAAAGAGCACCCCGCCCAGCAGACGAACGTATTCTTGTGTTGTACTCACCGTATATCATAGAAAGTCCAGTTTCGTGCACGAACCGAAAACGTCTGTGTTTAAACAACCAAATAGTGAGAATTGTGAGCAAAAGTAAAGTGAGAAGCATGAGAATGGTAAGACTGTCCGTTTTGTGTCTGAAGGTAACATAGGCTTCTTCTTGGGCTTCTATAGATGGTGACTGGCGACTTGGTGCATTGGTCACCATGGCTAAGCTGCTGGTCGGAACAACAGCCAGCAAAACCCAGCAGAAAACGATGACCTGCAACAATATTAAATGCCAAGAAGAACAACGCAGCGAAGTCATGTTGGAGCAGAAGAGTGTCGCCATGTTGAATCTACTGAAACACCCTCCTTTTGAATGAGTGAAAGGGTGAGTGACAGTAAGTATAGAAGGAGGAGCTAAAGAGAGAAAATGTGAGAGTTACTATAAAAGGGGGAGTAATAAAGTGAGCGACAGGGACAGACATACAAAGTGAGACTTAGTAAGATAGAGAGGGCGGTGTAGACCCTACACTGCAGAGCGACAGAGGGAAAGAGAGACACTACGAAAGAGGAGTGGTATAAAGTGTAGCGAGAGAGATAAAGAGAGAAACTTAGTAAGAGACAGAGAGGGTAGTGTAGACCCTACTGTGCAGAGAAAGAGAGCAAGAGGGAGAGAGATATACAGAAAGAGTTAATAAGTGAGAGCGGGTTGTGTAGACCCTACACTGCAAGGAAAGAGAAGGGGAGGGAAAGACACACACTAAAAAAAGAGGGAGTGGTGTAAAGTGTAGGGAAAGATATACACAGAAAGAGATAGTAAGAGAGAGAAAGGAAGATAGAGAGATTTGGTGCAAGGAAGAAAAACAAGAGTAACTGTGATAAAAACAGAGAAGAGTAAGAAAGATAGTTAGAAAAGGAACCACAAGAAATGATAGGGGGGGGGGGGGGGTCAAAGGAGAGTCAATGGAAAATGTGTGATGATAGTTTCTAATTGAGACACAAGCCCAGCATTTTGAAGGGATGAGAAAGTTGACCCCAATACTTGACTCGTTGATCTTATCAGGATTTGAACTCAGAACTTTAAAGAACGTGAACAAATGCTGGAAAAAAAAACATTTTCCTCTGGTGCTCTAACGATTTTGCCAATCCAACACTATTTAGAAAGAGAGGATAATGAAAAGTTAGTAAGAGGATGATGGCAGGGAGAAAGAGATGGAGAGAAAGTGAGAGTGTGTATGTGTGAGAGAGAGAGAGAATGTGCGTGTATGTATGTTAGAGTAAGTATTTGTTAGTGTGTGGGTGTATAAGTATGTATGTGTGTATCTGAGGTTGATCTCCGGAATGTTGTGATCTTAAGCAAGGCACTTTATCATTTCATGTCTGGCAAAGGTGGGGGCACTCGTGTCACACACTCTCACGCTGAATCTTCCTGAGAACTACATTAAGGTTACACATGTCTGTAGAATGCTCAGACACTTGCACGTTAATTTCACAAGTAGGCTGCTCTGTTGTTCAAACAATTGAAACACTCATCGTCGGAACTGATAGATGTCCATAAACATGTGGTATATATGTGTATGTGCGTGTATATATATATATATATATATATATATATATATATATATATATATATATGAATGAAGTAATTCCGTCGGAAAAGTCCAGGAAAAAAGAGTGCTCTATGTAGGTAACAGAGCTTAATAGTTATGTAATAAACAACATAAGGCAATTATTTCATTTACCAGTGGTTTCTTAAAAGCAAAAAATTTTGCTTTCAATCATCAGAATGAAAAAATCCTGGAGTATTTATTGACGTTGCAAAAATGCAATCTATATCTATAGATATAGATTGCATTTTTGTTTTTAGAATTCAACGTCAATAAATACTCCAGGATTTTTTCATTCTGATGATTGAAAGCAAAATTTTTTTGCTTTTAAAAACCACTGGTAAATGAAATAATTGCCTTATGTTGTTTATTACATAACTATATATATATATATATATATATATATACAGAGAGAGAGAGAGAGAGAGAGTCTGCGGTGTTGAGACAGAGACCACTAATCATGAGAGTACCCAATGCATGAGGAAATGCAGAGTGGGTAGAGAGATATGTAAACTCCCGACCGCGGCACCAAGCGGTTTCGGTTTGTTACACAAGCTGAAACCTCTTGGCGCAGCGGTCGGCAGTTTACATCTCTCTCTCTATATATATATATATTTATACAAAATATATATACAAATATATATATATGTGTGTGTGTATATATATATATATATATATATATATATATATATATATATATATATATTCTATTCTATTCTAAGGCGGGTAAAATTCCCGAGATCCATGGTCGAGTTCTCTCCAGCGGTCTCTGTCCCTCATTATCGCTGCCATGTCCTGCGTCTCCAACAGACCAGTGTCTGTCCTTAGGGCATCAACATACGTTAACCTTGGTCTTCCTCTTCTAGTGTGTCCATGTATATATATATATATATATATATATATATAACGAAGGAAATGTGGTAAGGAACCAGGTGGACCATAACGCGCCAAAGTACTCAATACTTAGGGTAGTAGAGTGGGTAATAGGAACCAGTAAGACCACTTACTGGTTCCTATATATATATATATATATATATATATATATATATATATATATATATATATATATATATATATATATATATATATATATATATAATGTTCGAGTTTACTGCTGCGAGGGCGCTGCAGTATATTTAACTGTCTTCTGTCAATGAGTTAATACTTCCGGTTCGTCTGCTTCTAAAATATAAATGTACGTAAATAAGCCATGTTTACTTGTTCACACACATACATATATACATATATATATATATTTATTCAAGTATATATGTTTACATACACATTTCTCGCAGCTTCCGTTATATGCGGTACATCCTTTGGACAGATATAAATTTATAATATATTTCAACTCTTTAGTGTTCAATATAATATATAATAATAATAATAATAATAATAATAATTTTTGACCAAATTTTGTCTCATTTTTTAAATTGTTTTCCTTTTCTCTCTCTTTTTTTTCTCAATCATTCATTAATCCTTTCTCTCCATCAAACATTCTTTTACTGGCTGCAGACATGATACAGCGGTTATTCTGAGGAACCACCTTGATTTAGTCGATGATATCACTCCTAGTAATTACTTATTTATTTTTTGCAAATCCTATACTTCTTTTATCGATCTCTTCTTTGTCGAACCACTAAGTTACAGGACATAAACAAAGACACACACACACATATATGTAAATAAATATAAAGTAAATAAATAAAGGTTCTTAAAAGACTCCAGTTGCATTTTTAAATTTCTTTCCCTTATATATCATCATCATCATCAGCATACTCTAAAACAATAGCGTAAGGTCTTCGAAATGCTTTTAATTAAGCATACAGTGTATTGCAAAATACACTATATATATACATTCATATATATATCGCTATTTCAGAGAACCAATTCTAATTTTATATATATATAAGTATGTATACGTACATACATATATGTATACAGACGTACAGTAGTGTATATATATATATATACATACATGCACACATATATATATATGTACGTATGGATTTACCGAACATTTATTATAATGCTCGGTGTGTTTGTAAACAAACATCCCGAATTAAGCCGTACAGTGTTTAGCAACCATCGTTGCTCTTTTGTTCAACACTGACAAAGGAACGATGTACTAGTTTCAAGCTTATTAGCTATCGTCAGCACCGTATACCTTCCTGCCAGATGATTGAACGTCTGAAAGTATATACTTTCCTTATGCATATAAACGGCTGAGCAGCCTAATTTGCATATCGAGTGAGTTAATCGGCCGGGCGCACCGAAAATGATAAACGGAAAAAATCAAACGGAATTTCATTTCTCACTCTTAGTACGGCTGTTACTTAAATATAAGTATGTATACGTACATACATATATGTATACAGACGTACAATAGTATGTATATATATATATATACATACATGCACACATATATATATGTACGTATGGATTTACCAAACATTTATTATAATGCTCGATGTGTTTGTAAACAAACATCCCGAATTAAGCCGTACAGTGTCTAGCAACCATCGTTGTTCTTTTGTTCAACACTGATGTACTAGTTTCAAGCTTATTAGCTATCATCAGCACCGTATACCTTCCTATATATATATATATATATATATATATATATATATATATATATATATATATATATATATACAATGTGAAATAAAGTGTCTTGCTCAAGGAAACAACACATCACCCGGTCATATATATATATATATATATATATATATATATACCATCATTATCATCATCATCATCATCGTTTGCATGGGTTTGGACGGGAATTTTCCCACTTGAGGCAAGATTGGTTGTTTTGCTCGTAAAGGACTGCCTGGCGGGTTTTCTATGGCTGGATGCCCTTCCTAACACCAACCACGTTTACAGTGTGGACTGGGAGGTTTTTACCATGTTAACTACACGGCCACATTACAGCGTGGACTGTGTGTTTTTATTGTCGTGACACCTACACAACCTCATTTATTTCGGACTGGATGTTGTGGTACCAACATAACTTTACATCGAAAGGGGTGGTGTGGATGGGGTGGGGCTAGTGGGACGGGGGTGTATTTTTGTTAAGAGGTGCCTACTGACTGTAAGTTTCGCTTTGTACTTAGGCAAGGCGGGCCTTCTGTATTACTGTGTAGCGCCAAAGATCTCGGTCCAGTGACATTGTCTTGGAGAGATGTAAGTGTGTGAGATCGGAATTTATCAAGTCGTCCCAGGTTTTTCTGGGTCTGCCTACTCCGTGGCTACCGTCTATTTTTATCGCCCTGCACTTTTTTATACAGCTGTCGTCTTTCATGCGCATCACGTGACCATACCAACGTAGTCTTCTCTCGAGTAAACAACATCTGATCCCTCTTATTCCTAATTTCTCCCTTAGGTCATTTATGCTTTGCCGTTCACATATAATATATATATATATATTTATATAATATATAAGATCAAAAGATGGTTAAAAGAGTTCCATGTTCTTTTGATCTTATATATTATTTATATTCCAGTCCTACAAACTGTAGAGTGCTACTTATCCGATATCTGCATTGCTTTATTGTACTACAATAAAACTCACCTCCTACATTATATATATATATATATATATATTACCCACTCTACTACCCTAAGTATTGAGTACTTTGTGCGTTATGGTCCACCTGGTTCCTTACCACATTTCCTTCGTTATATATATATATATATATATATGTATATATGTATAAAGAAACAGTCAGCAAGGTTAGAATTAACAACGAATATAGTGAAGAGTTTAGTGTAAAAGTTGGTGTACATCAGGGCTCTGTTCTTAGCCCCCTACTATTTATTATTGCCCTTCAGGCTATAACAGTTGAGTTCAAGACCGGCTGCCCATGGGAACTCCTATACGCAGATGATCTAATGCTCATAGCTGAATCAATGGCCGAGCTAGAGAAGAAATTGCAAACGTGGAAGCATGGCCTAGAATCAAAAGGGCTTAAAATTAACCTGGCTAAGACTAAAGTTCTAGTTTGTAGGAAAGAAAATAAGGCGGCGGTCCCTTCCGGGAGATGGCCATGTTCAGTGTGTAGGAAAGGCGTAGGTAGAAACTCCATTTTATATCCCAAATGCAAAGTATGGGTGCATAAAAGATGTAGTGGGATCACAGGTAAGGTAACTAAGAACATAGATTTTACATGAGGCCGGTGCTCTGGTGCAATAAGTAGCAGCAAGTGCCCACAAAATACTAGCTCTTTCAATTACGCAGAGGGTTCTATAGAAATAGTGGATAGCTTTCGTTACCTGGGTGACAAAATCAGCAGTGGGGGAGGGTGCTCTGAAAGTACAGTAGCTAGAGTCAGAACTGGATGGAAAAAGTTCAGAGAGCTTATACCACTATTAGCCACTAAAGGGTTCTCCCTAAAAATGAAAGGCTGGTTGTATGATGCCTGCATACGAACAGCAATGTTGCATGGCAGTGAGACCTGGGCATTGTGTGCATAGGATATACGCAGACTAGAGAGGAACGAAGCCTGCATGCTCCGCTGGATGTGTAATAGTAATATACGTGAACGGCAAAGCATAAGCGAACTAAGGAAAAAATTAGAAATAAGAGGGATTAGATGTTGTTTACTCGAGAGAAGGCTACGTTGGTATGGTCACGTGATGCGCATGAAAGACGACAGCTGTATAACAAAGTGCAGGGCAATAAAGATAGACGGTAGCTACGGAGTAGGCAGACCCAGAAAAACCTGGGACGAGCTGATAAATTCCGACCTCACACACTTACACCTCTCCAAGACAATGTCACTGGACCGAGACCTTTGGCGGTACTCAGTAATAGAGAAGACCCGCCTTACCTAAATACAAAGTAAAACCTACTACAGTCAGTAGGCATCTCTAACAAAATACACCCCCATCCCACCACCCCCACCCCATCCACACCGCCCCTTTCAATGTAAAGTTATGTTGGTGCCACAACATCCAGGCCGAAACAAATGAGATCGTGTAGATGTCACGACAAAAAAACACACAGTCCACGCTGTAATGTGGCCGTGTAGGCAAGACGGTAAAAACCTGCCAGCCCCACACTGTAAATGTGGTTGGTGTTAGGAAGGGCATCCAGCTGTAGAAAACCCGCCAGAAAGTCCACGCTGTAATGTGGCCGTGTAGGCAACACGGTAAAAACCTCCCAGCCCCACACTGTAAATGTGGTTGGTGTTAGGAAGGGCATCCAGCTGTAGAAAACCCGCCAGACAGTCCTATGCAAGCAAGACAATCACTCTTGCCTCAAGTGGGAAAACCCCCGTCCAAACCCATGCAAGCGTGGAACACGGACGTTAAACGATGATGATGATGATGTATATATATATATATATATATATATATATATATATATATATATATATATATATATATATATATATATATATATATATGTATATATGTATATATATATATATATATATATATATATATGTATATATGTATATATATATAAATATGTATATATGTATATATATATATATATATATATATATATATGTATATATATATATATGTATATATATATATATGTATGTATATATATATTTATATATATATATATATATACGTGTGTAAGAGAATAAATATTGTTTTTGAATGAAAGAAGTTAATTTTTCCATTGATACTCTTATTTATCATCATCATCATCATCGTTTAACGTCCATATTCCACGCTTGCATGGGTTTGGACGGGAGTTTTCCCACTTGAGGCAAGAGTGGTTGTCTTGCTCGCATAGGACTGTCTGGCGGGTTTTCTACGGCTGCGGCTGGATGCCCTTCCTAACACCAACCACATTTACAGCGTGGAACTGGGAAGTTTTTACCGTGTTACCTACACGGCCACATTACAGCGTGGACTGTGTGTTTTTTTGTCGTGACACCTACACGACCTCATTTGTTTCGGGCTGGATGTTGTGGTACCAACATAACTTTACATTGAAATGGGTGGTGTGGATGGGGAGGGGGTAGTGGGATGGGGGTGTATTTTGTTAGAGGTGCCTACTGACTGTAGTAGGTTTCACTTTGTACTTAGGTAAGGCGGGTCTTCTCTATTACTGTGTAGCGCCAAAGATCTCGGTCCAGTTACATTGTCTTGGAGAGGTGTAAGTGTGTGAGGTCGGAATTTATTAAGTCGTCCCAGGTTTTTCTGGGTCTGCCTACTCCGTGGCTACTGTCTATTTTTATTGCCCTGCACTTTTTTATACACCTGTCGTCTTTCATGCGCATCACGTGACCATACTAACGTAGTCTTCTCTCGAGTAAACAACATCAGATCCCTCTTATTTCTAATTTTTCCCTTAGTTCATTTATGCTTTGCCGTTCACGTATATTACTATTACACATCCAGCGGAGCATGCAAGCTTCGTTCCTCTCCAGTCTGCGTATATCCTCTGCACACAATGCCCAGGTCTCACTGCCATGCAACATTGCTGTTCGTATGCAGGCATCATACAGCCTGCTTTCCATTTTTAGGGAGAACCCTTTAGCGGCTAATAGTGGTATAAGCTCTCTGAACTTTTTCCATCCAGTTCTGACTCTAGCTACTGTACTTTCAGAGCACCCTCCCCCACTGCTGATTTTGTCACCCAGGTAACGGAAGCTGTCCACTATTTCTATAGAATCATCTTTGCAATTGAAAGAGCTAGTATTTTGTGGGCACTTGCATCTGATGTGTTGTTTCCTTGAGCAAGACACTTTATTTCACATTGCTCCAGTTTACTCAGCTGTAGAAATGAGATGATAGGACTAGGGTCCTTATCATTCCACTGCAAAGTGATCGTGGAGGTACCACGGCAAAAAGCACCCACCACTCACTGTAAATGAGGTTGGTGTTAGGAAGGGCATCCAGCTGTAGAAATCAAGTCAGAATCAGTTCCCGTCCCATCCTTTCAAGCAGGGAAAAGTGGACATAAAATGATGATGATGATGATATCATTTAATAAAACGCATGAATCATTTGACAATCACTCTGTGCTAGATTTAATTCAGAAATGGTAATTTAATATTTTCATCATTACCTCACTTTCTCACACACGGTGTTGACAAGTTGGTCAGCAGTAAGGTTGAGGAGGGTAAACTCTTCAAATATTGGTCACTCTTCGACAAGCTTGCGGTCAAGCTCATAGCAGTAGAAACTTCTGGTGTCCTTGGCCCTAGGACCACCTCCCTACTCACCACCATTGGCACAGAGTTGACTATGTGCAGATGTGAGCCTCGTGAGCTGGAATGGCTCTTCCAGCACATCTCCCCCACTATCCTCTGAGGAAACACATTCTCTATTCTGTCCACCTTGGCCACGGGGCGGCCAGCACGTGGGCCCCCATTTGCTTATAATAGTGAGAGATAGGGAGAGCGGAAGAGATGGAGACAGTGACAGTGGGAGTTTGGTTCTATTGTGTTTGGACCTGGTCTATATGTATTTATTTACCAACTCCATTAACTATACATTCTACACACAACATTGTATTACTGTCTAGAGCCACCTACCTATGTATCAATCTACGAAAAATATTAACAATATCTATCTAATTGTCAGTTTGTCTCTCTCTCTCCCAGACTGCCCATCTTTCTATCAATCTATCTAACTGTCTACCTACCTTCTTATATATCTATCTTTCTGTGGTGGGGTATATATTAATATATATAAACCTAGATGAAATGCAGTTCGGGTTTGTGTCAGGCAAAAGTACCACAGACGCTCTTTTCATTGTACGACAACTACAGGAGAAGTACCTAGCTAAAAGTAAACCCCTATACTTAGCTTTTGTCGACTTGGAGAAAGCCTTCGACAGAGTCCCCTGTTCCATTATCTGGTGGGCCCTTATAAAACTAGGTGTCGACGAATGGCTTGTGAGGGCTATACAAGCCATGTATAAAGAAACAGTCAGCAAGGTTAGAATTAACAACGAATATAGTGAAGAGTTTAGCGTAAAAGTTGGCGTCCATCAGGGCTCTGTTCTCAGCCCCCTACTATTTATTATTGCCCTTCAGGCTATAACAGAGGAGTTCAAGACCGGCTGCCCATGGGAACTCCTATACGCAGACGACCTAACACTCATAGCTGAATCAATGGCCGAGCTAGAGAAGAAATTCCAAACATGGAAGCACGGCCTAGAATCAAAAGGCCTTAAAATTAATCTGGCTAAGACCAAAGTTCTAGTTTGTAGGAAAGAAAATAAGGTGGCGGTCTCTTCCGGGAAGTGGCCATGCTCAGTGTGTAGGAAAGGCGTAGGTAGAAACTCCATTTTGTGTCAGAAATGCAAAGTATGGGTGCATAAAAGATGTAGTGGGATCACAGGTAAGCTAACTAAGAACATAGATTTCACATGTGGCCGGTGCTCTGGTGCAATAAGTAGCAGCAAGTGCTCACAAAATACTAGCTCTTTCAACTGCGCAGAGGGCTCTATAGAAATAGTGGACAGCTTCCGTTACCTGGGTGACAAAATCAGCAGTGGGGGAGGGTGCTCTGAAAGTACAGTAGCTAGAGTCAGAACTGGATGGAAAAAGTTAAGAGAGCTTATACCACTATTAGCCGCTAAAGGGTTCTCCCTAAAAATGAAAGGCAGGTTGTATGATGCCTGCATACGAACAGCAATGTTGCATGGCAGTGAGACCTGGGCATTGTGTGCAGAGGATATACGCAGACTAGAGAGGAATGAAGCTTGCATGCTCCGCTGGATGTGTAATAGTAATATACGTGAACGGCAAAGCATAAACGAACTAAGGAAAAAATTAAAAATAAGAGGGATCAGATGTTGTTTACTCGAGAGAAGGCTACGTTGGTATGGACACGTGATGCGCATGAAAGTCGATAGCTGTATAACAAAGTGCAGGGCAATACAGATAGACGGTAGCCACGGAATAGGCAGACCTAGAAAAACCTGGGACGAGCTGATAAACTCCGACCTCACACACTTACACCTCTCCAAGACAATGTCACTGGACCGAGACCTTTGGCGGTACTCAGTAATAGAGAAGACCCGCCTTACCTAAATACATAGTAAAACCTACTACAGTCAGTAGGCATCTCTAACAAAATACACCCCCGTCCCACCACCCCCACCCCGTCCTTCTATGTAAAGTTATGTTGGTGCCACACCATCCAGGCCGAAACAAATGAGATCGTGTAGGTGTCACGACAAAAAAACACACAGTCCACGCTGTAATGTAGCCGTGTAGGCAACACGGTAAAAACCTCCCAGACCCACACTGTAAATGTGGTTGGTGTTAGGAAGGGCATCCAACTGTAAAAAACCTGCCAGACAGTCCTATGCGAGCAAGACAATCACTCTTGCCTCAAGTGGGAAAACCCCCGTCCAAACCCATGCAAGCGTGGAACACGGACGTTAAACGTTGATGATGATGATGATGATGATAACACCAAAATTTCATCTTTTTAATTCCATGGCACAGCAAGACTTTGTGAAAAGAGGATGGTAAGAGTGTATGAACATGTTTATGGGGGCAGAGGTAGAGAGAGGGGGAGAAATTACTTTCATAAAAAATATTGTTTATCCTCAAATTATAAATGAGTAAAATGTTCCATTTTGTTAGTGTCAGTCATTTATTCAATTTATTTTGTTGTGTGTTGCATATATGAAATTAAATACTGTATATATTATTTGTGCTTATAGAAACTCCCTTGTTAGCTTATAGATACTTTAATGACCAAAAGAATATGATTGTAAATACAAGCGGCCGAAATGGGATGCTTCCAAAGGGTCTTTGGAGATGCGTTGCTTGATAGAGTGCATAGCTCGGATATCAGAAAGTCACTCCAGGGAGAGCCACTACTTCTCCGAATTGAGAGTTCACAGCTCCAATACTATGGACATGTGGTTAGAAACTCTCAGGAAAGAATCGCTGGACAGATCTTACAGGCAAAACCAACAGGCACAGGAGACCCAGGGGTAGACCCCTAGCAAGATGGTTGAATAATATCCATGAGCTTGACTGGTCTCCCTTGGGGATCCAGCCAGATTAGTTGGAGACAGTTACCTCTGACAGGACCTGCTGGAAGGTGTATTTGACGACTCTGCCGCCACGACCTATATGCTATATTAACCTTTAATATTTGGTGGTTGTTTGAAATTAAACTGTCAGCTAGTTTTAATTATTTACATGCTTTTACCCACACTGGTAAAGAAGAAGAACAAGAAGAACAACAACAGCAATAACCTTTTAAAATGGGTAGTTTTGTTTTATAGGACCTGAGCTGGTTTTGGTCAAGTTGGTATTAAAAGTGTTAAATTATTTGAAGTTTATGATTTACTAAAGAAACAAATCAATAAAATGAACAAAAAAGAATAAAGAAAAGTGTCTGACAGACAGTAGACTTATTTATCAAATTAATGATGTTGAAGATTGACAAATATGTAGGTTAAGTTTGCTGGATACACCATTTCAAGTGTGCTGACAGGATTCCATCATGGAATATATATTTATACAACTGTCAAGGATTTAGAGCTAAACTCAACTAAAGTATCTTTAAGCTAACAAGGGAGTTTCTATGACCTGCTAAATTCAGAAGCTCAATTTCTCTGAAACTATAACTGTCACTCACAATCAAGTATGAATTGACAGTGCATAAAATGCATTCACTAAAGATCTCAGGTAGTCATGCAGTCATTAGTAGACAGACACACACATTCTCTCTTCTTCTCTCTCTCTCTCTCTCTCTCTCTCTATATATATATATATATATATATATATATATATATATATATATATATATATATATATATATATATATATAAACTTGAAGTACAAGTCAACAGGTTATAATTAACTTCATTTATTCATAGTTACTGCTATATATTTTGGTGATAAACATTATGCAACAGCTATGACCTCATCAGACAGCTAGAAGTTGAAAAGAAAAAAAAAAACAGGGAAACAATGATATATATATTGAGAAAGTAACACCAAATTTCAGTCTGGAGCATATTTTGAAATAACAGAAGTAAACTTTATTTTCCTGCTTATGTTTTTCTGTTTTTTTC
The DNA here is from genome assembly GCA_964016885.1 of Eledone cirrhosa. Classification (NCBI taxonomy): domain Eukaryota; kingdom Metazoa; phylum Mollusca; class Cephalopoda; order Octopoda; family Eledonidae; genus Eledone; species Eledone cirrhosa. The sequence continues at coordinate 27,915,507 of OZ024741.1, forward strand.
TGTTCAACTTCTAGCTGTCTGATGAGGTCATAATGGTTATCACCGAAATATATATAACAACGATCATGAATAAACAAAATTAATTTTAACCTGTTGACTTATACTTCATGTTTATAAATATACTCCGGAATAAACAGACCCACCTGCACACTTCATTGAGTGCTCTACCCTGCATACTGACATGTCGGTGATTAACCAACACATACTCTAATTTATATATATATATATATGGTTTATCAATGGATAGAACTGGTCATTCTGTTTAGTCAACCATGATGTAATAGTAGGAAAAGCACTCTACACTATGCAACTCATCTATTGTTGATGTTGACTTCCATGATTGATGCAGGAACAGAGTTAAATATAAATTTGATTAGAATAACAGGAGGCCATTGAAATATATATAGTGTTTTTTGCAACAATAAAACTTTAAAAGGATATCTCCAGTTCGACCTCAATTCCGCCCTGCCCATCCCTTCAATCTTTCTAATTTCTTATGCTTTCTTCTGATGAAGGACTAGAGTCCAAAACGTTAAGACCCTCTTCCTGCTATTTCACGCATGGAAGGAACTAATATATTCCTTCCATATACTGTACCGATTGTGTTGTTATTTCTGTTTACCTTATATATATATATATATATATATCATCATCATCATCATCACCGTGTAACATTCGTTTTTCCATGCTTGCATGGTTCAGACAGGTCATCTGCGTTGAGAGACAAGGATTGGACATGTCGAACCTTGCTCTGACAGGACTGTAAATTTGGCCGGGATTTTCACAGCTGGATTCCCTTCCTAACACCATATATACCCTCCATTCCATGATCCAGTAAAACATCCAAGATGTGACAACTGGAAGGAGAGAAGACTGAACTACGCCTACAAAAAGTACAAGATGACCACACCCAAAATACCTGTGGTAATAGGTGTGCTTGGTCATGACTGACTTAGGTTTAAACAATAACTACAATTACAACTATGTATCAACTCAGGTACTCTAGCCTCACTCACTCTCTTCCTCTCATCACCTATATTGTGTCCAACAGTATCCAGGCCCATTCTTTCATCCCCAAAATTCTATCCCTCAGAACTCTCTCCTTGCATATGTCATTTCTGCAGGAGTCAGCCTGCAACAATTTATACTAAATATCAACATCAATTTCATCAGTCTCCATGTACCTGCAAAGGTCATGAATATATCACCTTCCCCAAAATACATACAAAGGTCATGAACAGAGCATCTTCCTTCAAATACCTGCAATGGTCAAAGGTCATCAACACATTACTTTGACCTTTGTAGGTATTTGGGGGAAAGTGATGTGTGCATGACCTTTGACCTCGGTATGTATTTGGGGGAAGGTGATGTGTTCATGACCTTTGACCTTTGCAAGGGCCATAAGTCTATGTTGCGAAGGAGGGTGTCCAACGCTCTACCAATACTGCCAATCCACTGCCCTTAAATACCAACTTAATAATTAGAAAGTTATATTACTAAATTTCACCAAATTCTAGATTATTTTCAAAATTACTTCCAAGTTAGAAATATCTGTAATGAAACAACTAACAGCTAACAAAAGAGCTTCCATGTGGTTTTCTTGACGTTCAAGAAATATAGTCAAATCTCTCTCAAATAACAACTAACTGTCTTAATACTTTGATACCAACCCACCTGAAACTGTGAGTCCAACAAATCAGATGCACATCATTAATAAATAATGGTTTCTTATATAGGCACAAGGCCAACAATTTTGGGGGAGGGAAATTCGATTAAATCGAGCCCAGTGCATGACTGGTACTTTATTTTATCGACCCCATAAGGCTGAAAGGCAAAGTTAACCTTGGCGGGATTTGAACTCAGAATGGCAAGGGCCGTAACTCTATACTGCAAAGCATGGCGTCCAGCCTTCTACCGATACTGCCAATCCACCGCCCTATATCACTAATAAATAATGAGAAACAACATTAATCCTTTTGAGATCAATCTACCTAAAACTGTCCCTGGTTCTATCATATGTCCCTAGTTCTATCATATATCCCTGGTTCTATCATATGTCCCTGGTTCTATCATATGTCCCTGGTTCTATCATATGTCCCTGGTTCTATCATATGTCCCTGGTTCTATCATATGTCCCTAGTTCTATCATATGTCCCTGGTACTATCATATGTCCCTAGTTCTATCATATGTCCCTAGTTCTATCATATGTCCCTGGTTCTATCATATGTCCCTGGTTCTATCATATGTCCCTGGTACTATCATATGTCCCTGGTACTATCATATGTCCCTAGTTCTATCATGTCTCTGGTTCTATCATGTCCCTGGTTCTATCATATGTCCCTGGTACTATCATATGTCCTTGGTTCTATCATATGTCCCTGGTTCTATCATATGTCCCTGGTTCTATCATATGTCCCTAGTTCTATCATATGTCCCTGGTACTATCATATGTCCCTAGTTCTATCATATGTCCCTGGTTCTATCATATGTCCCTAGTTCTATCATATATCCCTAGTTCTATCATATGTCCCTGGTACTATCATATGTCCCTGGTTCTATCATATGTCCCTAGTTCTATCATATGTCCCTAGTTCTATCATATGTCCCTAGTTCTATCATATGTCACTAGTTCTATCATATGTCCCTGGTACTATCATATGTCCCTAGTTCTATCATATGTCCCTAGTTCTATCATATGTCCCTGGTACTATCATGTCCCTGGTTCTATCATATGTCACTGGTACTATCATATGTCCTTGGTTCTATCATATGTCCCTGGTTCTATCATATGTCCCTGGTACTATCATATGTCCCTGGTACTATCATATGTCCCTAGTTCTATCATATGTCTCTGGTTCTATCATATGTCCCTGGTTCTATCATATGTCCCTGGTACTATCATATGTCCCTGGTTCTATCATATGTCCCTAGTTCTATCATATGTCCCTGGTACTATCATATGTCCCTAGTTCTATCATATGTCCCTGGTACTATCATGTCCCTGGTTCTATCATATGTCCCTGGTTCTATCATATGTCCCTGGTACTATCATATGTCCCTGGTACTATCATGTCCCTGGTTCTATCATATGTCCCTGGTTCTATCATATGTCCCTGGTACTATCATATGTCCCTGGTTCTATCATATGTCCCTGGTACTATCATATGTCCCTGGTTCTATCATATGTCCCTGGTACTATCATATGTCCCTGGTACTATCATATGTCCCTAGTTCTATCATATGTCCCTGGTACTATCATGTCCCTGGTTCTATCATATGTCCCTGGTTCTATCATATGTCCCTGGTACTATCATATGTCCCTGGTTCTATCATATGTCCCTGGTACTATCATATGTCCCTGGTTCTATCATATGTCCCTGGTTCTATCATATGTCCCTGGTTCTATCATATGTCCCTAGTTCTATCATATTTCCCTGGTTCTATCATATGTCCCTGGTTCTATCATATGTCCCTAGTTCTATCATATGTCCCTGGTACTATCATATGTCCCTGGTACTATCATATGTCTCTGGTTCTATCATATGTCCCTGGTTCTATCATATGTCCCTAGTTCTATCATATGTCCCTGGTACTATCATATGTCCCTGGTACTATCATATGTCCCTAGTTCTATCATATGTCCCTGGTACTATCATATGTCCCTAGTTCTATCATATGTCCCTGGTACTATCATATGCTAGTGTCCATTCTGGCGGCAGTGGCAGTGGTGGTGGTGTAATGTATTTAAGGCCCGCAATCTCCAGCAATGGATATATGTTTAAAAAGTAAATATGTAGCAAAAGATAAAATAAGTAAATTTCAAATAGCAAAATAAAAAATTTATGTAAGAAATTCCTTTCGTTATATAGAAGTCTCAAAAGAAAATAAATCCCAAAATACATGACTAAAATTTGACCTATATTCCATTGTTGAAAGTTATTTGGCATGTAACGCGTGAATAAATAGTAGAAAATTAGTTACTAACTTATATATGTATATAAAGGTCGGCTGAGAAGTTCATAGGCTGATTACAAAAGAGTGATGCTAGAGATGTGAAATCTTGCATGCATTAATTTCAACCCATTTTATTAATAACTGCATTGTTTCTTTCCAGGGACTATGTTGAAAAATAAACCTCATTTGGTCATTCCCTGAGAGTATCTTGGTCATAAGCTGACTATGAGGGAGTGGTGTTAGAGCTGTGAAATCTTGCATGATTTAATTTCAACTCTTTTTATTAATAACTGCATTGTTTTTTCCAGGGACTATGTTGCAAAATAAACCTCATTTGATCATTCCATGAAAGTATCTTAAGCTGACTACGAAGGGGTGATGTTAGAGCTGTGAAATCTTGCCTTCATTAATTTCAATTATTCTTATTGATAACTGCATTGTTTCTTTCCAGGGACTATGTTGAAAAATAAACTTCATTTGGTCATTCTGTGAGAGTATCTTGGTCATAAGCTGACTGTGAAGGAATGGTGCTAGCGCTGCGAAATCTTGCATGGATTAATTTCCCACTATTTTTATTGATTGTTTCTTTCCAGGGACTATGTTGAAAAATAAACCTCATTCAGTCATTCCATGAGAGTATCTTGGTTAGCTTATTAACTTTTCAGACTATGAACTTTATCTGACCCTCATAACATGTGAATATATATAGAAGTAAATTAGCTACTTATATCTGTATATGAGGGTCGGCTGAAAAGATCCATCCAACCCATGCAAGCATTCAAAAGTAGATGCAAAATACAATTGCAAAATAAACTTCTTAAGTACTTGGTCATTGGTAAATATAGGCACTAATTGATATCCCTAGATAGACAGGGGATTGGCTGAAAAGTTCATAGGCTGACCAAGATACTCTCATGGAATGACCAAATGAGGTTTATTTTTCTACAGTCCCTGGAAATAAAAAATGACGTTTAATGCATCCAAGATATCACAGCTCTAACATCACACCTTCATAGTCAGCCTATGAACATTTCAGCCTAACCTTGAATGTATATATCTATGTGTGTATAAATATTTATCATCATCATCATCATCAACGTTTAACGTCCGTGTTTCACGCTTGCATGGGTTTGGACGGGGGTATTCCCACTTGAGGCAAGAGTGATTGTCTTGCTCGCATAGGACTGTCTGGCAGGTTTTCTACAGTTGGATGCCCTTCCTAACACCAACCACATTTACAGTGTGGGACTGGGAGGTTTTTACCGTGTTGCCTACACGGCCACATTACAGCGTGGACTGTGTGTTTTTTTGTCGTGACACCTACACGATCTCATTTGTTTCGGCCTGGATGTTGTGGCACCAACATAACTTTACATTGAAAGGGGCGGTGTGGATGGGGTGGGGGTGGTGGGACGGGGGTGTATTTTGTTAGAGATGCCTACTGGCTGTAGTAGGTTTTACTATGTATTTAGGTAAGGCGGGTCTTCTCTATTACTGAGTACCGCCAAAGGTCTCGGTCCAGTGACATTGTCTTGGAGAGGTGTAAGTGTGTGAGGTCGGAGTTTATCAGCTCGTCCCAGGATTTTCTAGGTCTGCCTATTCCGTGGCTACCGTCTATCTTTATTGCCCTGCACTTTGTTAAACAGCTATCGACTTCCATGCGCATCACGTGTCCGTACCAACGTAGCCTTCTCTCGAGTAAACAACATCTGATCCCTCTTATTTCTAATTTTTTCCTTAGTTCGTTTATGCTTTGCCGTTCACGTATATTACTATTACACATCCAGCGGAGCATGCAAGCTTCGTTCCTCTCTAGTCTGCGTATATCCTCTGCGCACAATGCCCAGGTCTCACTGCCATGCAACATAGCTGTTCGTATGCAGGCATCATACAACCTGCCTTTCATTTTTAGGGAGAACCCTTTAGTGGCTAATAGTGGTATAAGCTCTCTGAACTTTTTCCATCCAGTTCTTACTCTAGCTACTGTACTTTCGAAGCACCCTCCCCCACTGCTGATTTTGTCACCCAGGTAACGGAAGCTGTCCACTATTTCTATAGAGCCCTCTGCGCAATTGAAAGAGTTAGTATTTTGTGGGCACTCGCTGCTACTTATTGCACCAGAGCACCGCCCACATGTAAAATCTAAGTTCTTAGTTAGCTTACCTGTGATCCCACTACATCTTTTATGCACCCATACTTTGCATTTGGGACATAAAATGGAGTTTCTACCTACGCCTTTCCTACACACTGAGCATGGCCATTTCCCGGAAGGGACCGCCGCCTTATTTTCTTTCCTACAAACTAGAACTTTAGTCTTAGCCAGGTTAATTTTAAGGCCTTTTGATTCTAGGCCGTGCTTCCATGTTTGGAATTTCTTCTCTAGCTTGGCCATTGATTCAGCTATGAGTGTCAGGTCGTCTGCGTATAGGAGTTCCCATGGGCAGCCGGTCTTGAACTCCTCTGTTATAGCCTGAAGGGCAATAATAAATAGTAGGGGGCTGAGAACAGAGCCCTGATGGACGCCAACTTTTACGCTAAACTCTTCACTATATTCGTTGTTAATTCTAACCTTGCTGACTGTTTCTTTATACATGGCTTGTATAGCTCTCACAAGCCATTCGTCGACACCTAGTTTTCTAAGGGCCCACCAGATAATGGAACGGGGGAAATATGTCTCACTTATTAGAGTGCAGCCATACTGAGGTACCGGCTTTTTTAGCTAATCATATCAACCTCAGTATTCATTTTCAGTAATGAGAAGGAAGGTAGGCGTAAAAGCCAAACTCGCTATCTTCCAATCAGTATTTATGCCAGCCCTTACCTATGGTCATGAATCTTGGATAATGACTGAAAGAATACAACGACGAATACAAGCGGCCAAAATGTGATCCTCCAGAAGGATATTTGGAGTAGCGTTACTCGATAAAGTGCATAACTCAGAGATCAGAGAGTCACTCAAGGTAGAGCCACTACTTCTCCGAATTGAGAGGTCGAAGCACTGATGTTATGAGCATATGGTTAGAATGTCTCAGGAAAGAATCCCTGGACAGATTTTACAGGCAAAAGCAACTGACAAGAGACCCAGAACAAGATCCATGAGCTTGGCTGGTCTCACTTGGGGATCCAGTCAGATCAGTTGGAGACAGTTGCTTCTGACAGGACCCGCTGGAAGGAGTGTTTGAGGATTCTTCCCCCATGATTCTCTCAGGAATATGTGGGCGAAGAAGAAGAAGAATTTGGTACTTACTTTACTGTTATTTTTTAGTCAAACAACCAAGTATAGACATCCTCCTCCTCATCATCTTTTAACGCCCATCTCCTCTGCTAGCAAGGGTTGGATATGTCTTCACGGACTAAGTCATCACTCAAGTAGAGCTACTGACCTCTCACATGAGCCAATGAGTCTGCATCTAACTTACATATGTTTCTGCACTCTAGGCAGGTTATTGGAGGTGGGGGAGAGGCCATCTTGCTTACATATGTTCCCTATGCTCTACCAATTGCATCTTATTGTGAGTATATCTTGGATGTGTAATAGTAATATACATGAATGGCAAAGCATAAACTGAAAGAGAAACTGGGCATAAGAGGGATCAGATGCAGTGAGCAGGAGAGGAGATGATAATGGTATGGACATGTCATGTGTTTGAAGATGATAGCTGTATAAAAAGGTACAGAATGCTCAAAATTGATGGTAACTATGGAATAGGAAGACCTTGGGATGAGGTGATAAAGGCTGACATTGCACAATTGCATCTCTCAAGAGTGATGACACAGGACCGAGATCTCTGGTGTTATGCAGTAATACAGAAGACCCACCTCATATGCTCATGTTGAAGCATACATTCAGTATACACCACTTTCCCCTACCCCCACCCCTAGATCTACTTGTCCCATCCCCATGCACCTTCTCCACCCCAACCTCTAGTCCATACTGTAAGGTGGTCATGTTAATGACACAACAAAAAGCGCCCAGTTCACACTATAAAGACATCTGGTTATTTGGTCAGTCCATTGTGACCAGTGATGTATAAGGACATCGGGTCATTCGATTGTGGCCAGTGATGTATAAAGACATCTGATAGTCTGGTCAGTCCATTATGAGTAGTCATGTATATAAGGACATCTGATAGTCTGGTCAATCCAAACATGTTAAGAAACAATCTAAAATGAAAAGGAATTCTTCAAGAGTTAATTCCCTTGTAAAAAAAACACCATTATATGTTATAACTTTATGATCTGAGTTCAAATCCCGCCGAGGTTGACTTTGCCTTTCATCCTTACAGGGTCGATAAAATAAAGTACCAGTAATGCACTGGGTATTTGCTGGCCTGGTGCCTAAAGTAGAAACAATTATTATTATTATTGTTATAGAAACCTTCTCGAATTCTGTGAGAAATAAGTATTTACCCTCGTTTATTTTTTTCGTGTTATATCAACTATAGGCGGCGAATTGGCTAGAATGCCTTGCGGTATTCGTTTGGACCAGAGGTTCTTAAAGTGGGTGCGATCCCCCGGGGGGGAAGTAGAGTCTAAGTACAGATTATATAATAGCATATTAAAGATCAAATGATACATACTATATAGTAAAATAAAAAATATATTACTTTTATTTATACATAGTGTATATTATATTATTTATTATATATAAATTAACGATTTTATTTACAATTTGTGTGTAGGCAAGTCTCTCTGGAAATAGGGGTGGGGGCGTTGAGGTTATTACGTAGCCGTGAGTGAGGAGGTTAGTAGCCCAAAAAATTTGAGAAGCTCTGGTTTAAGAATAAAAAAACGTTCTTGATATTAAATAAAGAATTAATTTCAATATTAGTATATTAAAATTAATATTCTGTTCTTTGTTTATTTTACGGGGTGAGCGCGAACGCAGACCCCACACTTAGAAATAGCGCACCCGAGTCGCCCACATTTGGGGCGATCGCAAAGGTCAACCCAACCGGAGTGCAATGGAAGGGCCTCACTCTGGGAGAACCACCTAGCTGATCATGGTTAACCCCTGTGCCAGGTAAGTATGCTTAATTCAATACTTACTATACTTATATAAAATTAAACTTGCGATAGATCTACTGATTTTACCCCAACCACAACTACTGCAAATTTAATTACCCAATATAAAAATCCATAAAACTTCCAAATTGTTCTATTTGTGCAACTATTTACTACTCTCTACTTTCAAAATTATTTTCCTTTATAAAAAGAATCTCAATTTAACAACTAAAATATTTTTAATTACTGTTCCAACTCTAGTATCTTGTATTACTCAAGGGAGATAATTCAACTTTTTTTTCAGCATTAACTACAATCACAAACTTGTAGAAAAGTGCTTATCAATATTTTCTCTTCCTCCTTCCAGGAAAGTAAGTTGGGAGAAATATCAACGTTGTTTCAAGCAGATCGATGAATCATGCAAATTGATATTCGTGTGTGCGAGAGTGTTTGTATATGTATGCGTGTCTATATACTATATTACGGTTTATCTAGCTAGATATTACACAATAACATACATATCTACTATATCAGAGTTATCTAGCTGTATCTTATACACATCACCAATATACTTTAATGAAGACGGTTTAACTGTTTTAAGAAATGTTTATATATTAATCAAGTTTAATACTGAGAACTGGATAATTAAGATAATAAAATTTGACATCCAAGTGACACTAAAACAATCTCTGTGTATCTGTCGGCTAACTACAATTTTCAGTCTGTGGCGTTCCAGACGTTTGGGGGAATCGGGTTACTGATTGCGATGTTCCTATCTTGACTGGCGGCTCACCTAACAGAGGTAACTGGTGTTGTTCATAAGGGAACTTGGCTGTTCCAGCATATCAGCCTCGCCATCACCCGAGGTAATGCGGCGAGCGTGCTGGCGTGCCTCAATAATTATTAGAGAGGTTTCCTAGTGCTTCTTGCGATACTGTTATCTTCTGTTCTGGCAGCGGTTCGTTTGTCCATCCCTTTCGCCTGACTTTTGTTGTATGTAGTCATAGATGTATTACTAGCTTGTGTGATTTCTTTTCTTTCTCTCTTCTTTTTTCTTTCTATTTGTACTATTATGTTGACGGTTACGTCTTAATAAAATGAATATTTATTTAGTCATTTGCTAGTAATATATACATATATATGTGTGTGTGTGTGTGTGTGTTCGGTGAAATAAATTATATGATGTAGTGATTTGTAAATGTAGATTTCCAAACCTTTGGAGTAACGTTACTTGATGGGGTGCGTAGCTTGGAGATAAGGGAGTCGCTACAGATAGAGCAGCCAATTTTCCGAATCAGAAGATCACGACTCTGGTACTACGAATGTGTGTTTACAAAGTAAAAAATCTTTTATTCACAATTGTACAAAAAAACATAATAATATAATTGTTACTGAACGAAAACACAAACACATATAATATATACAAAGCAGGTAATACATACACCTATGACCACATACAACAAAAGGGAGACGAAAGTATTGGGCAAACGACTCGCAACCAAAGCAAAAGATAACAGTATCGCGAGGAGCACTGGAAAACCTCTCTAAAAAGGTTTTAGGCAAGCCAAAACACTCGCAGCATCACTATGGGTGATGGCGAGGTTGATGTGCTGGAACAACCAAGTTCCCTTATAAACAACACCAGTTACCTCTGTTAGGCGAGCCGCCAGTGAAGATAACCTCGCAATCAGTAGCCCGGGAAAGAATAACTAGAGATTTTACAGGTAAAGCCAATAAGCAGGTGACCCAAGGCTAGATGGTTGGATAACATCCATGAGTTCGGTTGTGGGTCTATCCAGATCATTTGGAGACGGCTTCTTCTGATAGAACCCTCTTCCATGTCCGAACATCAAAGTTATAGTTTAGATGTCCATTGGTATGATGAAATATATAATAAGAGTGAAAATGTAACTTTTCTTTCTCCATATAGTGTAGGTTATATGTTTGCGTGAGAGTAGGGTGAAGTTGAGGTAAATTTGACTGTTGTTTCTATGAGGTCGATTAATTACATGTATGATAGTCGGTTGAGCGTATATTGTTAGAGAAGTGTAAAAGCTAACAGTGAATTGAAGTGTAATAGCAATTAGTTGAAGTAAAATGAAGGTAATTGTGAGAAATTTTATTTATGGAATATATCATATAAATACAGTTTAATAGAAAAAGAAAAGAAATAAAATTTAGATTGAGAAGAATACAATGTAAAATAGGAAAATATAGAGAAAAAACAGGAATGGCAAGGACTCTAGTGTCACGGTAGAATGGGAGGGTGAGGATGATTGTATTCTTGGCGCGGTGGTTGAGTGGCTGCGGCCAGCGACACCCGCTGCAACAGCAACCCCACCGCGCGAGGTTCCCTCCTCAGACGGGCCGCTGACGTTCCGATCTTGCGGAGGAGCTCGACTGTTGGTGGTTCAAGTACGCCTGGGGTCTCCACGGCGACTGATGCGAAGAGGAAACGGTCGGACAATCCCCGAAATTCGTTTATTTTCTGCAAGGCGGGCCGCGGTACCAGGGTTTGTGGCCGAAGTGACTAAGTTGGAGGCGGATAACGTGTCGCAACATGTGGCGTTCCAGATGAGGGATCTACCTCCTTTGAATGGGAAGAGGGTGATAACAACGGGACAATTGCCGTCTCCGCGGTCTAGGCGAGCTGGCTCCGGTGGTGATGGAAAGCCAGCTGCATCCAGGCTCCTTCTCAGTATGTCGTTGAGAGCGATGTGTCGGGGTAACCGGCTTGCGCTCTGGCGGCAAGACAGAGGCTGCAGGCCGAACTTGTCAACAACCGCCCTGCAACGGCATTTATGTTGCTCACGCACGCAGAGGCCGAGGCATTGGTTGTATAATGAGGGACAGAGGAGCATGTTACATAAAGGACTTGGCAGTAGAAATAAATAAGGAAGGGTAAGTTATATGAGGGAAAGTGTAAAACAAGGTTCTCGAAGTGGCTGCAAGTGCCCCCAGGGAGGCATTGAGAGGGTCCAGAGGTACGCTGGAGCCTAAGGGGTAGTAAAGATGATACATATATATATAGTAAAATAAAAAATATATATTTACTTATACACAGTATATATTGTATTATTTATTATATATTATATATAGGGCGGTGGATTGGCAGTATCGGTAGAGGGTCGGACGCCTTGCTTTCCAGCATAGTTACGTCCCTTTACGATCTGAGTTCAAATCCCGCCGAGGTTGACTTTGCCTTTCATCCTTACGGGGTCGATAAAATAAAGTACCAGTAATGCACTGGATTTTTGCTGGCCTTGTGCCTAAAGTAGAAACAATTATTTATTATATATTATTTACAATTTGCGTGTAGGTAAATCTCTCTGGAAATAGGGGTTGGGGACGCTAAAATATTACGTTGACGTGAGAGTGCGGTGGCCCAAAATCTGTTGTGAAAGAAATTAGAAAAAATAGCTATTGATAATAATTGTTTCTACTTTTGGCACAAGGACAGCAAAACACTCAGTGTATTATTGGTACTTTATTTTATCGACCCCGTAAGGATGTAAGTTAACCTCGGCGGAATTTGAACTCAGAATGAGAACGGCCGTAACTCTTTGCGTCAAAGCATGGCGTCCCACGCTATACCGATACTGCCAATCCACCGCCATTTTATTGATACTAATAAAGGATTAAATTCATTATCAGTCTGTTCTTTGTTCATTTTACGGGGTGAGCGCGAACGCAGACCCCACACTTAGAAATAGCGCACCCGAGTCGCCCACATTTGGGGCGATCGCAAAGGTCAACCCAACCGGAGTGCAATGGAAGGGCCTCACTCTGGGAGAACCACCTAGCTGATCATGGTTAACCCCTGTGCCAGGTAAGTATGCTTAATTCAATACTCACTATACTTATATAAAATTAAACTTACGATAGATCAACTGATTTTACCCCAACCACAACTACTGCAAATTTAATTACCCAATATAAAAATCCATAAAACTTCCAAATTGTTCTATTTGTGCAACTATTTACTACTCTCTACTTTCAAAATTATTTTCCTTTATAAAAAGAATCTCAATTTATCAACTAAAATATTTTTAATTACTGTTCCAACTCTAGTATCTTGTATTACTCAAGGGAGATAATTCAACTTTTTTTTCAGCATTAACTACAATCACAAACTTGTAGAAAAGTGCTTATCAATGTTTTCTCTTCCTCCTTCCAGGAAAGTAAGTTGGGAGAAATATCAACGTTGTTTCAAGTAGATCGATGAATCACGCATATTGATATTTGTGTGTGTGTGTGCGTGAGTGTTTGTATATATATGTGTGTGTGTGTGTGTGTATGTATGTATGTATGTATGTATGTGTCCCGAGTGCCTATCTACTATATCATGGTTTATCTAGCTAGATATTAGGAAGAGGCTATGTAACCGGTCCCGGTAAAAGAAACTGCCAGGCTATGTAGCCGGTAAGAGTGTCACACACCATCAGTTGTGGCATTTTACGGTCTGTGTTAAAATCTTTTCCACCATCAATTGTTAAAAAACAAGTTAAAATCACTTAGTCATCCAGTCGTAACGTACTTTTACGCTTTAGTTACATACACACATCTACACGTAAATACACAAAGAGATAGAGACAACAGAAGTGCACACCCACATATATACACGTAAATACATAAACAGATACAGACAATAGAAGTGCAAACCCACACATCTACTCATACATATTCATAAATAGACACATTATCTATTCGTAGGTCGGACGCCATGCTTTCCAGCATAGTTACGTCCCTTTACGATCTGAGTTCAAATCCCGCCGAGGTTGACTTTGCCTTTCATCCTTACAGGGTCGATAAAATAAAGTACCAGTAATGAACTGGATGATTGCTGGCCTTGTGCCTAAAGTAGAAACAATTATCTATTCGTAGATATTACACAAGAATATATCTACTATATCAGAGTTTATCTAGCTGCATGTTATACACACACACATTCACTAATATCATTCTTTAGGCAGGATTCACTGCTTGCTGAGACGCAAACTTTCACTTTTGACAGACAATAAGAAACCAGTGCCAATTCTTTAATGAAGATGGTTTGTTTTAATAAATGTTTCTATATTAATTTAGTTTAATACTGAGAACTCGATAATTAAGGTAACTAGTGATGCTCGTGAGGGCGCTTGGTTGTTCCAGCGCATCGGTCTCGCCATCAACCTGGGTAACGCTGCGAGGGTACTGGCTTGCCTCAAAAATTATTAGAGAAGTTTCCCAATGTTCCCCGCGATACTGTTATCTTTTGCTCCGGCAGCGGTTCGTTTGTCCACCCCTTTCGTCTCGTCTCCCTTTTGTTGTGTGTGGTCCTTCGAGACGTTCGGTGGAGTTGGGCCGCTGACAGTGAAGTTCTGGTGGCTCACCATACTGAGGTGTCAAGTGATGCCCGTGAAGGTGCTTGGTTATTTCAGTGCCTTAGCCTCGCCATCACCAGTGGTAATGTTGCGAGAGTACTGGCTTGCGTCAAGTGTGTAGTTAACTCTTAAGGTGTGAGGTGCGTCCGATTATCGCACTTGGTGGTGAATTGCACCCCCCCCCTTTTTTTTCTTTCTTTTATTATTATTGTTCAATGAATTTATATCATTATATTTTTACACGGGCCGTGAATTGGCAGTATCGGTAGAGGGTCGGACACCATGCTTTCCAGCATAGTTACGTCCCTTCACGGTCTGAGTTCAAATCCAGTTACGTCCCTTTACGGTCTGAGTTCAAATCCCGTCGAGGTTAACTTTGCCTTTCATCCTTACGGGGTCGATAATATAAAGTACCAGTAATGTACTGGGTAATCGCTGGCCTTGTGCCAAAAAGTAGAAACAATTATATTTTTATACACGGTTTCAACATATTTGTAATGTCCTTCTGAACGAATCGCGAGCATTTGTAATGTTATTAATGTATATTTGCAATGTTATTCTACTGTAAATTTATACAATTGTAAAAAAAAGAAATAAATAAATGTATTACCTGCTTTGTACATATTATACGTGTTTGTTTCCGTTCAGTAACCATTGGCAGTATCGGTAGAGGGTCGGACGCCATGCTTTCAAGCATAGTTACGTTCCTTTACGATATGAGTTCAAATCCCCCCGAGGTTGACTTTGCCTTTCATCCTTACGGGGTCGATAAAATAAAGTACCAGTAATGCACTGTGTAATTGCTGGCCTTGTGCCTAAAGTAGAAACAATTATATTATTATATTTTTTGTACAACTGTGAATAAAATTTGAAATCCAAGTGACACTAAAACAATCTCTGTGATTAACAATACCTCAAAGTTCATTATCATTTCACGTCCTCTTTTCATGTTAGTGTCGGCTGGATTGTTTGACAGAGTTCACGGCTTGACCCGTTAGAGATATCTCATGCTCATAAGTTCCATATATAAGTCATTTGTTAGTAATATATGTCTATTTGGGAGTGTTCGGTGAAATAAATTATTTGTTGTATTGATTTGTAAATGTAAATTTCCAAGCCTTTGGAGTAAACGTTACTTGATAATATGCGTAGCTTGTAGATGAGGGAGACGCTACAGGTAGAGCAGCCAATTTTCCGAATCAGATCACGACTCTGGTACTACGAATGTGTGTTTACAACGTATAAGGAAAGAGTCACCAGAGAGATTTTACGGGTAAAGCCAACCAACAGGAGACCCAAGGCTAGACCAGAAGCAGTTCGGTACACTTCTTGATAGAGTAAATATGTAAACTACTGCTTTTTTACAGACCCCATGGGGGTCTTGCAGACTCTTACTAACTTTCCTGGTGTTACAGACTCTTACTCTCTCTCTCTTTCACTCAATCTCTATCTCTTAGTCTCTCTCTTAATCAAGCCAGTGAAGTTCATGAAGTTTTCTTGGTAAATACAATTTAATTCTACTTTTACAAACAAACAAATAACGTCCATAATTCTTGTGTATTTTTCGTATAGGTTCGGCGTAAGCTATTTTCAATAAATTAATAATATAGCGGTTTGGTGTCATCGTGGTTCATTTATATATATTTATTTTCTGTGTGATCAAGGAACTATCACATCATCATTTTAATGAACATTTACTCACTTACCTTCACACATGCAACCTCTAATCACACTATCACACAACAGTGACCACACAACACAGCAAGCTACAAGTGAGCACACATGCAACAAATGAATCAACACCACAAAACAATCACGACCACCAAATCATCGCTATAGATCAGTTTGGAGACGGCTTCTTCTGATAGAACCCTCTTCTATGTCCGAATATTGAGGTTATGGTTTAGATGTTCAGTGGTATGATGAAAGATATAATAAGAGTGAAAATGTAACTTTTCTTTCTTCATATAGTATAGGTTATATGTTTGCGTGAGAGTAGGGTGAAGTTGAGGTAAATTTGACTGTTGTTTCTATGAGGTCGATTAATTACATGTATGATATTCGGTTGAGTGTATATTGTTAGTGAAGTATAAAAGCTAAGAGTGAATTGAAGTGTAATAGGAATGATGAAAGTGTGTAGAAATAGTAGGCAAGAGATCCTGAAATATGTTAGTCTATTGTAAGAGGAAGAGAGTGGATAATGTGGAAGAGCGTTGATGATAGGCCGGCCTGGTGAGTAAGATTTGAGAATAGAGAAAAGTGTTAGATTAGGTTGGTATAAATAGGAGAATGTTACCTAAAGGAATTGGCAGTAGAAATAAATAAGGAAGGGTAGGTTATATGAGAGAAAGATAAGTGGAGAGTGTAAAACAAAGGTTCTCAAAATGGGCGTTACTGCCTCCCGGGGGGCATTGAGAAGGTCCAGGGCGTGGTGGTTGGAGTCAAATGAGGTAGTGGAGGGCAGTAGAGATGATATAATATTATATTAAATATCAAATGATAATTATATATAAATATAGTAAAATAAAAAAATATATAATACAGATTTATACATAGTATACATATATTATTTATTATATATAAATTAACAATTTTATTTGTTATATACTATTTACAATTTATGTGTAGGCAGGTCTCTCTTGAAATAGAGGTGGGAGCGCTAAGGGTATTACGTGGCCTTGAGGGGGGCGGTGGTCCCAAAAGTCTGAGCACCTCTGGTATAGACTCTCTGCTCTCCGAGTTTAAATCCCGCCGAAGTCAACTTTGTCTTTCATCCATTCGAGGTAGATAAAGAAAGTACCAGTCAAGTACTGCGGTCGATCTTCCTCTATATTTCTTTCTTACTCCCATTCTATCTATCCTTCTCGAGAAGAAATCTGCTGTATTCACATCTGTAGAGAAGATGGGCTCGGCCAGATTTTAAAATGCCGTATGTCAATACAGCGCCCCTACGACTCTTTCAGGAGTTACTAGATCAAGCCATGCCATGCATCAACTAATCGAACCTCCGAACATGCCGCAAAGGACCCCTGAAAAAAAAAATGGAGGGGGAGGGGTTGAACTTATCTTTCACCACCGGAGTTTTTTTTTTTCGTGATTTATTTTTCATTTTTTAGTTAATTGTATTTTACGACAAATGCCGGAAGGGTTAAGGGTATGGTTTAGGGATTAGGGTTAGGGTTAGCGTGTTTGGAGGTCAGATACGATGATAACCCACGAAAAAAAGTTTCCCACCAAACGCGAGAGGAGTGCAGATCTGCGAAACTCCGAGGTTCTTCCTCCCTTTCATTCTGCTTTTTCTACAAAGTTGGTCGTTTCCGACTGGTTTGGGACGTCAGATTCGTTGATAACAAAAAAAAAAAGAAGAAAACTGTAGACGGGCGGGCGCATCGTGATGTCTAAGGCAAGGATCCTTTCTTCTGTTTCTCAGGAAAGAAATAGTCAATTGCGGCATGTTCGGAGGTCAGATTAGTTGACAGCACACGAAAATAAAGCGAGGAAAATATAATTATTTCCCATTGAAATCGAAAGTGTTGTTCTATAAATTTACCAAAGTTCCAGTGTTTATCTTTCTATCTCAATAGCTACTCCCGGGTCTCGAATAATGTCCCCTCCCACTCCTCTCTTATCAAATTTTGCTAATCTATCTCCAGCGAAATTTGTTTTAAGTGGTAGCATTCCTGCGACAATTAATTTTCTTTATACATTAAAAAACATACATGACAGAAAAAGTTCATTACTAGAAATTCCATACGTTATAAAATAAAAAGGATGGGTCTAAGTATGTAAACTAAACGACTAATTCTGTTTTTTTTTTAAATCAACGGAGACAACCTAGAAAAATTACCCCCACCCCCTATTATTTGGGACTCGAGATTACATAGACTCTAGCTCCGCCGATTACGATAAAAATTCCAGTAGTTCGATCAACGGAACAGCCTACTAGTGAATTTAACGTGAAAGTGGCTGAGCATTCCATAGACACGTGTACCCTTAACGTAATTCTCAGGGAGATTAAGCGCGACAGTGTGTGATAAGGCTGACTCTTTGAATTACAAGTAGAGTCCATCTGACCGGCTTCCTAACAGTTTTTTTTCATCTACCAAATTCCACTCACAAAACATGGGTCGTTCCGCATGCCCATGATGCTATGTTGTGTGATCGAACCCGAGACTTAATTATTGTGAAACAAATTCCTAAACTATTCTGCTATGCTGTGTCTCGCTTACGATCCGAATCAGTTTGACGAATCTATGAAACTAGTACACGACTTGCCGCCAGTTCGTAATTCAATAGCATTTCCCGCTATTTTCCCAACAGAAACACGTGAACATGATTTTATGCACGGAGACAACAATGAAAAAGCGCGTTACCTCACACATTATCTTTTAACAATCATAAAAAAAATATATATCAAGTCAGTGGATTCGATTTTAGACTTCATTAACTGTCTCTGATTACCTCCCTTGTTCAAGATAAAATATTTACGATTAACTTAAAAAAGATTATAATTGAAGACTTTAAATTCTACAATGGCAAATAAAATTATTGTTTGAATAAAATTATTATTGGAAATAATGATTTAATTGAAAATAATTAAAAGTAATTTAACTAAAGTTTTAGAAAATTATTATTTTGAAAAGTATTTAGTTGTAAAATCAGTGATTGTAAAAGAAAATAAATGTATATAATGTGTGGAGCTATATGAGCAAGCATACTTACCTGGCACAGGGGTTAACCATGATCAGCTAGGTGGTTCCCCCAAAGTGAGGCCCTTCCATTGCACTCCGGTTGGGTTGACCTTTGCGATCGCCCCAAATGTGGGCGACTCGGGTGCGCTATTTCTAAGTGTGGGGTCTGCGTTCGCGCTCACCCCGTAAAATAAACAAAAATCAGAACTAATCCACTTACATCCTTATTCATATGCCTCACTTTTTACATTCTTTATTATAATGTTGTGTAAGATAACATAACGAATGTTATTATCTTAAAAAGGATTAGAGTGAGGTTGCGGTGACGTTAGTTGAAATAATAATTTCTCTTATTCCTATTATTTATACAACTGTGATAAAGTTACTTTCTCGGATAGAATTATATAAAAACAATTTAATATTTAGTCAAAGAAAACGGAAGTATCACTGCCAAAAGAAAGGGGTGAGTGGTGTTCTGACGCGATTTTGATTCTATATTTTTAAGTGAAATATTGATGTAATTCATCATCATGGTCCCTTAACTCTTTTCGGGGTCGTTGCACCATCTGCCTCAATTTCTGGCAGCCATAGGCGAGTGTTTGGGTTATTATTATCAACGTCCCTTTACGGTCTGAGTTCAAATCCCGCCGAGGTTAACTTTGCCTTTCATCCTTACGGGGTCGATAAAATAAAGTACCAGTAATGTATTGGCTAATTGATGGCCTTGTGCCAAAAGTAGAAAATTATTATCAAATACCGTATATAGTGTGTATACTTTCGTTATGGAAGAATTATATATAAATTATGTAAATGCAGGGTTATGATGAAGAAGCGTTGAACTTAAATATTTTCCATGCGTCTTTTGTTTAGAACCAGGTAAAACCTGATCGAATTTTACACAGACATGTGACGGAATTAACAGTGAGTTGACGATCGAATTTGACCCCCTTTCGATTGATTTATCAAACTAGCTCGCTGCTATTCGGGACAGAGTCGACCACTCGACTGATTCGTGCTATTAACGTTGGTCACTATATATAAACACAAGCTGAAAGGATGATTTCATAAGAAATTGTTAATTAGAAATAGCAGCCAAGCGATCATATCCTTAATACATAAACAGAAAGCTTAATTTTGTTTTAAATCATTTTAATTCGATCTTAGTAAAGGAAACACTTTCCAGAGGCAAATATATCATCAACATCAAAATATTTTAGTTGTGGAGTTCATGAAGAAGTTTTTAATATTTCCTTTAAAAGTGCCTAATTCTTTCGTTACCGTATTTCTAATAAATTCAATTAATTTTGAAAATAATCAAATATTTGGAAGAATTTAATAAAATAAATAAGTTCTTCAATAGTAAGCAAATATTGAGAACTTCGCAAATATCTCTAAAATAAAATTATGATTTTACTATAAAATGACATTTTATTCAGTTATATAAATAACATTACAAATTGTTCGCAGTTCTTTCAGAATGAAAATATAAACACATAATTAAATACAATTAACTATTGCTAAGGACCTCCCGAATATAACTTTCCATTTTTTGTTTCCCCTTTCCCTTTTCATATTTGTTTGTGCTTTCGTTCATTGTATTACTATTTTTTTTTAATACAACAGTGAATAAAAGTCTTTTATCCAAGTACCCACCAAAATATACAATCAAAGCAAGGGAAAGAAAAAAATAAGGGGGAAAACAGAAACAAAAAAAATGAACAGTTTAATATCGTAGAACCAGGGGCGGTTTGGTAACGAAAGGACAAGAAAACATGGCGAGAATTAACAGAAATTATTGCTAAGTGGATTGGCAGTACCGGTAGAAAGTCGGACACCATGCTTTGCAGCATAGAGTTACGGCCCTTTGCGGTCTGAGTTCAAATCCCGCCAAGGTTAACTTTGCGGGATAGTTATTCTTACGGGGTCGATATAATAAAGCACCAGTAACGTACTGATCTCGATTTTATCGACTTTCCCCTCCCCCAAATTACTGGCCTTGTGCCTATACTAGAAATCATTATTGCTAGGAATGTTAGTTACAGATGCAAAATTTTGGGGGTAATAATAATTGTTCATACTTTTGGCACAAGGTCAGCGATTTGAAAAGAAGGGGAAAGTCGATTAAACTGACCGCAGTACATAACTGGTATTTTATCAACCTCGTATGAATGAAAAGCAAAGCTAAATCGATGAGATTTGAACTCAGAATGGAACAAATTAGTAAAAAATTAGATTCTGCTAATCCAGCGCCACATAATAATCTCTACTAATAAATGCGAATTTTTGTGACCGTGTGCCTTTCTGGCTTCTACAAATAGAACTACTATACTAAAAATTTCTGTTGGCCCTTGTGATGTGCGGTCGATTGTCGCATTTGGTGGTGAATTGATCGTTTTTGTTTTTCTTTCTCTCGCTTTGATCGCATATTTTGGTGCGTAGTATTTGTGACGTTCACAAGTTAATTGTATTTATTATATATGTTTATATTTTCATTCTGAAAGACTTGTGAACAGTTTGTAATGTTGTTCATACAACTGTGAATAAATATGATTAAACTACTACTATTTAAGTAAATAAACAAAAAAAATCAAATATGTTGTTACAAAGTTCCTATCATTTGTACATCAAATATGTAAGTTTACTTTTTCTATATATTCATATACATTGATAGATTAACAGTAGTACTGGTATAGCGTGATTCATAATAAAGGTGTATATGAAGGCATATACGATTTGTTTCTGCTGGGTTCAATATAATCGATTTTGCTGCTTTTGTACCTAAATTAGAACCATTGTATGTACCAGAAATGCCGCTCTGTGTTTTTGTAATGCATATTTCGTAATGTATCTGGCGCACAGCTTCAAAAACTCACAGCGTGGTTATGTATAATAAACATAACCACGCTGTGCGCCAGATACATTACGAAATATGCATTACAAAAACACAGAGCGGCATTTCTGGTACATACAATGGTTCTAATTTAGGTATAAAATCAGCAATATTGAGAGGAAAGTCAATTATATTGAACCCAGCAGGATAAAAAGCAAAGTTAACATCGACACGATGTGAAACAGTCCTTAAACAAATATCTTATAAATTTAACGCACATGCAAGTAAGCGAAGTGCTCTCCCTTGACGCATTCTTTAGCTTGGTGCTGCGTTACCGTGGCGTTCTTAGTGATGCATAAATTTTCTCATTTATTTTTTCGTTGCCATCATAAAGAAACATGTGCGCTTAGATCAATTATTGTAAGGCCTCCTTAACTTTATTTCTCATATAGTACAACGCTTATTTATGACCAGATACTCGTCCTTCGGTAAACACATTTATTTTATACAGAATTTTAAACATAAGTTTGTGTGTGTTTTATCTGAGCTTTGTCTATTTCTGTTGATTCATGTGTGGGTTAGTGCGTATGTGTGTGTTATGTCTCACTGGACCAGTGTGTGTGTCATATATATATATATATATATATATATATATATATATATATATATATATATATATGTGTGTGTGTGGGTTAGTGCGTATGTGTGTGTTATTATGTCTCTATGGACCAGTGTGTGTATCATATATATATATATATATGTGTGTGCTTATGAGTCAATGGATGTGTTCGTGCGTATGGCCTAATATGTGTATGTGTATGCGGGTATGCATGTGTTCGTGTCTTCCGACAAAAACAATTCATTTAATGTTAATATGTTGACTGTCAGTTGAGTTTTTTTTTACCGTGTTTTCCTGCGTGTAAGATAATTTTTTTCAAATCCCAAAATGTTGCCCAAATCTTTCTGTACTCTATACACCGAGACTATAATACACCTATGAATATAACAATTATAATATACTATATAAATAGAGCTGCTTACATGTTGTTCCCGTTTTCTTTCTTATATTTCTTTCTTCTATCTTCCTATTTCTTCTTCCCTCTCTCCCAAACACCGTCTCTTTTTTTCATTCTATGTTCCGATGAAAGATTAACATCCGAGACATTTAGATTTTTTTCCCCGACAATATGAAGCGTTGACCTAATCATTATTGTATTGTTCACTCGTTTTTTCCCTTGTTGACTTTTCTTAAGTATGTATGTTTATTTATATGTATGTATATATATTTATATGTATTCCAATATATATGTATGCATATATATGTATGTATATGTTTTTATGTGTGTGTATATTTATATGTATGTATGCATATGAATGTATATGTTTGTATGTATATGTGTATATATATATATATATATATATATCATCATCATCATTTTATGTCTGCTTTTCCCTGCTTGCAAGGATGGGACTAATATATATATATATATATATATATATATATATATATATATATATATATATATATGTGTGTGTGTGTGTGTGTGTGTGTGTGTGTGTGTGTGAGTATATATGTACGTGTGTCTATACTATAAGTAAAGCTGAATATTATCCTTCTTTTCCCTAAACTGTAATATTCAAAATAAGATTGCAACTTATATTCCATTTTATTTTGGAATCAGTTTCATAAAAAAACAAAATACTGATATCATCGTTTATCTATCTTCCATGCTATTCATTTAATTTATTTGGAAACTACATAATTTGATAAGACTCAATATTAATTATTCTGAGTACAATCTCTTGTTTTGTTTTATGAATCCCCAGAGGAACGAAAGGTTACATTGAAAGTGGCCAATACAATGATAGTAATTAGTTATGTTGTTTTCTTTAGTATGAAAATAAAGTCCAAAGTATGTCTCAAGCCTCCTGGCTTGAGACATACTTTGGTGCTTATCCCAGTTTTGTGGTGTGAAGTGACAGAGAAAGACTCCCCCCTTGGATATGACGCTAGTCTATCACATGTTTTGTAGTGTGAAGTGACATGAACAAGTCCCCCCCCCCTTGGATATGAAGGCTACTTCTGACAGGACCTGCTGGAAGGAGTGTTTGAGGGCTCTGTCCCACTACCCTCTCAGGGATAAGTGAGTGAAGAAGAAAAGACCAACATACAACATTACCAGAGAGGGCAGAAGACATGCACAATCAGTCACATGCCATGGCAAGAGTGCTGTAATAATTTGAGGCAAACCAACACACAATATTGCCACAGGTGATAGTGAAGCTAAAGTGTTGGAATAAGCAAGTGTTCTGATGGGCATCACCTGATTCATCTTTAAGACAAGCAGCTAACGATGACAAGAACTTCAATATCAGTAGCCCTGCTTCATCAAACGTCTCAAACACTATAGGCTGAAAAATTACTGATCATTACTATTATTTTAGAATTTTATTTCATTCAACTATGGATGTTGGGATATTCACGTTTAATGAGCATTCAGGTTGTAAGAAGCAGCAAAAGAATCGAGAACTGTGGAATCCCAAATAAGACGTCTAGCTTTTAGCCAGGAGCAAAGGGTAAAAATCATCTGGCCCCTTACTATCATCCCTACACAATCTTGTTGGCTCCAGAATTGAAAGGGACATTGTTTCAAGCCAGGGCCCACATGGTAACTAGGTTCAGCTCGGTATGGCAAGTGAAGTGACCTGCGTTAAAATAGAAAGACAACCCATGAAGACCTGATTCAACAAACTCCCATGAATTACAGACTGTGTGATGTAGCTTAGAGTTGAAATGTTAGTTAAAATCTCATTTCATCTGAAACACAAAATGAAGATTGGTTTAGTGTTTACTAAATTCCTTCTCTCAGTTTTATTTATGGCAAACTCCTCAATACTGGGTGTTTATTTTAGTTTTGAAAGAATCATATTTTACTATTTACATCATCATCACCTTCGTTTAACGTCCATCTTCCACGCTAGCATGGGTTAGACGGGAGTTGTCCCACTTGAGGCAAGGTTGGTCGGGTGACCGTGTCTCGCTCATATAGGTCTATCTGGCAGGTTTTCTATGGCTGGATACCCTTCCTAACACCAACCACATTTACAGTGTGGAACTGGGAACTTTTTACCGTGTTACCTACATGGCCACATTACAGCGTAGACTGTTTTTTTGTTGTGACACCTACACGATCTCGATCTTATTATCTCATTTATTTGGACTGGATGTCATATAAACACAATTTATATAAGAAATATAATTGATAAAAAAGATATATCAATAAAAATTAGATAAAGATAGATTTAAAAAAATGGAAGAATAGATGCACACTCAACTACACATTACAACAGGGAATGCTGGTGTTTCGCTCTAAAAACTGTTGAGGCAAGCCAAGACACAGTGAGCATCAACTAAAACTAAGGTGAACTGCTAACAATAGAAGTGTTAAGCAGTTTAAGATAGAAATCTCTCAGTAAATAGGAAGCTGACACACTGCATTCGAAATAGATAAAATAGTTGTCAGTCGTCCAGGTTTTCTGCTGCAGTGAACCTTATCTCCCACTGAGTTAAGTCTTCCTTATTACTGACATACAGGATCGGCGCTACTATTAAGGACAAGTAGGTAGCCGTCTAGGCTGCAGACCTCAGTGAGGCTCATTCCTGGACTTTAAAGAATCACTGTTTTAAACATATTTGTATAATTAAATTACATATCAATAAATAAAACGCTAATCATCTTTGCTGGCAGTGTTGCAGAGCTACCCAATGTAGCAGAGAGGGTCGTGTGGTGGTAGGCCTACATACTATAAACATATCAAGTGTATCACACTGATGCCAGTATTGTAATCTCGATATTTAATTCCTAATTTACTGTAACTAGTTCTGTATATTTGTTATTGTTGGGGATTGGTTTCTGAATTTCATTTCTCCAGAGTTAAAATAAATACCAGTAATATACTACGGTTAACAAATTATCTTCGATGAAAATCAACTTCGTGTATAGTTTGCAAAAATGAATTAACTAAAAGATCATTCGCAACATATTTGAATTCATACTATTGTCAAATTACAAAAATAATGCAGGGCAAGGGAAATAACTCCAACCTAATTATCTAAATAGTATATATTTGGGGCGGGTCACGTTGTCCTAATATTGCCCAAAATAGTAAAACGCATTCCCTATTTGATTTGGTTTTCGCTTCAGTATATTTAAAAAAAATATTTCTATGAATAATTTAGCTGGCAATCAATATTTATTATTGATTGACCAACAGTTAAAAATATGAATATAGTTTCTCAAAGGATCACTATTTTATACATATTTATTTGTATATACTTTGCAATTCTAATGTCAGAATAAGAATAAAATCGGAACGTCAGCAGCCCGTCTGAAGAAGGAGCATCGCAATGTGGGGTGGCTGTTGCAGCACGTGTCGCTGGCCATTGTCCGCGGAAATGCCTTTGCAGTTTTGTCCGCGGGGTACAGCCGAAACACCGCCCCGACCTAGGCACAGAGTATGTCACCCTCTCCCATTCCCCTTCTCTTTCTCCCTTGTTCTTTCCCCCTTTTCTTCACATTTACGGCATTTATAGTCCTTTCCTCTAACTTCCTATATAACCAGATCTGCCCTTCTTTACTCTTTCCTCCTTGTTTTTTCATCACTTAATTTTTTAAAAATCTTTTTTTAAATATTTGTATAACTTCTGTTTGTAAAATATACTTGACATAATAAAACCATAGCTAACCTAAAAAAAAAAAAAAAAAGAATAGTATATATTTCCCAAATTCAATATCAGAAAGATACAGGCACTAGAAATGAGATGCTACCGCGACATCTTAGACATCAAAAAATACACAGACCATACCACAGATAAACAGGTCTGCAAAACTATCCAACATCATATTGGCCATCATAAATACCTTGTTATAACAGTAAAAAAAAGAAACTGAGATGGTATGGCCTTCTAGACCATTCTAGAAGGAACAGTGGAATTTGGGAGAAAAGGAGAAGCAGACAGAGAAAAAGATGGATTGACCTCAAGTATCCTCGGACCCTATACTGCCGAGCTCCTCTGTAAAATCGGTCGTCACTGGCCATTGTCCGCGGGGCGCAGCCTAAATACCACCCCGCTCTAGGCATAGAGCCTACCCCCCCCCCCTTCATCCGTGGCCTCATAGTCTTTTTCCCCTCTCTTTTTTTTTCTCATTTATGGGAATTATAGCATTTTCTACTACTTTCCTCTACAGTCAGTTCTGTCCTTCTTTACCCCCCCCCCTGTTCGTTGCTTGGTTTTGTTTTTATTCTCTTTTTTCTTTTTCTTTTATATTTCCATCAATATTTGTAATGTTATTTATACAATTGAATTGATTTATCAAGCAAATAAGTATATGTTTACTGTTAATTTCATTAAGCAAATTGTTAGAGGAGACCCGAGATCAAGCTCGCAACCGCGACAGATAAAGATTAATGTACGGCATGTACCAGGAGGAGTCGAGGGCCTACGATACAATGTGGGATAACTAACTTCTGACAAATGAAGATTGCAGTAGAGCTTCGATTCTAGACTGATACAAGTTCACTTCATTTTTTGTTTCAAGATTATTATATTGTTATCGATTCCAGATACTATAGATATAAATAACGGTTAATAACTCTACGCATGCGCATTCTCATAGAATTTCTAAATTAGGCGATATCCAATTTTAGCGGACTAAATGCCGCTTACTTCAATGTATGAGGCTATTCCAACAAATTTACATTTCCCTTTTTTTAGCCGTTAAAAGAAATATAGATTTATTTATTGTTTTTTTTTTGCGATTTATTTGCCACTGGGGCATAGATTTCTTTATTTGCCCCTTTTTTGTTTGTTTGTTGTTTTGCGATTTATTAGCCTTTTGGGGTCACAGACACCCCCGTAGAAAGTGTGCGACTTTTCTGCCAGGGAGCACAGAGAGAGGGGGGTGTTCCCTTCTTCTCTTACCTGTACAAGCCGATATAGAGAGATGGCCCACTTACACGGGCCATTATTGCTACTTTCACCCATCTTTCATGGAATTGGCTGGGACTGAGTGCCTTTTTCTCCACCTTGATCCTTCTTTCGAAGTGGTATCGGAAGAAGAGGACCATTTGTTGGCCGGCGACATATCCCCACAGTTTCCTCGTTGCAAACGCATCTGGGACATTTCTTTTCCAAGGGGTTTCCGTCCCGGAATCCGTGTCTGTAGAGCCTTTCCCGAACGGGCAGGGCCCCTCGGTATAATAGTAAGTATTAGTGGTTGTAATAAAAATGCAATCAAAATGTAATAAATACCTTCACTGATTTCTTTCCTTATATTATCAACAGAAGTTGGTATGTCACCCAAAGTTCGCTTTGTATGTTCCCGAATAGCAGTGAATTTTGATAAAACTGTTTCTAATTCCTTCTCCACAGTAAGACAAATATCCATGTGTAGTTGAAGAGGATAAGTATGAAAGAACAGTCATTTAAATTTACAGATGGACAGATGAGGTGTTTGGCATGGTTTGAGATATATAGAAAAATAATTATTTACAGAAAAAGAAAATAATAATAAAGAATTATTATAATTTTTTAAAAGATTTATATCTTTTTGGACTACACATGGATATTTGTCTTACTGTGGAGAAGGAATTAGAAACAGTTTTATCAAAATTCACTGCTATCCGGGAACATGCAAAGCGAACTTTGGGTGACATACCAACTTCTGTTGATAATATAAGGAAAGAAATCAGTGAAGGTATTTATTACATTTTGATTGCATTTTTATTACAACCACTAATACTTACTATTAAACCGAGGGGCCCTGCCCGTTCGGGAAAGGCTCTACAGACACGAATTCCGGGACGGAAACCCCTTGGAAAAGAAATGTCCCAGATGCGTTTGCAACGAGGAAACTGTGGGGATATGTCGCCGGCCAACAAATGGTCCTCTTCTTCCGATACCACTTCGAAAGAAGGATCAAGGTGGAGAAAAAGGCACTCAGTCCCAGCCAATTCCATGAAAGATGGGTGAAAGTAGCAATAATGGCCCGTGTAAGTGGGCCATCTCTCTATATCGGCTTGTACAGGTAAGAGAAGAAGAGAACCTCCCCTCTCTCTGTGCTCCCTGGCAGAAAGGTCGCACACTTTCTACGGGGGTGTGTGTGACCCCAAAAGGCTAATAAATCGCAAAAAAACAAACAAACAAACAAAAAAGGGGCAAAGGCGATATCCAATTTTAGCTGTCTAAATGCCGCTTACTTGCTGCAGTTACTGCTTACTTCAATGTATGAGGCTATTCCAACAAATTTACATTCCCCCTTTTTTTAGCCGTTAAAAGAAATATAGATTTATTTATTGTTTTTTTTTTGCGATTTATTTGCCACTGGGGCATAGATTTCTTTATTTGCCCCTTTTTTGTTTGTTTGTTGTTTTGCGATTTATTAGCCTTTTGGGGTCACAGACACCCCCGTAGAAAGTGTGCGACTTTTCTGCCAGGGAGCACAGAGAGAGGGGGGTGTTCCCTTCTTCTCTTACCTGTACAAGCCGATATAGAGAGATGGCCCACTTACACGGGCCATTATTGCTACTTTCACCCATCTTTCATGGAATTGGCTGGGACTGAGTGCCTTTTTCTCCACCTTGATCCTTCTTTCGAAGTGGTATCGGAAGAAGAGGACCATTTGTTGGCCGGCGACATATCCCCACAGTTTCCTCGTTGCAAACGCATCTGGGACATTTCTTTTCCAAGGGGTTTCCGTCCCGGAATCCGTGTCTGTAGAGCCTTTCCCGAACGGGCAGGGCCCCTCGGTATAATAGTAAGTATTAGTGGTTGTAATAAAAATGCAATCAAAATGTAATAAATACCTTCACTGATTTCTTTCCTTATATTATCAACAGAAGTTGGTATGTCACCCAAAGTTCGCTTTGTATGTTCCCGAATAGCAGTGAATTTTGATAAAACTGTTTCTAATTCCTTCTCCACAGTAAGACAAATATCCATGTGTAGTTGAAGAGGATAAGTATGAAAGAACAGTCATTTAAATTTACAGATGGACAGATGAGGTGTTTGGCATGGTTTGAGATATATAGAAAAATAATTATTTACAGAAAAAGAAAATAATAATAAAGAATTATTATAATTTTTTAAAAGATTTATATCTTTTTGGACTACACATGGATATTTGTCTTACTGTGGAGAAGGAATTAGAAACAGTTTTATCAAAATTCACTGCTATCCGGGAACATGCAAAGCGAACTTTGGGTGACATACCAACTTCTGTTGATAATATAAGGAAAGAAATCAGTGAAGGTATTTATTACATTTTGATTGCATTTTTATTACAACCACTAATACTTACTATTATACCGAGGGGCCCTGCCCGTTCGGGAAAGGCTCTACAGACACGAATTCCGGGACGGAAACCCCTTGGAAAAGAAATGTCCCAGATGCGTTTGCAACGAGGAAACTGTGGGGATATGTCGCCGGCCAACAAATGGTCCTCTTCTTCCGATACCACTTCGAAAGAAGGATCAAGGTGGAGAAAAAGGCACTCAGTCCCAGCCAATTCCATGAAAGATGGGTGAAAGTAGCAATAATGGCCCGTGTAAGTGGGCCATCTCTCTATATCGGCTTGTACAGGTAAGAGAAGAAGAGAACCTCCCCTCTCTCTGTGCTCCCTGGCAGAAAGGTCGCACACTTTCTACGGGGGTGTGTGTGACCCCAAAAGGCTAATAAATCGCAAAAAAACAAACAAAAAAGGGGAAAATAAAGAAATCTATGCCCCAGTGGCAAATAAATCGCAAAAAAATAAAAATAAATAAATCTATATTTCTTTTAACGGCTAAAAAAAAGGGGAATGTAAATTTGTTGGAATAGCCTCATACATTGAAGTAAGCAGCAAGTAAGCAGCATTTAGACAGCTAAAATTGGATATCGCCGTAAACAAACAAACAAACAAAAAAAGGGGCAAATAAAGAAATCTATGCCCCAGTGGCAAATAAATCGCCAAAAAAAACCCAATAAATAAATCTATATTTATTTTAACGGCTAAAAAAGGGGGAATGTAAATTTGTTGGAATAGCCTCATACATTGAAGTAAGCAGCAACTACAGCAAGTAAGCGGCATTTAGGCCGCTAAAATTGGATATCGCCTCTAATTGAAATAGGCATTCTTATCGTTAACTTTGAATATTTTAATATTTCGTTTAATAAAATGAAAAATAACTTGTTGTTATACTTGGGGAGGGTCATATTGTTGTAATAATATTGCCAGAAATAATAACAGAACACACTCACTGTTTGGTTGGTTGAATAACTTGAAACAACATAAAATATTATATTCAGAACGACTTAACGAAAATATTTGAATGGATTAATTGATTACCTCCCTTGATATAGCTTCTGCAGGAGTTATGGAGGTGAAGTGGAACAATAAAATCTATTAAATTACACATTTTATAAAAGATTATCTAAGTAAATAGTTAAATAAAAAAAATTAAAAGTTTTAGTATAATTAGTTATATGTAAATGTTTTAAAAATATAATGGCAACACTATTGAAAAATTAGCTTTTCAGAAAAGTTGCAGTCGGAAAATCAGTCAGTTTAGAATGCAAAGAATATATATAATAAATAGCCCCATTTGTTCAAGCATACTTACCTGGCACAGGGGTTAACCATGATCAGCTAGGTGGTTCTCCCAGAGTGAGGCCCTTCCATTGCACTCCGGTTGGGTTGACCTTTGCGATCGCCCCAAATGTGGGCGACTCGGGTGCGCTATTTCTAAGTGTGGGGTCTGCGTTCGCGCTCACCCCGTAAAATAACCAAAAATCAGATTATTGCTATTTCCTATTTTTCTCCTAATGATTTCTACCTTCATCTTCTCTAATAGTATTTTATCTTAGAGTGAGCTCGTGACCCTGTGTGGTGTGCGACCAATTGAAATACTTTGTGTTGAATTGGTAAGGCCTTTCTTTATAATGTTCTTTTTTTTCCATTATCCCATGTATAATGTTTTTTAGAGTATAAAGAAAATTAATTGTCGCAGGAATGTTACCACTTAAAATATAATTTTGCAGGAAATGGATTAGCAAAATTTAATAATTTTACTAACTTTTAGCTTTTTCTTTTTTATTATTGTTTTAAAGACAAATTTCAACATGGAGAATTTCATTCTTTACGATGCTTTAGAAAAGGGAGATTACTCTGTAGTGTATAAAGGGAGGAAGAAAGGTACAATAAAATTTGTTGCTATACATCGAATTGAGAAGTGTAAGAGATGTGAACTGACCAACATGGTAAGTAGACAGACATATCCCTTCTGATATTTATCTCATTGGCTCAACTTTCTTTTCTTATTCCTTCTCCATTTGTAATTTCTTGTAATATATTGAGTAATGAGAGATTTCCACCCAGCATGGTTATGAGGTCTGTTCCTATGCCAGGCCCTCAACCAGTTCTTGGCAGATCTGGCTTCCACATCTCGTTGTAGCTGAACACTTTCTGTTACCGTATGGTGACGATATCCTGTGGATTACTGAGCCTAGCTCTTTCAATGACATCTTCATTGGTGTGGTTACACCAAGATATGTGGAAGACATCTGCAGTTATATAGATTCTGTTGGGTTTTTCTCCACATCTTGCAAGCATATGTTGCTGTTAGCACAAGTGTTGAACTATACAGGTGGGGTTGGTTGATGAAGGAGTTGTGCTATACAGATGGAGTTTGGTACTTCAGTTAATGAGGTTAGACTATGTAAGTGGAGTTTGGTACCTCAGTTAATAGAGATAGACCATATAGGTGGAGTTTGGTACCTCATGTAATAGAGATAGACCATGTAGGTGGAGTTTGGTACCTCAGTTAATAGAGATAGACTATGTAGGTGGAGTTTGGTACCTCAGTTAATGAAGGAGTTAGACCATATAGGTGGCGTTTGTTGCCTTGGTTGATGATGAGTTGGAAGACAGCTGTAGCTATGCCCTCCACATCAGTTTCTGAGTTGCCATCGTTAGTGCTCAGATATGCAAATGAATCTGGCTCTCTAGCTAAACAGGTTGCTATTCTACCTCCCCAACAATCATAATGTTTTTAGGGTGCTATTAACGTGGCATATTTTAATAAAAATCTATGGGTTTTCAATTCAATTCTATAATTTGTATTTTTTAAATTTCTTTTTTTTCTTTACCACTACCAGGAGTTTAAATTTGTATAGTATGAAACAGCTGATAGACATGTTTGTCTCTCTCTGTCTGCTTTCTCTCTCTCTTTATTTCACTGTCTACTCTCTCTCCCTTTGATTATCTCTCTTTTTGTCTGTTGGTCTGTTTTTGTTTCTGAGAAGAGTTGAACTTAGTACAGTCAGCTGACTCACTTAGCAATTACTTTAGCTTCTCTTGGGTAGCTCTTAGGTACTCTAAAATAAAAATGGTAGCTCTACAGCAGAGGTTGAGAACATAGGGCACTTTAGCTTCTCTTGGGTGGTCCTCTTTTTCTTTTTTAGGTAGTCTAAAATAAAAATAAAAATTACGACCAGGCCATCAAAACAATTTCAGATAAGATTCAAAGCCAAAAATCACATTGAGTAAGAACTATATTAACTAAATTCCTGTTCTCTTGTATGTATTTTTGTTTATAATAAATTATAGTTCTCATAATTAGCTAAAATTTGTCTCTTTGGATGAAAAAGTTTCCCCATTTCTGCTCCACATGATTGATGAAAGTGTGTGGCCTAGTGGTTAGTGTTTGACTCCACATGTGAGGTGAAAGTGTGTGGTCTAGTGGTTAGTGTTGGACTCCACATGTGAGGTGAAAGTGTGTGGTCTAGTGGTTAGTGTTGGACTCCACATGTGAGGTGAAAGTGTGTGGCCTAGTGGTTAGTGTTGGACTCCACATGTGAGGTGAAAGTGTGTGGCCTAGTGGTTAGCATTTCTTTCCCACATGATAGTTATCATAGAACATTGAGAGCTAAACATCTTTGGTCAATAACCAAATAGAACTCACTGACCATTTGGCTGCTAGACTGACCAAATGGTTTTGTGGACTGTAATTCTCTTCCATTATAACATATTATAACATATTAACAAATTTCTTTTTGACTCAGGTTCGGATGATTCATGACTTAAACCACCCAAATGTTGTCAAATTTGATGAATGGTATGAAACTAACAACCACTTGTGGTTAGTTATTGAATTATGCACAGGTAAATAATATGTTAAGAATATCATCAACATCATCCTCGTTTAATGTCTATCTTCCACGCTAGCATGGGTTAGACTGGCTGTCCTATTTGAGGCAAGTCTTGCTCATACAGAAATGCTTCTGGCCTGGTTTCTACGGCTGGATGGCCTTCCTAATGCCAACTACATTTACAGTGTGTACTGGGCGCTTTTTGTCGTGGCACCAAAATGACCACTTTATAGTGTGGGCTGGGTGGTTTTTGTCATGACACCAACATGACCACTTTACAGTGTGGGCTGGGTGGTTTTTGTCATGACACCAACATGACCACTTTACAGTGTGGGCTGGGTGGTTTTTGTCATGACACCAACATGACCACTTTACAGTGTGGACTGGGTGCTTTTTGTTGTGGCACCAACATGACCACTATGTATATATCATCAATGTCTCATCTCATCTCAGCCAATCTTCCAGTTGAACCTGGGATTTAAACTCATGCCTGACATCTCACTTCTCAATCTTTGTTTGTATTTCTGATAAAGTTTGATCTGGTGTCTCTTTGATATTGTCTCTCACAGTTTATCTGTTCATACATTGGCTGCCATTATACCAGACATGAGACCATTTCTTCAGAGTTTCACACACTGACCTGCTAACCACACTCTTTACTGAGCTATCTTTTCAATCAGTGTAATCAATTAGTAATATAAACTAGATTTTGTCCATTTCAAGCAGTTTCTGTCTCTCTCTCTCACACACACATACACATGCATACACACACACACACAAATATGAATGTATATGTACTTCAAGGTTAAAAAGAAAACCAATTACCCAGATTTGTATTAGTTTCAAGTTTGTGATAAAAGGAAAAAGAATGTCTCAATGTATCAGATGTTAATCTTTCATCAGGAAAGAGTAAAGTTAAGAAAGGTTGGAAGGTTAATATATATATATATATATATATATATATATATATATATATATATGTATGTAAAAGGTAAACAGAAATAACAAAAATAAACGGCATAGTACATGGAAGAAGTATATTAGTTTAATGCTTGAAATAACAGGAAGAGAGTAAGATAGTTATAAATAGAAAGTAAAGAGTGATGAGTGGATATGTATGAATTATATAAACTTCTATTATCAGGTGGCAGCTTGGAGAAACTTATTTCTCAAGATAAACATCTTCCTGAATACTCCATTCGAAAATTTGGTGTTGATCTCATCAGGGGCCTTCATTTCCTTCATTCTCTTAACATAATCTTCTGTGATCTTCGTCCTTCCAAGGTCAGTTGAACAAATTTGTTACTTTCAAGTAAGAACTTTTTTGTAATAACCTTTTTGAATTCCATGTATCTAACACTGTTGGACATGCTTACAGAATCAGAAAACAGTACAGCTCCCATGACTTTCGGAAACATTTTTTCACACTCAGAGTTGCTGAAGCATGGAACAAATCACCTGTATCAGTTGTTAGCTGTCAGGACGGTGCATCCTTCAAAACCTTCATGCTTCCCAAAATTTGCCAACACTACACCTGATATTCCACCTCTATACACACACATGCATGTGTGAATGTATCTGTGTGTATATCATGCCTTGTACATTGTTCACTTTCCTGACATTTGTACATTATTCTAAGTACTATACATGCATCTTTGATGAGTTGTAGTGCACCTGAGCATTGTACACAATAATTTTCATTATTATTATTTACTATTCAACATCTGTTTTTCATGCTTGCTTGGGTTTGACAGGTTGTCATGTTCTGGGGTTAGACAAGTCAGGTGACCATGTCTTGATAATACATTACATTTTTGGCTTCAGTTCTACAGTTGAATGCTCTGCCTAATGCCAACTACTTTAGAAAATGTACTGGGTACTTTTTATCGTAACTCCAGGACTACCACTTTACAGGGTGGACTTGGTGTGTTTTTGGTGTAGACCAACACTACGACTTTACAAAATGGATTGTGTGCTTTTTGGTTTGGCACCAGCACTACCATCTTGCAATAGTTGATATAGTGTGTATAGTTTGTAAATTTGCAGCTTGAATCTGTTGAATTGCATGCAGTGCAGACACATACAATCACTCTCAAATGGACATATATAGACTTGCTTGCACATTTGAAAAAAATAATTTTTCTTATTTTTTTCTTATTGATTTAGTCTGCAGCCCCCACTCCCTAGAATGAGATTTGCTTAGTGGACAGGAAATGGTTGGACATTACTGTTCACTTTCAACATATACATATACACAAGTAACCAATGTACAACACGGAAGTTAATGTATACATAGAAAATTAATGGTGTGTACAATAATATGCAGCAAAAGCACAAGTATTTTAGGGTTAATTTCCTCACCTGTGGGTCCCATGACAGGCTTTATATTCATTATGGGAACAGCTTTAAAGCAATGTTTTATAACACGATGCCCTTCCTGGTGCCAGACCATTTAGTTGCCTCTTATGACACACAGGTATGATGTAATTAGTCTAAACTGGATAAATACAGCAAGTGTAAAAATAATTCTACATAACATACATATAAAGCAAACATACTTTTGTCAGAGTGAAAAATATTTGCACCACATAAGATTTATTGGTACATTGAATATTAAATATTAGAGGAAACACTTTTAGACAGTGTGTTAGTTTACTTCAACACAGTGTGGCAAGATAGGTTTATTTCACCAATATAGTTAGACAGGTTTGCTCTTCCAGTGTAGTTAGACAAGTTTTCATCAGTTGATACCTTTGTGTAACCTTGAATTGGTAGAATCATTAGAACATCAGTATTTACTCTGGTTCTCTGAACTCTGAGTTCAAACATTGACTTTCATCATTTATGGGGAGTTTGATAAAGTTCCTGTCCAAGGTTGGTGGATTGACTGGTACAGAGTCAGATGAGATATTTGCAGTGTTTGATTTGGCTCTTTGTATTTGGAGTTCAAATCCGACCTCCTTCTGCTAGGAATTGTGACCAACAGACAGTATCAGCAATGTAAAGATCAAAGAAAACATTGTTTCTTTGGTTTGATCTAATGATTAGCTTCTGATGTATATCGTGTATTTTTGGCTTGGTTTTTATGACTAGAAGCCTTTCTTATCACCAACCACTTTGCAGCATTGACTGGGTGTATTATACTACTGTCATTAGAGAGGTTGTACACATCAGAACTAAAGCATCCCCTCATAACTGATCACTTTTTGTTCACAGCTTTTTGAGTCCACATCTTTATTTTATTATTTTTTTTTTTATTCATCCTCTGAATGTGTCATTGTACTGGTGAATTATTATCAATGTACACACATTTAACTCTTTGATATCAAACAACCTGATATCACCCTTGGTTCTATTGTTTTGAACTGTTCATATTTACTTAAAAAGCTTCAATCATAATTCTATTTAAGAACCTTTGTTAAGATATGTTCTAAACACCAACTTAATATTGAGAAACTTTGTTTTAACACTAAATCTTGTCAAATTCTTGATTATTTAAAAAATTATTTGAAAATTATAGGTAACATCTTAGATTAGAAATATGTTAATAAAATGGTTAAATGAAATTTATAACAGATCTCCATTACCGAAAAAGTAGCATAACTCCATTGACTATTTTTTTTTTCAGCTTTTATTTGATTGTTATGGCAAACTAAAATATGCTGACTTTGGTCTGTCTAGAACTGAAGAAGAAAACCTGGAAGTAGTCTTTCAAAATTTTCTTGAAATTAGTGACATTGATTCAAAAGATGAAGAACTTATCAAGAAACAACCAACAAAAGGTTTCTTTCTTTATTTATTTGTTATCCTGACAGATAATCCCTCTAGTACTGGGGTCACAATAAAGTCACTAAGTCCATGCTGTAATGTGGTTGATGATAGGAAGGGCTTCCAGCCAGAAAACCCTCAAGACTAGCATATCCTGACAGATAATCCCTCTAGTACTGGGGTCACAATAAAGTCACTAAGTCCATGGTGTAATGTGGTTGATGATAGGAAGGGCCTCCAGCTAGAAAACCCTCAAGACTAGCACAACTCACAAGATAAACACTTAATATATATATTGCAAGAAATGTTATGAATAAAGAGAAGTTGTGCTGAGACAGACTCATCCAACCAATACAAGCATAGAAAAATAGATGAAAAATGATGAAAGAAATCTTCATCATCATCATGTTCCTGCAACTGGTGCAGCCAGTCATTGTGGTGCCACTCTATGTGCCACTGGTGCAGCCAGTCATTGTGGTGCCACTCTAGATGTGCCACTGGTGCAGCCAATCGTTGCGGTGTCACTGGTGCAGCCAGTCGTTGGGGTTCCACTCTAGATGTGCCACTGGTGCAGCCAGTTGTTGGGGTGCTACTGGTGCAGCCAGTCGTTGGGGTGCCACTCTAGATGTGCCAGTCGTTGGGGTGCCACTCTAGATGTGCCAGTCGTTGGGGTGCCACTCTAGATGTGCCAGTTGTTGGGATGCCACTCTAGATGTGCCAGTTGTTGGGATGCCACTCTAGATGTGCCAGTTGTTGGGATGCCACTCTAGATGTGCCAGTTGTTGGGATGCCACTCTAGATGTGCCAGTTGTTGGGAAATGCCACTCTAGATGTGTCACTGGTGCAGCCACTTGTTTGGGTTCCACTCTAGATGTGCCACTTTAGATGCTTTTGCAGTCAGTTGTCCCCACTGGTCTCTATTCTCTGTCAAGCGTAGAAGGGTCTCAGTGTTGTGACCAATCGAGTCTTTGGTGTTGTCGGACCAGGATTTTCTGTGTCTTCCTCCTCTTTGCCTTCCTTTGATTGTGCCCTGGAGGATGGTTTTAGACAACGAGTAGTGGCAGGATATATAACCATACCAGGCAAGCTTCTGTCTTTTCACTCTCACAACGAGTAGGTCCGTCTGCCATCATATTTGTTAACTTGCTGCCTGACAAGGCTCTACAATGTATACCTGTATATCTAGCACCTTAGGTTAGCTCTACAATATATACATGGATATTTAACACCTTAGGTTAGCTCTACAATGTGTACCTGGATATTTTGCACCTTAGGTTAGCTCTACAATGTATACTTGTATATCTAGCACCTTAACCCTTTAGCATTCACATTACTCTATAAATACTATTATATTTTCATGGTAAAGGCTTTACCTCACATAATATCTCAAATAATATCGAATCTATGAGATTTTGAAAGAATTTATTTTGAGAACAATACCTTAACATCAGTTTAAGCGACCAGTTACAGCCAGTTTCAACATAAAGAGGTAGAGAATTCTAGCCGGTTTTGGCTGGTTTGAACATTAAAGGGTTAAGTTAGCTCTACAATGTTCATCCAATGTTATGTTTTATTACTTTTGCCAGGTTCACCAAGTTACATGGCACCAGAGGTACTGAAAGGTGGAGATATGACTGTAGCATCTGATCTTTGGTCTTTAGGCTGTGTTCTCTATGAAATGTATACAGGTAAGTTGAGAGATGTTTCATTACCATGGCTGGATTTAGACCTTGGGGGTGTAGGGGCACTTCAGTTTTTAGGGGCCCTGAATACACAGGAACCCCCCTCGCCCTTGCCCCATTTTTACAAATCAAAGTCAGCTTAGCACAAGTAATTGGAATTGAAAAGTTATACATACAGGTATTAAATTTTAAAAAATCTAACCATCCTAATATATATGATATTTTTCACATGTGAAAGTATTATAGTTTCATTGCATTTACAATACATGCATTCATATCTCTGTTAAAGTTTGATGAAGAAACCAAATCTTATTTATTTTGTCTGTAAAACAATGGCTTTTGAACTAATCATTATAAGGATAAAACATGTGATTTAAAGCTGACACCTGTGTAGATTTAGCTGGCCTTTTATGAGGTTGTATCATATAGGAGGTTTCTTGGGTGTTGTAACGATAGGAATCCCAGTCCTATTATGTTGTTGTTACAGCTTACACCTATGTAGGTTTAGCTGGCCTCCTACCAGGTTGTAATGATATTATGAAAAGTAAATTAAAATGAAGTTACTTGCTAAATAACACAATGTATTGCCAGGTTCAGGAATCAAACCCATGATCTTATAATTATAAGTCCAACAACCTAACAACTAGGCCACCACTTACACAGTCAAGACAAGTGTAATCTTTTGTTTCATTACATTTGCAGGTCATCAACCTTTTCGAGCAGAAACATTTCAGGAACTTGTTGATCAAATAACAAAGGAAGATTACCCACCTCCTAAGGTTATAGGTAATGTTTGTAAATTGTTGAAATATGATGATCAGGTTTCCTTTGTTCATTTTGTGAATTTACATGTAAGTGGCTGAACATATATATATGTATATATTTATATCATCATTTAACGTCCATATATATATATACATATATACAGTCCTATACGAGTGATACATGGTTACCTGATCAATCTTGCCTCAAGTGGGACAATTCTCGTCTAACCCATGCTAATGTGGAAGATAGACGTTAAATGATGATGATATATATACACATATATACATACATACACACACACACATATTACCAAACAAAAGGGTCAAGAGGATCCTCAGTTGTGTCAATGACATGACAGCTTCTCCTGTGTACTTGGTCAAGCAACGAAAAGAAGAGAGAGAGAAAAAGTAAGAGACAGAAAATGCCTGAGAGTGCGATAAATAACTATTTAATAAAAGAAAATAAAACATTTTCTTTCATTGCCAACCGTTGTTGCCAGCTTGTGTGTTCGTTATTCAAAACACACTTCGTCAACTGAGATGGTTTATGTTTGGAAAAATTGTTCATGCACCAATTTGTTTGTGATGTGAGGTGTTTGTGAACCAAGGTTCCACTGTATATATAAATTAATGTATAAAATACATTTTTATAGACTTTTTCTTTTGATCTAGGTTCCCGACCATCCTTAAAACCTTCATCTGAGTTCCTTGATCTTTTGAAAAAACTGCTGGAAAAGGACCCTTCTAAGAGGTATAACAACTTGATATAATTTTATATTTGAAAGATATATTCTCTGTCAGGTTAAAGTGCTTGGCCACTCGTCAGAGTGAGTTTTGATGTTTGTGTTGTTGTAAGTGTGGGTTCCTAAACAAGTTACATAATCTCATGACAATTAATTTTCTTTATTCATTAAAAAACATTATACATGACCTCAAAAAATACATTACTAGAAACCCCATATATTATAAAATAAATAGGATGGGTTGAGGGCCTCAATATGTAAACTAAACGACTAATTCTGTTTTTTTAAAAAAATCAATGGAGACAACCTAGAAATTTTACCCCCCCCCCCTCCCATTATTCAAGACCCAAGAATACATGACAAATGTTGACAAATAAGCAAACATATACTGTGAACACACACATGCATACATACGTTGTAATCACCCAACCCACATCATAACACCCCACCCCTAGATCTACCTCCCCAATCTCCATGCATCTCCCCTATCCAAGTCCCCAATCCACACTATAAAGTGGTCATCTTGGTGCCAACAATGAGCGCCCAGTCCACACAGTAAATGTGGTTGGCATTAAGAAGGGCATCCAGCTGTAGAAACCAAGCCCAAATCAGTTCTGTATAAGCAAGAGATGATGATCTGATCTGGCTTGACTCACAATGGGACAGCTCATCTGACCCATGCTATCATGGAAAATGGATGTTAAACGACGATGATGATGATGACATGTATTTATATATGACAGGCTTCCTTGCAGTTGCTGTCTACCAGATTCACTGAGAAGACATTGAGTAGCTCAAGGCGATAGTAGAAGATACTTGCTTAAGGTGTCATGCAGTGAGATAAAACCCCAAACTATTGTGGAGCCAACATTTTCACCACTTTAGACTTTATCTTCATATAATGTTGACTGTAGCTCAGTAGAATAAACTGTTGATATATAAGTAGTTTAGTTGGTAGAAAGATGGTGGTGGTGGAGTAGTGTTTTGGTGGTGGTGGAGGTGGAGTAGTGATGGTGTGGTGGTGGTGGAGTAGTGATGGTGGTGGTGGTGGTGGTGTAGTGTTGATGGTGGTGGTGGTGGAGTAGTGATGGTGGTGGTGGAGTAGTGTTGGTGGTGGTAGAGTAGTGTTGGTGGTGGTGGTGTAGTGTTGGTGGTGGTGGTGTAGTGTTGATGGTGGTGGTGGAGTAGTGATGGTGGTGGTGGAATAGTGTTGGTGGAGGTGGTGGTGGAGTAGTGATGGTGGTAGTGGAATAGTGTTGGTGGTGGTGGTGGTGCAGCAATGATGGGATATAAACCATGAAGTATTTCATCAATGACAGGACCCTCTCCTGACAGGACCCTCTCTTCTAACAGGACTCTCTTCTGACAGGACTCTCTCTTCTGACAGGACCCTCTCTTCTAACAGGACCCTCTCTCCTGACAGGACCCTCTCTTCTGACAGGACTCTCTCTCCTGACAGGACCCTCTCTTCCCACAGGACCTTCTTCTGACAGGACCCTCTACAGGACCCTCTCTTCTGACAGGACCCTCTCTCCTGACAGGACCCTCTCTTCTAACAGGACCCTCTCTTCTGACAGGACCCTCTTTCCTGACAGGACCCTCTCTTCTGACAGGACCCTGTCTTCTAACAGGACCCTCTCTCCTGACAGGACCCTCTCTCCTGACAGGACCTTCTCTTCTGACAGGACCCTCTCTCCTGACAGGACCCTCTCTTCTAACAGGACCCTCTCTTCTGACAGGACCCTCTCTTCTGACAGGACCCTGTCTTCTAACAGAACCCTCTCTTCTAACAGGACCCTCTCTCCTGACAGGACCCTCTCTCCTGACAGGACCCTCTCTCCTGACAGGACCCTCTCTTCTAACAGGACCCTCTCTTCTAACAGGACCCTCTCTCCTGACAGGACCCTTTCTCGTGACAGGACCCTCTCTTCTAACAGGACCCTCTCCTGACAGGACCCTCTTTTCTGACAGGATCCTCTCTTCTAACAGACCCTCTCCCCTGACAGGACCCTCTCTTCTAACAGGACCCTCTCTTCTGACAGGATCCTCTCTTCTAACAGACCCTCTCCCCTGACAGGACCCTCTCTTCTAACAGGACCCTCTCTTCTGACAGGATCCTCTCTTCTAACAGACCCTCTCTCCTGACAGGACCCTCTCTTCTAACAGGACCCTCTCTTCTAACAGGACCCTCTATCCTGACAGGACCCTCTCTTCTGACAGGACCCTCTCTTCTGACAGGACCCTCTCTTCTAACAGGGCCCTCTCTCCTGACAGGACCCTCTCTTCTAACAGGGCCCTCTCTCCTGACAGGACCCTCTCTTCTAACAGGACCCTCTCTCCTGATAGGACCCTCTTCTGACAGGACCAGATGGAAGGAGTGTGTGAGGACTCTGCCCCCACGACCCTCCCAGGAATAAGCGGGTGAAGAGGAGAAGAAGACTATTTCATCTCGATATCAACTCCTCCTCCTCCTCCTCCTCCTCCCCCTCTCTAAATAAATAACTAAAACATTTTATTTTCATATTTGTGAATATTTTACAGAATAATTTGGTTTGATCTTATACATCATCCATTTTGGGAAGGAGAGATGGAAAGTTTGTTGAAGGTGTCTACTGATATTACGTTAAATAGGACCGATGCGTTGAATGGTGAAGGATTAAATGACAGTCAGTTGTCTTCAGGCAGTAACCATAGCAACAGTATACAAGAAGACATCTCTTTAGCTCCAACTTTTGAAGAAGAACAAACTATGTCTCGGTCAACAACATCAACCCATGATTATGATGTGTCTGTTGCTGATGAAGTACATACTTGTATGTATTGTTGTTATTGACGTTGTTGTGGTTGTTGTGGTTGTTGTTGTGGTTGTTGTTGTTGGTGTTGACATTGTTGTGGTTGTTGTGGTTGTTGTTGTGGTTGTTGTGGTTGTTGACATTGTTGTGGTTGTTATTGTGGTTGGATTGGTTGTGGTTGTTGTGGTTGTTGTTGTGGTTGTTGTTGTTATTGACGTTGTTGTGGTTGTGGTTGTTGTGGTTGTTGTTGTTGTTGTGGTTGTGGTTGTTGTTGTGGTTGTTGTTGTTGTTGTGGTTGTTGTGGTTGTTGTTGTTGTTGTTGTTGTGGTTGTTGTTGTGGTTGTTGTGATTGTTGTGGTTGTTGTTGTTGTGGTTGTTGTTGTTGTTGACATTGTTGTGGTTGTTGTTGTTATTGGCGTTGTTGTGGTTGTTGTTGTTATTGACGTTGTGGTTGTTATTGTTGTTGTGGCTGTTGTGGTTGCTGTGGTTGTTGTTGTGGTTGTTGAAGTTGTTGATGATGTTTGTGTTGATGTTGTTGTGGTTGTTGTTGTTGTGGTTGTTGTTGTGGTGGTTGTTGTTGTTGTTGTTGTTGTTGTGGCTGATGTTGATGTGATTAATGTTGTTCATGTAGTTGTCATTGATGTTGTTGATATCGATGTTGTTGTTAGTTTTGGTGCTATTGGTGTTGTTGTTGTCATTTAGCTCCATGTCAGCCATGATTCAAGTGATCTATGATCAAATGCAGTCTAATCATATCATGTTTTTACTCCATATACTACAGCCTACACATATGCAGGGGTTTAGCTGGCCTCCAATGAGGTTATAGAAGTTCCTTGGGTCTTTTAATGATTGGGGTCCTTGTCCTCTCATGTGTGTGTGTGTGTGTGCATAAATGTTATTACAACTCTCATCTATATAGGTTTAGTCTCCTACCAGGTTGTATTTCATAAGAGGTTTCTAGGGTGTTTTATAATAGGGGTCCCAGTCCTATCATGAAAAACAACATGAAAGGAAGCATTTTGCTCAAGAACACAACACACCACCTGGTCCAAGAATCAGACCTATTATTTTAAGATCATGAATCCAACACCCTAACCACTAGACCATCTGCCTTCATTCTATCAATACTACAGCTTCAACTAAATTATCAAATGTGTCCATTTTTTAAAGACATTAAACTGTCACATGAGGGAGATTTGCTTG
This sequence comes from Eledone cirrhosa, assembly GCA_964016885.1. NCBI lineage: Eukaryota > Metazoa > Mollusca > Cephalopoda > Octopoda > Eledonidae > Eledone > Eledone cirrhosa. The sequence continues at coordinate 27,960,489 of OZ024741.1, forward strand.
CTATTTCTAGGCAGTCAAGTGACTATGTAGGGGCTCCTTCATTTGCTTGGTTTTGTTGAAGTTGTTGTTTGTGGTACAGAAGCAGAAACATTAAAGTTCCCTGTTGCATCTCTTTTTTTTTTAATGATTAGTCCTGGCTGGATCATTTTCAGGGTTTCCAATACTCTCCTCCCATGACCCTCTCAGGAATAAGTGGGCAAAGAAGAAGAAATAGAAGACTAGACAAGTCACAGTAACCTCATCTTGCTTGTATATTCTATGTTTAACATGGTCTCTATGGCTGGATGCCCTTACTAATTCCAGCCACCTTACAGAGTGTACTGGGTGCATTTTATCATGGTACCAGCACTAGCGAGGTAGCTGGATGTTTGGTCAACCTGAGGAGTCCTCTCTCCCCTATATTGTGTCCATTTCATTGCCAACCATTTTCTAGAGTCTACTGGTTATGTTTCATGTCACCAACACTAGAGAAGTCAGGTACACAACAGTACAAGAGGGTCTTCTCTACAAGCTGTATTGTCTTGGTCTCTTCATCCACAACTTTATGAAGTGTATTCTGTTGTGACACTTCCATTGGTAATTTGTTAGTAGCTTTCATTGAATCTTCTTTGTTATTTCATCACAGCAATAATGTCTTCACCTGTCATAGACATGAATACTTTCAAACCAAAAACACATACAGCTGGGGAAACCAGTTTAGGAGAAGGTCTCTTCACCTTGAGGTTTGTATGGTTTCATATTGGTTTCTTACATTCAGCCACCCATGAGCCTTTAACTCCTTATGGAATAGTAGGGGAACCTTTAATCAGATATGTACACAGTAGTTATTGAAATATTACATATAAAAGTATCACTCTTAAATAGCTGCTAAGAGAGACTATCTTATGCAATCACATTTTTAAGACATTTCAACATTTCAAATTGACACCTTCAACAGTATGTAAATAAGAAAATAGCCCCCATATATAGAACTACAAGTAGACAACATACAAGCTACACCATATATACTCAGACTTTAGCAACATATCACATAACTTCCTAGTATCAACACTAATGGTCAAATGTTTAACACTCAACTCAATTTAATAATTAATAATGAACTAGTTAATAATGCATAATAACAAACCACACTGTAACTTCACTATTAGATCACTGCATATATTAAATAAATGTATAAATGTGATTGTGCCTGGGAAAAGTACAACAGATACCCTCTTCTTAATGAGACAACTACAAGAGAGGTTCTTAGAGAAGAATAAGCCACTATATTTAGCTTTTGTTGACTTAGAGAAGGCCTTTGATAGGGTACCCCGATCTGTCATCTGGTGGTCCCTAAGGAAGTTAGGTGTTGAGGAATGGCTTGTGAGGACAGTGCAAGCTTTGTACAGAGGTGCTGTCAGTAAAGTGAGGGTAGGAATGGAGTTTTGTGAGGAATTTCAGATACAAGTAGGAGTACATCAGGGTTCGGTCCTCAGCCCGCTCTTGTTCATTATAGTCCTCCAAGCCATAATAGAGGAGTTTAAGACTGGCTGTCCATGGGAACTTCTCTATGCTGACGATCTGGTTCTTATAGCAGAATCAGTAGAGGAGCTATAAGAACCAGAATATAAATTCTGGCTATGGAAACAGCAGTTGGACTCAAGAGGACTGCGAGTGAACCTAGCTAAGACAAAAGTGTTGATGAGTAGAAACGAGGACAAAACTCTGATTCCGTCAGGGAAATGGCCATGTTCGATATGCAGAAAAGGAACTGGCATAAATTCTATAAAATGTACACAATGCAGATCTTGGGTACACAAGACATGTAGCGGGATAGCAGGCAAACTAACAGGTAGGGAGAAATATGTATGCAGCAGATGTACAGGGAAATTTGACAGTAGAAGTCGCATTGATAGACACATTTTTCAAATGCAGGTGGGTGCTATAGAAGTGGTGGATAGCTTCCGGTACCTAGGAGATCAGATTAGCATAGGAGGGGGGGGGTTTGCAAGGCCATAGTATCTAGAATAAGGACGGGTTGGAAGAAGTTTAGGGAGCTGCTTCCTCTGCTGACGAAGAAGGGTTTCTTCCTGCATATGAAAGGCGGGTTATATGATGCCTGTGTGAGGTGCGCGATGCTGCATGGTAGTGAGACATGGGCAGCAACTGCAGAGGATATGCGACCGCTGGAGAGAAATGAGGCAAACATGTTCCGTTGGATGTGCATTGTCAACGTACATGAATGACCGAGCATGGATGTGTTGATAGAGAAACTGTGTCTGAGAGAGATAAATTGTAGTGTGTGGGAGAGGAGACTGCGATGGTATGGACATGTGATGCGTATGGAGGATGACCGCTGGGTAAAGAAGTTCCAGGAAATGCCAGTTGAAGGAAGACATAGTAGAGGAAGATCACGAAAAACAAGGGCAGAGGTGGTGAGAGCAGACCTCAGATTGTTGAAACTCACGGAGCAGAAGACGAAGGACTGTGACAAGTAGAGAAATGCTGTGCTGAATAGGATCCGTCCCACCCTTGCAAGCAGGGAAAAGCGGACGTAAAATGATGATGATGATACAAGGGGGTTCTGAAAAGTTCCTGGCTTTGGGTAAAAGAAAATACAGGAGGATCAGTTAAATATGATATTCAACATATTCCCCTCTCAGGTTTACACACTTATTGCAACGGTCTTACCTCCGCTGTAAAGGTAACAGCTCTGCCCTTTCATGATACCCTTGGAGCCAAGTTCTTTTCAGCAACCCCGGTATTTGTATTAACACTATTTACATAATAATTAGTCGATAAATAATTATAATTAAGGTAAATATCAATCAATCAAGATATGTTGACAACACCTGTACAATTAAATATTAGATATTAAAATTCTAAGCTACCTTTCTCACCTACCCTACTATTCCACCACCAAGTCACCCTCCTCCTTGGAGCCCTGCTCCAGCCACAGATCTTGTCTGTAGCCTTCAGCAGATTACTGTTCCTCTATATTGTAAGTCTGTATCTCCTCTTACTGTTAAAAGCATCAAGTGAGACACCTCTAAATTTGTTACTGAGTGCTCCCTGGACTTCCCTGTCCTTCTCCTCAAAGTTGCCCTCTCAGTCCACATTAGTTTAGTTCTAACTTTAAAGTTGCTAACTACTAGATGTTGAGAGGCACATTCCTCACCAGGAAGGGACTTTGTGCTTACAACCATCAATCTATTTTGTCTTTTGGTGAAAATAAAATCTATTGGACTAGTGTGCTCACCTGATCTGTAGATGATCAAGTGGTTGGCTGGTTTTCTGAAGTTTGTGTTACAGAATTCCAGGAGCTTTGACCCTTCCTCATTTCTCGTAGCAAACTCAAAGCCTTCCATGTAAATGAAATATAGACGTATATCTAACTTTATATGGCTTGCACTTGAACTAAAACAACAAAAAACTACAACCCTTACTTGCTTACAAACCCAGTGACCATATCAAATGACAACTGAAAATTTATAATATTACGGTACGACAAACATCCCACATTCAGTTTCTATGGTACCATCTCTCACTACACACACAGCCAAATAACTAGATATATAAGAGATCAGGATAACAAACAGCACTTCTCTAAAGACACTTAGTTAACAACCAGCTTGCTTTGCTGAAACATAACTATGTTGTAAGAATCTAAATAAATAGAATTACATATATCATCATCATCATCATCGTTAGCATGGGTTAGACAAACAACTGTGCATATATATAAAAGTAGAACACTGGGAGGTAATATCCGTAGTAGTAGAGCATTCAATCCATACCGAGAACAATTGTTTCACCTTATGCGGATCTGAAGATCTGCATAAGGTGAAAAACAATATACTAAAATGAATTTTAAATACCAGTGTACATAAAACATTTAGATATTAACTAAATGTAAACTCATTACACACGAGCAGAGTATAATATATATTTTCTGAAAAAAACACCCCAAAAAACCATGGCAGTGACTTCGAAGTTTCAGTGATTCCTTCTGGCTACCAGAGGAAGGAGTAATTGAAATATTTTCTTCACAATATATAAGCAAGTCTCTTCTCTATTCTCTGTTTGTGTTTGCTGCAATCCTGTTGTCGATTACCTAATTTTTGTAAACCACACCTGATGATGTCTCCAAAGTCTTACATCATGATCTGATGGTGTAACTAGGCCATAGAAATATGTGTTGTGATTTTGCAACATTAAAAGAATATTTCAATTCCAGTTGGATTAATTGGAGATGGTTGCTTTTGACAGGACCCGCTGGAAAGAGTGTTTGAGGACTCTGCCCCCATGACCCTCCAAGGAATAAGTGGGCAAAGAAGAAGCCTTCTGTTGTTTTTTAAATATCATTATCATCACCATTGTTTAATATCCATTTTCTACTAGCATCATCATCATTTAATGCCTGCTTTTCCTGCTAGCAAGGGTTGGATGGGTTTATATAGACCAAGTCAGTACTGAAGCGGAGCCACTGATGTCCCAGACTGGCCGAGGAGGTTTGTATCCTGCTTACATATGACCATTATCGAGTGCAGAGGAGAAGTTGTTGTGTCTTTTGACCACTTTACAGTGTCTTTTGACCACTTTACAGCATGTACTGGGTGCTTTTATTGTGTAGATCACCAGCACTAGGGAGAGTGTCATGTCCTTGACATAACTAAAAGATCCTCCCAATCCCTTGTTTTCCAAGCTTTCTACTGCTTTCTACATTATTTTATTTTCTACGAATTCTCTTTGTAGTACTCGTTCTTCAATAAATATTCCATCAACGAACCATTCTCTGCCACTTGTACAGTCACATGGCTCACCAACCTATCCAGAGCAAGTCTTGCAAAATACCGAGACTACTGCAGGAAATTCAGACTTACTCTATCATCCAACAGACTTTAATGTCACGCCTATTGTTGATAATCCAAAAGTGAGAATACTATTCTTCATTTAATTCATTGTTTTATTGTTCTGGTAACCACTGCCTTTGTTAACAACAAACAGATTTTCTCTCTGACTGAAGGGTGGATTATATGGTGCCTGCATCATACAATATATATAGTATATTGGTGTGTAACATATATATATATATATATTGAGAGAGAGAGAGAGAGCAAAGGTAAAACTATATATATAGGCGAAACTCCAGAGTAACAAGACTCACTTTTTAGCCTTAATTTAAATGAATATTAAAATTCTACTTTGGTATTGAGTACTTCTTTTTCTCTGCTGTCACCCACATACGTATATATATATATATATATATATAAAGAAACGTTCATATTTACATGTCTGTCTGTACACACGTTTTTCTCTCTCCAGATAATGAAAGTGATACCTCTGAAATATGAAGCAAAGTCTTTACCCATTGCTCCTTATGGATGTAAGTCAAGGAATTTCATTCACATATTTAATTTTACATTTTTTCATGACAATATCCTTGATAGTGTCATTATTATAACCACCCTAACCACTGTAATCACCACCACAAGTTTTTTTCAAGTCTGGTACTTATTTTATTGATCTCTGTTGTCAAACTGCTAAGTTACAGGACATGTTGAGGGAGAATGAAATAAAAATGAAAGTGGAAGTAAGTAGAGCAAGAAAGATATGGCTAAAGGTGGTAGGGAAGGAATTGAAAGCTAGGGGCTTGATGAATGCAGAAAATAGGGAAAACTGGAGTTGATTGTCAAAGGGCTTTCCAGACAAACTTCTGCTTTAACAGGGAAAATAACCTTGAAATGATTGTTGTTGTTTTTGTTAAGCTGTAACAACTCTAATCCTTTTTGACTTTGTTTTTTTTAAAAACATTTTTGTTATTTCAGGGGAAAAATTATTGACTTTATCTGATAAAGTTTACCAAAAACACATGAACCAGATCGTTGATATATTTCTAAATACAGAAAAAGGCCCACCCACTCAAAAGCGTAACAACTTCATAAACTATCTTGGAACACTGGCCCCTAATTCTACCATTGCCAATTCCTTGGTTAAACAGGGAATGTTGACTCATTTGGCAAGACAAACAAAAGAAAATTATCATACTGACATGTAAGTAGATGTTGATCCCTCATCTGACATTTTCAGTCTGTCTACATGTATGATGTTCTCTGATATTTTGTGTTTTAGGGTTAGGGTCAAGATAAACTGTGCCCTTCATCCTTTCAAGGTAGATAAAGTACCAGTCCAAATTCTCTCTCCCTCTCTCTGTGTAAGAGAGAGGGAGAGAGAGAGTGACAGAAATTGGCTTCAATTCCTCCTCTATTTCGAATTGTCATGTAATAATTTTTCAGCCAATCCCCATATTAACACGAACAAGCTTTTCAAACCACAATAATTATATAATAGCTCCAAATGGGATTATGTCTGAAGCAGACATATTTGGGTATATTGGTATTTCATGTGATATATATAATATACACTGTATAGTTGGGTATATTGGTATTTCATGTGATATATATAATATACACTGTATAGTTGGTTATATTGGTATTTCATGTGATATATATAATATACACTGTATAGTTGGCTATATTGGTATTTCATGTGATATATATAATATACACTGTATAGTTGGCTATAATGGTATTTCATGTGATATATATAATATACACTGTATAGTTGGGTATATTGGTATTTCATGTGATATATATAATATACACTGTATAGTTGGGTATATTGGTATTTCATGTGATATATATAATATACACTGTATAGTTGGCTATATTGGTATTTCATGTGATATATATAATATACACTGTATAGTTGGGTATATTGGTATTTCATGTGATATATATAATATACACTGTATAGTTGGCTATATTGGTATTTCATGTGATATATATAATATACACTGTATAGTTGGCTATATTGGTATTTCATGTGATATATATAATATACACTGTATAGTTGAGTATATTGGTATTTCATGTGATATATATAATATACACTGTATAGTTGGCTATATTGGTATTTCATGTGATATATATAATATACACTGTATAGTTGGCTATATTGGTATTTCATGTGATATATATAATATACACTGTATAGTTGGCTATATAGGTATTTCATGTGATATATATAATATACACTGTATAGTTGGGTATATTGGTATTTCATGTGATATATATAATATACACTGTATAGTTGGTTATATTGGTATTTCATGTGATATATATAATATACACTGTATAGTTGGGTATATTGGTATTTCATGTGATATATATAATATACACTGTATAGTTGGCCTTATTGGTATTTCATGTGATATATATAATATACACTGTATAGTTGGCTATATTGGTATTTCATGTGATATATATAATATACACTGTATAGTTGGCTATATTGGTATTTCATGTGATATATATAATATACACTGTATAGTTGGGTATATTGGTATTTCATGTGATATATATAATATACACTGTATAGTTGGCTATATTGGTATATCATGTGATATATATAATATACACTGTATAGTTGGGTATATTGGTATTTCATGTGATATATATAATATACACTGTATAGTTGGCCTTATTGGTATTTCATGTGATATATATAATATACACTGTATAGTTGGCTATATTGGTATTTCATGTGATATATATAATATACACTGTATAGTTGGTTATATTGGTATTTCATGTGATATATATAATATACACTGTATAGTTGGGTATATTGGTATTTCATGTGATATATATAATATACACTGTATAGTTGGCTATATTGGTATTTCATGTGATATATATAATATACACTGTATAGTTGGCTATAATGGTATTTCATGTGATATATATAATATACACTGTATAGTTGGCTATAATGGTATTTCATGTGATATATATAATATACACTGTATAGTTGGCTATATTGGTATTTCATGTGATATATATAATATACACTGTATAGTTGGCTATATTGGTATTTCATGTGATATATATAATATACACTCTATAGTTGGCTATATTGGTATTTCATGTGATATATATAATATACACTGTATAGTTGGCTATATTGGTATTTCATGTGATATATATAATATACACTCTATAGTTGGCTATATTGGTATTTCATGTGATATATATAATATACACTCTATAGTTGGCTATATTGGTATTTCATGTGATATATATAATATACACTGTATAGTTGGCTATATTGGTATTTCATGTGATATATATAATATACACTCTATAGTTGGCTATATTGGTATTTCATGTGATATATATAATATACACTGTATAGTTGGTTATATTGGTATTTCATGTGATATATATAATATACACTGTATAGTTGGCTATATTGGTATTTCATGTGATATATATAATATACACTCTATAGTTGGCTATATTGGTATTTCATGTGATATATATAATATACACTCTATAGTTGGCTATATTGGTATTTCATGTGATATATATAATATACACTGTATAGTTGGCTATATTGGTATTTCATGTGATATATATAATATACACTGTATAGTTGGGTATATTGGTATTTCATGTGATATATATAATATACACTGTATAGTTGGCTATATTGGTATTTCATGTGATATATATAATATACACTCTATAGTTGGCTATATTGGTATTTCATGTGATATATATAATATACACTGTATAGTTGGCTATATTGGTATTTCATGTGATATATATAATATACACTCTATAGTTGGCTATATTGGTATTTCATGTGATATATATAATATACACTGTATAGTTGGTTATATTGGTATTTCATGTGATATATATAATATACACTGTATAGTTGGCTATATTGGTATTTCATGTGATATATATAATATACACTCTATAGTTGGCTATATTGGTATTTCATGTGATATATATAATATACACTGTATAGTTGGCTATATTGGTATTTCATGTGATATATATAATATACACTCTATAGTTGGCTATATTGGTATTTCATGTGATATATATAATATACACTGTATAGTTGGCTATATTGGTATTTCATGTGATATATATAATATACACTGTATAGTTGGGTATATTGGTATTTCATGTGATATATATAATATACACTGTATAGTTGGCTATATTGGTATTTCATGTGATATATATATAATATACACTGTATAGTTGGCTATATTGGTATATCATGTGATATATATAATATACACTGTATAGTTGGCTATATTGGTATATCATGTGATATATATAATATACACTGTATAGTTGGCTATATTGGTATTTCATGTGATATATATAATATACACTATATAGTTGGCTATATTGTTATTTCATGTGATATATATAATATACACTGTATAGTTGGCTATATTGGTATTTCATGTGATATATATAATATACACTCTATAGTTGGCTATATTGGTATTTCATGTGATATATATAATATACACTGTATAGTTGAGTATATTGGTATTTCATGTGATATATATAATATACACTGTATAGTTGGGTATATTGGTATTTCATGTGATATATATAATATACACTGTATAGTTGGGTATATTGGTATTTCATGTGATATATATAATATACACTGTATAGTTGGGTATATTGGTATTTCATGTGATATATATAATATACACTGTATAGTTGGCTATATTGGTATTTCATGTGATATATATAATATACACTGTATAGTTGGCTATATTGGTATTTCATGTGATATATATAATATACACTGTATAGTTGGGTATATTGGTATTTCATGTGATATATATAATATACACTGTATAGTTGGCTATAATGGTATTTCATGTGATATATATAATATACACTGTATAGTTGGCTATAATGGTATTTCATGTGATATATATAATATACACTGTATAGTTGGGTATATTGGTATTTCATGTGATATATATAATATACACTGTATAGTTGGGTATATTGGTATTTCATGTGATATATATAATATACACTGTATAGTTGGCTATATTGGTATTTCATGTGATATATATAATATACACTGTATGGTATATTGGTTTTTCATGTGATATATATAATATACACTGTATAGTTGGGTATATTGGTATTTCATGTGATATATATAATATACACTGTATGGTATATTGGTATTTCATGTGATATATATAATATACACTGTATAGTTGGGTATATTGGTATTTCATGTGATATATATAATATACACTGTATGGTATATTGGTATTTCATGTGATATATATAATATACACTGTATAGTTGGCTATAATGGTATTTCATGTGATATATATAATATACACTGTATAGTTGGGTATATTGGTATTTCATTTTGTTTATGTACAATGGATTCTTCCCTTGGGAGTCAGGTGGTTCTCCCTTAACCCTTTAGCATTTAAACCGGCCATATCCGGCCAGAATTTTCTCACCTCTTTCTATTCAAACCGGTTGTAAACAGTCACTCATACCAACATTAAGGTATTGTTCTCAAAATAAATATCAAAATCTTGTAGGTTCAACATTATGTGAGATAATTATGAAGATAAAGCCTTTACCTCAAAAATACAATAGTATATATAGAGTAATGTAAATGCTAAAGGGTTAAGAATCACTGGTACGGAAAGTTAAATTTGCATGTTTTTTGTTCTCACCATAATATAACTTGTTTATTGCTACTTGTAGAAGATCTAAACTGAGTCGCATTACAGCTCTTCTGGTAAATTCCACAACAGAAATTGATGACTCTGTAAACCTATCAGAGGTGAGTATTGCTATTATTTTAGTAACATTTCTGATCAAATTTACTGATGCTTTTCACAGTTCATCTACAGTCATTTTTCTGTGGCTCAGTGGTTAGGGTGCTGGACTCACAAATGTAAGGTCCTGAGTTTGATTCCCATATTGAGCAGCACGTTGTGTTCTTCAACAAGAAACTTTAATTCATGTTGCTCCAGTGCACTCAGCTGGAAAAATAATTTGCGACGACACTAGTTCCAAAATATATTACATTTGCCTTTCCCATGGACACAATCTTATAGTTTATTTAGTGTGTCTATAGTATATATATATATATATATATATATATATTTATATATAGTATTTATAATGTATATACATGTATAGTACATATGAGTTGCGACAGCACTAGTACCAAGTTTTATCAATTTTTGTCTTTCCCTTTGACATCAGTATTGTGTGTGTCTATAGTATATATATATATATATATATATATATATATATATATATATATATATATATATATATATATATTTATATATAGTATTTATAATGTATATACATGTATAGTACATATGAGTTGCGACAGCACTAGTACCAAGTTTTATCAATTTTTGTCTTTCCCTTTGACATCAGTATTGTGGAGAGGAGAGACTTGTATGTATGAGTGACTGCTGGTTTTCTACAAAACATCCTGCTCAGGCTTGTGCTTTGGAGATACAAACCCATGATCAATTAATCAGGGATTTGTCACTCATGGCTGAAGAGGGCCCTTTCCTTTTTTCTGTTGACACTTGTAAAATACTCAGTGACTTTTCAGTAATTTTTTGCTATTTTTTAATGCAAATGATTGAATTTGTCTTTTTTGCAGCCAATCACTATATTTAGTGAATTACTCCGTGACAATCTTAAAAATGGTAAACTGCGGCATAGCTTATTACCTGCTGTTGGAGAACTACTCTTTCTTGTGGCTAGTCAGGTTAGTGTTATTATCATCCTCTTCTGTCCACTTGATGCAGTATCACCCCCTTGACCCTTTTTGATATGGCTTCTACAATGGGGTGCTCTTCCTATCACCAACCACCTTACAGGATGTTCTGGGTGCATTTATCATGACACCAATACTCGAGAAGTTGTCGTCATTGATTCAACTGAAGACCCCTTGAGGTGTTGCCAAGTGTGTGTATGAGTGTAGGGGGAGGGGAATTTAATTTGACAGGGTTAGGGGCGGTAGATGTGAGGGGAGACATCCAGCACTGTGGGAGGTACAGTAGTGATAACAGCTACTAGAGGGCTACGACTGGTGTCAAGGGGTAAGGGGGATATCTAGAGTAGAGTGGGAGGATGGGTCGATTGTGACACTGGATAGAGTGTGGAATATGGGTGTTAGGATTTAGAAGGGGTAAAAGTAACCCTGGAGTAAGGTTGGAGGTGTACAGTGATGCTGAGAATAGCTATAGTAGGGGCAGAGGTGCAGTAATAGCGATGATAGCTTGTAAGGAGTGATAGCCAGGGGTGGATATTTGGCTGTGTCAGGTCAAGTTTTAGGTTGGTCGACAGGTTTTTCACCAACACAGCATGTTGCCAGTCCTTATTATCCTTGGTCACATATATAATATGGTCACATGATGCATATAGCAGTACCAGGAGTTGTTAGTGGGAAGAAGCTGCTGTAGAGAAAGGCCAAGGAAATCATCAGTAGAAATGGTGAGAGTGGATCTGAAAATACTGACCTTCACAGAGATGACAAAGGAATGTAATGAGTGAAGGAAGCTGTGTTGGGAATGAGCCATGTAAACATGGAGAAACAGTTGTTATAAGGATGATGATAAATATATTGTAAGTAGCTGTCACTTATTGATATAAAAGAAATAGATTATTTCTCCACATATAGAGGTCTGTATCAGACTATGTTTGAAACCTGTAAAACATATACTGGTATATATCTTACAACAACTGCATTCTGTGAAGGGAAAGTGCTGCTGCCATGATAAAATGCACTCAGTCTACTCTGTGAAGTGGTAGTGCTGCTGCCATGATAAAATGCACTCAGTCTACTCTGTGAAGTGGTACCTAATCAACTTTGTAAAATGGTTGCCAAAGGAAGGGCATCTAGCCATAGAAATCAGGCCTGTCATCCTACCTGTCTAGTTTCAGAATATAACAACGTGTCTCACCTATGCCAGCATAAAAATGAACATAAGACGGTAATGAGGAAGATGATGATTTTCCTACTGGCATGGGTTGGATAGGTTGTCATGATTTGAGTCAGTTCTTATTCTGAATAAACTACCCTCGACCACATCACACGCAGATGTTTCAGATTTTGGCATGGTTTCTACGGCTGGATATCCTGCCTAACACAGACAACTTTACAAAGTGTATTAGGTGCATTTATTATGGCACCAGCACTAGTGAGGTTGTCATATTCTCAATAAAACTAAAGAGTTCCTTCTACTTTACATTACTCTATTATGTGTTCCAGCCGACAGGCTGAGGCCATGCTGCGGCACTATCTGATCTCTAGTATAGTTGATTACTAAAAACTTTCCTCAAAAGTTTTGGTATACCCTCTCACTCAATAATATTACAAAAGATTTTCATTTATTTGTTTTCAGCGACTATTTATACTGCCATAAATAATGTTGTACAAGTCAATTTTTTAAAGCCTTGCAAGCTTTCTCCAGAACTAGGGGTCAACTTTTAGGGGTGAGAGAGGTAAAATGGGAATCTTTACTGCCAAGTAGTAAACAATTTTCATAATTAGCCACATGGGTTTGGTGTCACTACTGGCTGTTTACATCACTAAATAACAGAGTGTAATGGTTAATAACATTTACATAAGTACTTTGTAGGTTTATAACCATGATTTACTATATCATATACAGTATATATATCATAATCTTGATTTGCTATAGTACTAATGAAAGACACTGCCTATGTGTTTCAATTAAATTTTGAAAATAATGAAAATCTGGAGGAATTTAATGAAATAACTTATATTTTCATTAATGAGCTGATGTTTGGAACATTACTTAAACATTTTTTAAATAAAATTATGCTGAAAAGTTTTAATATAAGTATGAATATTTATAAATGGACAGTTTTCTATCATAAAACCAGAGCAGTTTCAGGTGGGTTGGTGCCAAAAGGGTTCATCATCATCGTTTAACATCCATCTTCCACGCTAACATGGGTTATGGTTTGATTTACAGTCATCAAGTACTATAGTTTACTCAGGTGTTTTGTAGGTGTTCTATTGTATTTTACTATAATACACATTAGGCATGTTTTAATCAACAGTTAGGACAACCCTAGGGCAATCCTCAATAAGAACAACCTCAGTAGACTTTGTCATATGTTTTGAGGGTTAACTTGTATATTAGGTATAGACCCAACACAGAATACTGAACTAGTAATGTTAAACCGTACTCATATGCCATAATTTAAAGTAGTTGATTTATGAAAGTGAGAATCAGAACTGAGAGAAAATGAAAATATTAAAAAAGAAAATTCTGTAAAATTATATTTGATATACAAAAACTCATAATTTTAAATATTTCTTATGAAGAGCACTGTCAATGATTTTCACATTGTTGAAAAAATCAAGATTTTGGAAAGATTTATATCTGACAGAAAAATTTAGGAATCAATTTCTAATTAAAGTATATATGAAGTTTTGTATTGTATTTGGTTTTGTTGTTATTTTAGGAAAGTCAAAGAGGTGAGAGTATTGAAAATTGGTCCGTTCCTGCCATGACCTCTACAATTATTGGTAAATGTTGTAGAGAAGAGGTCAGTGATATTTTGTTTCAATATTTAACATGTCAATAATAAGGATTTCATAATCATCATCATTGTTGTTTTAACGTCTGCTTTGCTGTTAGCAAGGGTTAGACAGGGTTACGTAGACCAGGTCAGTACTGAAGCGGAGCCCCTGATCTCATCATCTTATCTTTAGCCTTGGAAAGTCCATTGTTGTACATAGGCCTTCTGCAAGCTGTGCCATTTTTGTTGATCTTGAGCCATTCCTGTCCAAAATATTTCAATTTTCTCAAGATTATCTCACCATCTGGACTTCTGGTGGCCTCAGTTTCTTGTGTGACCTCGTGGGATCCAGAAATTGACATGGTGGTCCATCTTTTGTCAGTCATTCTGGCAATGTGTCCCACCCACTTTTTGCTTTGCTAATGATTTCTAGAATGTCACAAACTTTTGTTGGATCCATTTTTCTCAATCCTTTCAGGGTTGATAAAATAAAGAGTCAATCAAATACTGGGGTTTAATTAATCAATTTTCACCTCTCCACGAGTTGTTGGCCTTGTGCCTGAATTAGAAATAATAATATTGTTGTCTTTTCAGGGGGATCTCATTGTGAACCATTTAGCTGCTAAAATAATTGAGAATGTTACCACAACGTTTGGTCTTCATGCTCAGGTAAGTTTAAACCTGAAAAATACAGGTATGTTAAACTGGGCTAATTTCTGCTTCTGAAGTATCTTTAAAATAAAAATATATATCATTTATTTTATATATGGAGATTTATTCCACTGATAAGTGAATGCAATATAGAATATTTATGTGGATGTACTCAGTAAATAAGGTGTATTTTCTATGTATTTATTAATGCTCTAACCACTAAACCATGCACCTTCATTTAACTAGAGGGTCCGTCGAGCTGCCGATTATTGAGTCGGGTAGGATCGATACAGATCGAACCTTGAGCTGATCAGTGGCGAAACGCGTGTCACCTATCAATAAATGCAATGAAGGAGTAATCAATCGTCCTTGTTATCCTTTCAATATATATATATATATATATATATATATATATGATGAAGGACTAGTGTCCGAAACGTTAAGACCCTCTTCCTGCTATATCAAGCGTTAACCTAATATATCCCTTCCATACACTGTACCAATTGTGTTGTTATTTCTGTTTACCTTTTACATATATATATATATATGTAATGAATGATGATGATGATGATGTAATACAGAATACCCCAGTAATACAGAATACCCCCCCCCCCCCACAGGTACAAGCCGAAGCTGAAGCATATAGACAATATGCGCCCACACCCTCTCACTACAAAGTGGTCGGCAAAAAAAGCACCCAGCCCACACTGTACAGTGGACGTGTAGGCGCCACGGAAAAAAAGCACCCAGCACTCACTGTAAATGAGGTTGGTGTTAGGAAGGGCATCCAGCTGTAGAAATCAAGCCAGAATCAGTTCCCGTATGAGCAAGACAAGGTCAGCCGACCGGACACTGCCCACAACAGGACAACCCGTCTAACCCATGCTAGCGTGGAAGAACGGACGTAAAACGGTGGTGGTGGTGATGATGATGATGATGATATATATATATATAATAATTGTTTCTACTTTAGGCACAAGGCCAGCAATTACCCAGTGCATTACTGGTACTTTATTTTATCGACCCCGTAAGGATGAAAGGCAAAGTCAACCTCGGCGGGATTTGAACTCAGATCGTAAAGGGACGTAACTATGCTGGAAAGCATGGCGTCCGACCCTCTACCGATACTGATAAATGTGAAGACTAAAATCCAAAGTGAAGGTGCATGGTTTAGTGGTTAGAGCACCGGGCTTACAATACTGAGGTTGTGAGTTTGATTCTCAGACCAGGCTTTGAACAAAACACTTTATTTCACATTGCTCCAGCTCACTCAGCCGTAGCAATGAGTTTACCCAGCTATGGGTTAAAAACCTGCAATTGGCCAAGTGTAGTGAGTACAGTTACACCTCTGACATGACCAAAACCCAAACAGAAAACAGTGGAGGTGAATCAGGGAGGGTTCCTCTGGTAGGAGTGAAAAGGCCCTGGATTGAATATGGATTGAATATTAATTGAAGTTTAATTAGTCTCAGTGAGTGGATAAAATATATAGATAAAATATCACTCAGAGAAGCAATATTACATTTAAGTGAGAAAAACTCTATTTATGGGAGTATAAGCCAGACAAAAAAATATTTTAGTTAGTCTCACCAATATAAAGATCTCCTTACCATGTGTAAAAAAATTGGAATTACCAATAATTGAAGAATCCGCAATACTCTTCAGTATGACCAAGAAATTATACTTTGAAACGGTATGTATAATTTCTTGGTCAATATATATATATAAATATATATATATATATATATATATATATATATATATATATATATAGGAACGAGTAGGACCCCTATTGAGTACTTTGGTGCATTATGGTCCATCTGGTTCCTTACCACATTTCCTTTGTTATATATATATATATATATTTAGGGATTGTAATGTCCAGTTACTGTAGATTCATCAGAGTGAGCACTTGATACATAGTTTCCAGTATGTTTATTGGTGTTGTACTAAGCAGAGTGTAATGCTAATAATTATAAAAAAGATGAAGTGTTAGATCTTCATTACCATAGCAGAAGTCCGATGAGCTTTTGATTCCAGATCGATACAGATTGAACCTTGAGCTAATCAGTTGTGAAACATGCATCACACCTCTTTAAACATAATGAAGATCGAACACTTGGTCCTTTTTATTATCATCAGTATATATATTTATATATATATCATCATCATCATCATCATCATCATTTTATGTCCGCTTTTCCCTGTTTGCAAGGGTGGGATGGGTCTTATTCAGCACAGCATCTCTCCACTTGTCACGGTCCCTTGTCATCTCCACCGTGAGCTTCAGCGATCTGAGGTCTGTTTTCACCACCCCCGCCCATGTTTTTCGTGGTCTACCTCTACCATGTCTTCCTTCAACTGGCATTTCCTATATATATGTGTGTGTGTGTGTGTATGAGGTGCTTTTTGATGTTTGTTTTTTAATTTCATATCAAATATCTAGATTTTTAAATGGAATTTGTGTTTATCTTTTTCAGAAATTTGTCTCAAATGAGATTGGCCAATCACTTTGGTATCTTTACAAGCAAACAGCCATAGATTCCTTACAGATTACAGTCATATTGGTAAATATGGGGGAATTGTTTATGAAACTGAAGGGAAAGCAATATGCTTCATGTGTGAGAAGTGACATAAGTCATGTGAGCAAGACATGGGTGATGAACATGAAACAACAGAGAAGGCTGAGAAGAATGGTCCACTGGATGAGTGCAATCAGGGTTGGATTTAGACCATTGGGGACCCAGGGCACTTTAGGTTTTGGGGCCCCTCTTACACAAAAAATTATTATACACAGCAACCCCCCAATTTTACATATCAAAGCTAGCTTGGTGCAAGTAATTGGAATTGAAAAGTTATACAGGCATTAAATAAAAAAATTCTAACCTAAAACCAAAAAGCCCAGCCGAGAGCACAAATAAATTGCTATGGTTGTCACTGATGGGGCTTTCCACTGCAGGGTGCCCAGGGCAATTGTCCCCTTTGCTTCCTATTAAATCTTGCCCTGAGAACACAAACAATGAATTATATTCGATAATGGGAATAGAACCAGTGATGAATATTGTGAAGAGAAATAGAATGAGTTGGTTGATCCTTGTGTTGAGGTAGGATGAAAGTGGTTGTGTGAGAGGAGTCATGGGAACGAATGTGGAAGGAAGTAGTGAAAGGGGAAGACCAAGAAAGATATGGCTAAAGATAATGGAGGAAGAAATGAAAGTCAGAGGGTAGGTGATGGGGAATGCAGATGACAGGGCAAAGTGGAAGAGCTTGTTATGGAGCCCTGAAAGGCTAACGCTTATTTAAGCAACCTCGGGGTTTTGGGTTCAGTTCTGTTATACAGTCTTGGGCAAGTGTCTTTTCTTATTGCCACAGGTTGACCAAGTGGAATTTGGTTGATGGAAACTACAGAAGTCTGTTGTGTGCGTGTGTGTATGTGTGTGTGTATATTTGTGTGTTTGTGTGTGTTTATTTGTGTGTGTGTATTTATGTGTGTGCATGTGTATTTGTGTTAGTGTGTGTGTGTGTGGGTGTGTGTGTGTATGTATGAGTGAGTGTGTGTCAGTGTCAATTTTTACATTTGTGTCATCACATAGCAGTTTGATGAAATAATTGTTCAGATTGATATGGTCAACTAAATGAAGGCAGTACTCCAGCATGGCCAGAGTCTAGTGACTGAAACCAGTAAAATAATAAATGTATGTGGCTCCATTATGAGAAAGAATTTCTGTAATTTAGAAAAAATAAAGTAAATACGCAAACACTCAGGCACACACCAAACAGAATACACACACACCAAACAGAATACACACACACACACACACCAAACAGAATACACACACACACCAAACAGAATACACACACACACATATACCAAACAGAATGCACACACACACCAAACAATACACACACACACACACACACACCAAACAGAATACACACACACACACCAAACAGAATACACACACACACACACCAAACAATACAGACACACACACCAAACAGAATACACACAAACACACCAAACAGAATACACACACACACACACACACCAAACAATACACACACACATCAAACAGAATACACACACACACATAAGCACACACCAAACAGAATACACACACACACACCAAACAGAATACACACACCAAACAGAATACACACACACACACCAAAAGAATACACACACACACACCAAACAGAATACACACACAAGCACACACCAAACAGAATACACACACACACAGAACAGAATACACACACACACACCAAACAGAACACACACACACGCACACACACCAAACAATAGACACACACACACACACACACACATGTGCAAACAGAGACAAAAAAACAAAAACAATAGAAACACAACTGGAGGAAATACACCGATAATCATGGAAGATGTCACAGAAATGTGTGACGAAAGAACTTTAATAAATTATATTTATATTTATATTTTGAACTGTTGGGCAATCAATGATAAACAATGATTGCTATCTAAATTATTTATAAAAATATAAAAATATACTGAAGTGAAAACCAAACAGTGAGTGTGTTTTATTATTATTTTTATGAAGGGCGGTGGATTGGCAGTATCGGTGGAGGGTCGGACGCCATGCTTTCCAGCATAGTTTCGTCCCTTTACGATCTGAGTTCATAAAAATAATAATTGTTTCTACTTTAGGCACAAGGCCAGCAATTAAATCCCGCCGAGGTTAACTTTGCCTTTCATCCTTACGGAGTCGATAAAATAAAGTACCAGTAATGCACTGGGTAATTGCTGGCCTTGTGCCTAAAGTAGAAACAATTATTATTTTTATGAATATTAAGACATGACCCTCCCAAAATATAAAAATATATACAATTTCATAATTATGACATTTTTGAATTTTTTTTTCTGTATATTCTTCTTAATTTAGGCATTGTGTCGAATAACCAGATTATCTGTGAGTGTGTTCCAGAATGTTCTTGATTCTGTTGGTGTGGCCAGTATGGTGGATACCTTTTCAATTGGCATCAGTCGTATACAACAGGCAACAATCACAATGTTTGGTGCACTCCTCAGTGCAGGTTATTGTGTTCCTCGTCTACTTCAAGATAAGGTATCTCTATACTCTTGGGTCTCGAATAATTGTAAAGCCCACACTCCACTCCTACCCTTATTCCACCCCACTCCTACCCTTATTCCACCCCACTCCTACCCTTATTCCACCCCAGCCCTCACTCTAAACCCCCCCTCCCACCTAATAAATTTTGCTAATTTATCTCCGACGAAATTTTATTCTAAGTGGTAACATTCCTGCAACAATTAATTTTCTTTCATCATCATCATCATTTCATTTTTCGTCCGCTTTTTCCCTGCTTGCAAGGGTGGGACGGGAACTGATTCTGGCTTGATTTCTATGCTGGATGCCCTTCCTAACACCAACCTCATTTCCAGTGAGTGCTGGGTGCTTTTTGCCGTGGCACCTCCACGACCACTTGGCAGTGGAATGATAGGGACCCCAGTCCCTATCATCTCATTTCTACAGCTGAGTAAACTGGAGCAATGTGAAATAAAGTGTCTTGCTCAAGGAAACAACACATCACCCGGTCTGAGAATTGAACTCACAACCTTTTGATTGCAAGGCCAATGCTCTAACCACGTGCCTCCACCTTCTTTATACATTAAAAAACATTATACATAAAAAAGTACATCACTAGAAATCTCATAGATTATATAATAAATAGGATGGGTTGGGGGTCTCAATATGTAAACTAAGCAACTAATTCTGGTTTTTAAAAAAATAAACAGACAACCTAGAAATATTACTCCCCCCACTCTCCCCCCTATTATTAGTGACCTAAGAGGACATTTTATACTATATTTGCTCTCTTTTTACTCTCCTTTACTCCCCATATTGACGTTGGCTCAATGAATTCTTTCCATCCAGATTTTAAGGGATTTTTCAGGTGGTCACAAGGCAAAGTCATTAAGTCATCATATTAAATGACTAGCTATTCCAGCTTGCTGCACTCTGAGTTCAAATCTTGCTGAGGTCAACTTTTCCTTTCATCCTTTCAGTGTTGATAAATAAAGTACCAGCCCACTGATGGAATTATTAATAAGCCAGTACCTGATCCGGCTCTGTATACAAACCTTGTCCCATTCTGCCAAGTGTTACAACTGACAGGCAGGATCAGCAATGGAAAAACCAATGAAAACATTGTTTCCTTGGTCCAATATGACAATTGGCTCCTTTTCGTATTTTCATTGGTTTTGATGATGAGTGTTCTATCATTATCATTATCATCACCATATAATGTCCATTTTTCCACACTAGCATGGGCTAGACGAATTGTCCCACTGTGAGTCAAGTCAGATTAGTGATCATGTCTTGCTCATATAGAACTGTTTTTGGTTTGGTTTCTACAGTTGGATATATATGTATATATATACATAGAGCTGAGTTGTGTGTTAAGGATGGATAAAAGTGACTGGGTGAGAAGAGGGATAGAAATGAATGTGGAAGGAAGTAGAGAAAAGGGAAGACCTAGCAAGACATGGCTAAAGATAATGGAGGAGAAAATGAAAGCCAAAGTTTTAGTGAGGGGTGATATAGTGGATAAGGCAAAACATAAAAGCTTACCATGGGCCCCTGCAAGGCTAAGCCTTACTTTAGCAAGGAAAAATGGCCATAAAACGTTTGTTATGAATTTTTCGTTTTATTTTCGGAAGAAAATGTTTGTAATTTTATAACTTTTTTTTTCCAGTTATTTTTGAATCAAGTGATTCACTTACTTGATCATCCATCTGACATCATCAGAGCTAAAGCATTCTTTGTTATTCACCTCCTGATCAAACACAGTCCCAACATCTTGTTAACTTGTTGTAAATCAAAGTAAGATTTCTTCTTTATTCTGCATCATCATTGAATTGAGTTTACTCAGATTTCAGTAGATGAAGTCACAGCAGAACACACTTCTAATTTGACAGCTGATGTCGAACACATTTCTAGTTTGACAACTGATGTAGAACATAGTTCTAGTTTGACAGCTGATGTCGAACACATTTCTAGGTTGACAGCTAATGTAGAACACACTTCTAGTTTGACAACTGATGTAGAACAACTTCTAGTTTGACAACTGATGTAGAACACACTTCTAATTTGACAGCTGATGTCGAACACATTTCTAGGTTGACTGCTGATGTAGAACATAGTTCTAGTTTGACAGCTCATGTAGAACACACTTCTAGTTTGACAGCTAATGTAGAACACACTTCTAGTTTGACAACTGATGTAGAACACACTTCTAGTTTGACAACTGATGTAGAACACACTTCTAGGTTGACAACTGATGTATAGAACACACTTCTAGTTTGACAGCTGATGTAGAACACACTTCTAGTTTGACAGCTGATGTATAGAACACACTTCTAGGTTGACAGCTGATGTAGAACACACTTCTAGTTTGACAGCTGATGTAGAACACACTTCTAGTTTGACAACTGATGTAGAACACACTTCTAGTTTGACAACTGATGTAGAACACACTTCTAGGTTGACAACTGATGTATAGAACACACTTCTAGTTTGACAGCTGATGTAGAACACACTTCTAGTTTGACAGCTGATGTATAGAACACACTTCTAGGTTGACGGCTGATGTAGAACACACTTCTAGTTTGACAGCTGATGTAGAACACACTTCTAGTTTGACAACTGATGTAGAACACACTTCTAGTTTGACAGCTGATGTAGAACACACTTCTAGGTTGACAGCTGATGTAGAACACACTTCTAGTTTGACAGCTGATGTAGAACACACTTCTAGTTTGACAGCTGATGTAGAACACACTTCTAGTTTGACAGCTGATGTATAGAACACACTTCTAGTTTGACAACTGATGTAGAACACACTTCTAGGTTGACAACTGATGTAGAACACACTTCTAGTTTGACAAGTGATGTAGAACAGTTCTAGTTGGACAACTGATGTAGAACACACTTCTAGTTTGACAACTGATGTAGAACACACTTCTAGGTTGACAGCTGATGTAGAACACACTTCTAGTTTGACAGCTGATGTAGAACACACTTCTAGTTTGACAGCTGAAGTAGAACACACTTCTAGTTTGACAGCTGATGTAGAACACACTTCTAGTTTGACAGCTGATGTAGAACACACTTCTAGTTTGACAACTGATGTAGAACACACTTCTAGGTTGACAGCTGATGTAGAACACACTTCTAGTTTGACAGCTGATGTAGAACACACTTCTAGTTTGACAGCTGATGTTACACTTCTAGTTTGACAGCGGATGTAGAACCCACTTCTAGTTTGACAACCGATGTAGAACACATTTCTAGTTTGACAGCTGATGTAGAACACACTTTTAGTTTGACAGCTGATGTAGAACACACTTCTAGTTTGACAGCTGATGTAGAACACACTTCTAGTTTGACAGCTGATGTAGAACACACTTCTAGTTTGACAGCTGATGTAGAACACACTTCTAGTTTGACAAGTGATGTAGAACAGTTCTAGTTGGACAACTGATGTAGAACACACTTCTAGTTTGACAGCTGATGTAGAACACACTTCTAGGTTGACAGCTCATGTAGAACACACTTCTAGGTTGACAGCTGATGTAGAACACACTTCTAGGTTGACAACTGATGTAGAACACACTTCTAGTTTGACAACTGATGTAGAACACACTTCTAGGTTGACAGCTAATGTAGAACACACTTCTAGTTTGACAACTGATGTAGAACACACTTCTAGGTTGACAGCTCATGTAGAACACACTTCTAGGTTGACAGCTGATGTAGAACACACTTCTAGTTTGACAACTGATGTAGAACACACTTCTAGGTTGACAGCTGATGTAGAACACACTTCTAGTTTGACAACTGATGTAGAACACACTTCTAGTTTGACAACTGATGTAGAACACACTTCTAGGTTGACAGCTGATGTAGAACACACTTCTAGTTTGACAGCTGATGTAGAACACACTTCTAGTTTGACAGCTGATGTTACACTTCTAGTTTGACAGCGGATGTAGAACACACTTCTAGTTTGACAGCTGATGTAGAACACACTTCTAGTTTGACAGCTGATGTAGAACACACTTCTAGTTTGACAACTGATGTAGAACACACTTCTAGTTTGACAGCTGATGTAGAACACACTTCTAGTTTGACAGCTGATGTAGAACACACTTCTAGTTTGACAGCTGAAGTAGAACACACTTCTAGTTTGACAGCTGATGTTACACTTCTAGTTTGACAGCTGATGTAGAACACACTTCTAGTTTGACAGCTGATGTAGAACACACTTCTAGTTTGACAACTGATGTAGAACACACTTCTAGTTTGACAGCTGATGTAGAACACACTTCTAGTTTGACAGCTGATGTAGAACACACTTCTAGTTTGACAGCTGAAGTAGAACACACTTCTAGTTTGACAGCTGATGTTACACTTCTAGTTTGACAGCTGATGTAGAACACACTTCTAGTTTGACAGCTGATGTAGAACACACTTCTAGTTTGACAACTGATGTAGAACACACTTCTAGTTTGACAGCTGATGTAGAACACACTTCTAGTTTGACAGCTGATGTAGAACACACTTCTAGTTTGACAACTGATGTAGAACACACTTCTAGTTTGACAACTGATGTAGAACACACTTCTTGTTTGACAGCTGATGTAGAACACACTTCTAGTTTGACAACTGATGTAGAACACACTTCTAGTTTGACAGCTGATGTAGAACACACTTCTAGTTTGACAACTGATGATGTAGCAGGAATGACTTTATCTGCGCCTTTCAAAACTTAGTGTGTTGGTGTACTGCACAATGTAATTAGGTTCTGTGACCTGTATCTCCCTTCAATATCTGGCCTTGCACTGTTAGCATACCTTTCATCCATCATCTCCAGCAGCACCCTTATCAGTGAGGTTCTCTCCAAGACCTATGAACTCGGGTCTACTCTGGTTGTTTGGGTTGGTGATGGTCTCTCTGTCCACTGGTATACATGTTACCAACACTACTGTCATTAAATACAGTTCAAGCTGTATGTGAATTCAGTCTTCCATAGATCAACATCTGGGCTGCCTATGCTGTACCTCAGCTAAACTGTGGCACATGACACAATTCAGTGTCCTCTTCATCAGCTTGTGCTCTTATTGATGAAGAGTGCACCTTCATCAGTGTGGCTTTGCACCTTGGCCTCCATGTGTGTCAGCCACACAATCTATCTAACCCATGCAAGCATGGAAAAGAGATGTTAAATGGTGATGATGATGATGATGATAATGAAATAGCTTTGCATATATTTTTGTCATTGACTTGTGTTCATATATATTGAATTGTTGTCAATATCTTCTTTTGTTTATTTTAGGTTAATGATCTATATAGAAAGAGACAATCACCAAGGAACTGTGGTAGATGGAAAGATTTGTCCCAGCTCTGACTATCTTACATCATGTATGACAAAACTCTACGACATCATAGTTGACTCAGTGCCCTGTATCATAAGTATGTTGACTACTATTATTATTACCCCCCCCCCCCCTCATCATCATCATCATCATCATCATCCACCACCGCCTCTCAACTCTTTGTTTGGAATGTTTTCTATATTTTGTTATTACTTGTTTCCTTTATGTCTTACAGAGGAAATTCTAGATGCCCTTGATCCCATTAGCAAACGACAACACATATCAAATGCTCTTTTAATAAAGCAGCTCCGTTTAGCTTTACCTCAGGCTGATGTCATTCCAAACTTAATCTGCAGTAATGTAAGTCAAATTTACACCTAACATTCATTTCTCAGTCTTTTGCTTTTGCAAAATATCTTCATTTTTAAACACTTTCATCACCATATTTCTTATGAAAGATATTAATTATCTATGATTTTCAAATAATTTTCAAAATATAGAATTTGGAGGGATTTAGTAATATAACTTTTTCATTATTAAGTTGATGTTTGGAGCATAACTTACCAAAAGCTCTTATATAAAATTATTATGGAAGGTTTTTAGATAAAAATAAACAACTTAGTAATGTAGAACCAGGGATGGTTTCAAGCAGTTTGGTATCAAAAGCCACTGTTGGTTATGTTTTTAGTGTTATGGCTATGGCTCAAGAAATGAAGAGGGAATGAGGCTTCTGGAATTCTGTGAGGCAAATGGTTTAGCTATTTGCATCACTAACTTCAGGAAACTGCTCAGCCACCCGATCATCTACCAGTCAGGTGGTCTCATGAGCCAGATTAACTTCATACTTGTTAGAAAATAAGATAGACAGAAGGTAGAAATATGAAGACCTTCCCTGGAGAAGAATGCACTGTCCAACATAGGTTAGTTATTAGTGACATCAGAATAAGCTCAATGCAGAAGAGGAAACAGGATAACCTAGAGGAGGAGAGTTTGGAGTCTAAAGGACTTTTCTGTTAAGTATAGGTTCAGGAAAGTTTTATGTGAGGCATATGATGAGAAGGAAGATGAGATAGACACATGATATAGAACTTCTTACATGATAACCTACGACAGACTACTGAACAGATTTGTGACTGGAGAAAAGCATCAACTATACAGAGGGTGATCTGGTGCTGGAACAGCAGAGTAGTGTATTTATCTTAACTTTCATGTAAGAATTTTTTAAAGTTATGTCTTGAACACCAACTTAATAATTAGATAGTTATATTACTAAATCCCTCTAAATTCTTGGTTATTTTAACAATTGTCTTTCATTAGAAATATATTAATGAAATGGTTAAAACTTTCCAAGGTTTGTAGATTCAAAAATGTTACACTACCCTAAAGATTGTTTGCAATGATAACTGTAATTCTAGATTGAATATATGCTAGTTCTTTCAGAGATAAGTTGTGATAATTCTTCTAAGTTCTTTCTTGCAGATCTTTCGAAGTAGGATTGTCAATGATAACTTCTGTCGTAATGTTGGGAATCTGTTAATACATGTGAAGGATATTGAAATATATGGAACCAATATTGATGCTGTCGTTGGTAAGACAAATTGTTTTTTGTTTCCTTTTGTAATCAGTAGATTCTCCAATTAGTCCTTTTGTTATCAAATTTCTAATGAAAGACACTGCCTATGATTTTCTATTAATTTTGAAAATAATCAAGAATTTGGAAGAATTTAGTAATATAACTAACTTTTTCATTATTAAGTTGGTGTTTGGAACATAACAAAAGTCCTCATATAAAATTATGATGGAAGGTTTTTAAATAAATATAAATGTCAATGTGCGTGAACGACCAAGCATAGATGAGTTGAGAGAGAAACTGTGTATAAGAGGAATAAGTTGTGGTGTGCAGGAGAGAAGACTGAGATGGTATGGACATGTGATGCGCATGGAGGATGACCGCTGGGTAAAGAAGTGCCAAGAAATCCCAGTAGAAGGAAGATGCAGTAGAGGAAGACCATGAAAAACATGGGCAGAGATGGTGAGAGCAGACCTCAGATCGTTGAAGCTCACGGAGGAGATCACGAAGGACCGTGACAAGTGGAGAGATGCTGTGCTGAATAGGACCCATCCCACCCTTGCAAGCAGGGAAAAGCGGACGTAAAATGATGATGATGAAGATCTGAAGGCAGTATCTGGTTTAGAATAGGTACACTATATCCCTGAGTGTTTATAGGTTGGTATCAAGAAGGGTATCTGGCTGTAAAACATTGCCTAAGAAAGTCCTGTCCACCATATACCAGCATGGAAAAGTTAATATAAGAATGATGATGATAAAAAGTTTAAAGCTTTCATTACCATATTTCTAATGAAAGATACTGTCTATGATTTTGTATTAATTTTGAAAATAATCAAGAATTTTCTCATTTTTAAATTAGTGTTTGGAACATAACTTAACAAAATTATGATGGAAGAATTAAATCTAAATATGAACACTTAAAAATAAACAGCTTTGTATCATAAAACCATCAGTGGTTTGTTATCAAAAGGGCTGTCAGTCTTCTTAAGACTAAAATAATTGTTTCTACTTTCGGCACAAGGCCAGCAATTACCCAGTGCATTACTGGTACTTTATTTTATTGACCCCATAAGGATGTAAGGCAAAGTTAACATTGGTGGAATTTGAACCCAGAACGTAAAGGGCCATAACTCTATGCTGCAAAGCATGGTGTCTGATGCTCTACCAATACTGCCAATCTTAAGACTAAAATAATGTTTAACATATATATATGTATATCATCATCATCATCATTATTTACTGTCCATTTTTCCATGCTGGCAAGGGTTGGGCATATACATGTATTGGAATACAGTAATATTGGAATACTGTAATACTGGAATACTGTAATATTGGAATACTGTAATATTGGAATATTGTATTATTAGAATACTGTAATATTGGAATACTGGAATACTGTAATATTGGAATATTGGAATACTGTAATATTGTAATATTGGAATATTAAAATACTGTAATATTGTAATATTGGAATATTAAAATACTGTAATATTGGAATACTGGAATACTGTAATATTGTAATATTGGAATACTGGAATATTGAAATACTGTAATATTGGAATACTGGAATATTGGAATATTGGAATATTGGAATTCTGGAATATTGGAATATTAAAATACTATAATACTGGAATATCGGAATATTGTAATATTGGAATACTGGAATATTGGAATACTGTAATTTTGGAATACTGTAATATTGGAATCTTAGAATATTAGTTTGGTAGTTTATAAATAAGTTGTTTTGTTTATCTTTCTGGCAGGACCTGGAAGCACCTCAGATTTTGTCAACCAAATTGTGTCTGTTATTTATACCATAACCCAGCACCCAACTCTTCTGCAGCAACATTATGATGTTATCACTGGAATTTGGTTACGAACTCTTGTACAGCTTACCGCATGTCAAAATAGTACATTATAATGTGTTTTCTTCTTTTGTGTGAGAGAAAGACAAAGTGTATAAAAAGCTAAATTTTTCTGGAGTCAAAGTAGAAAAATCCATATTTCTTGTAGGATTTGTTATTGAAAACAAATTTGAGAGTTAGTTTCATCCTGTTAGTTCTTCAGAGCATATTGTTAACATTTTTATTATGGGTAATAAACCACCTCACTGAAAAGCTGGACAGAAGTGGTGTGAGCTGATCTGAAAATGTGGGGCCTCAAAGCAAATGGCAATGGACTTTAAAATAGGTGCTTTTGTTTCATAGAACCTCAGCTGGTTTTAGCTGGGCTTGTATCAAAAGGTGTCAGAAAGATTTTAAATGACTCACACTAAAATTAAAGGGTTGTATTCTGCTGTGGTTCCAGTGTTTATTATAATGTAACACCTTTCTTCTTTTTCTTTACCCACTTATTTCTGAGAGGGTCGTGGGGGCAGAGTCCTCAAACACTCCTTCCAGTGTGTCTTGTCAGAAGCAACCGTCTCCAACTAATCCGGCTGGATCCCCAAGCGGGACCAGCCGGTTTAGTTAGATAACATCTTGAATGTTATCCAACCATCTTGCTCGGGGTATACCCCTGGGTCTCCTGCCAGTTGGTTTTGCTCATAAAATCTGCTCAGCGATTCTTTCCTGAAACATTCTAACTACATCCCTATAGTATTGGAGCTGCGATCACTCAATTCAGAAAAGAAGTGGCTCTACCTGGAGTGACTCTCTGATCTCCGAGCTATGCATTAATGTAACATAATGATTGAAATAAAAGTTATAGAAATGGTATAGATCAAACAATTGCTGGTCTGGTTTTCACAAAGTTTGTACATACAAACATATTGGGATGGTCCTACACAGACATAGTAAAATCACTTAACTTTTGACTCTACAAAATACTTCAGCAATGCTGGTATAGTCATGCCTCTGTCTCTCTCACTCTCTCCATCTCTCACTATTATAAGAGGCCCATGGGCTGGCTGCCCTGTGGCCCCGGCATTTCCCCTGGAGTATGATGAGGGAGACACGTTGGAAGAGCCATTCCAGTTATGACCCAACTACAGAACAAACCTAATCCAAGCTTAACCAGATGTTTGATGTTAAAATATCTACAGTATGACATTTACCATCTCTTCTTAGAGAAGAATTAAATATAAATTCTCTTTATTCTCTCGCCCTCTTTTTTACTGTTTATCTCTGTCTCTCTCTGTCTGTCAATCTGTCACTGTCTGTCAGTCTGTCTCTCTCTCTGTCTGTCTGTCAGTCTGTCCCTCTCTGTCTGTCTGTCAGTCTGTCCCTCTCTGTCTGTCTCTCTCTGTCTGTCAGTCAGTCTGTCCCTCTCTGTCTGTCTCTCTCTGTCTGTCAGTCTGTCTCTCTCTCTGTCAGTCTGTCTCTATCTGTCTGTCTGTCTCTCTCTCTCTCTATCTGTCTGTCAGTCTCTCTTTCTCTCTGTGTCTGTCAGTCTGTCTCTCTCTCTGTCAGTGTGTCCCCCTCTGTCTGTCTGTCTGTCTGTCTGTCTGTCTGTCCCTCTGTCTGTCTCTCTCTCTCTCTCTGTCTGTCTGTCAGTCTGTCAGTCTGTCTCTCTCAGACTGTCTCTTTATGTCTCTCTCTCTGTCTGTCAGTCTGTCTCTCTGTCCCTCTCTCTCTGTCTCTCCCTGTCTGTCAGTCTGTCTCTCTGTCTCCCCCTGTCTCTCTCTCTCTCTCTCTCTCTCTCTCTCTGTGTCAGTCAGTCAGTCTCTTTCTCTGTCAGTCTTCTGTATGTTTCTCTCTGTCTCTCTTTGTCTCTCTGTCTGCCTGTCTGTCTTTGTCTTACACTCTGTTTCATTCTCTCTCTCTCTCTCTCATTGTCTGTCTATCTCACACCCTCAACACTACACCACTATTGTTATTTCTCTTCTAGCTCCAACCAGAGAGTCCTGTCTTTGTCTTGTGTCTGTGTTGGCCTCATTTTACCTTGGACAAGACCAGAACAGCCGTGGAGATGGGCAACTGACCAAGAAATTACAGAGCTTGGTTGATGACTACCTTCTCCCGGAGTATGTACAAGTGGAAGATTCCAATAGTTCTAGATAAAAAGCACCCAGCCCACACTGTAGAGGGGTTGTGTAGGTGTCATGATAAAAAGCATCCAGCCCACATTGTAAATGTAGTTGGTGTTAGAAAGGCATCCAGCCATAAAAACCTAGCCAGAAACAGTTCTATCTTGCCTCAAATGGGACAACCCGTCTAACCCATGCTAGCATGCAAAATAGACGTTAAACGATTATGATGATGATGATGATGATTATATATAGACAACATATTTCTTATGTCAGTCATATTGCTACAATAAGTTCACTTTCCAATCCCAAGGTGTTGGGTTCTAATCCTACATTTATCCCTGTAATATTTCTCCAAAGTTACTCATATTTAATCCTGTATGTTATTTGTATATACATACTCAACATCTATGTAATTATATTCTAGAAAATATTATTAAAATATCATTTTTATCTTTAATCACTTCCACGGATCATTAATCAACATAAACTCTAGGGTTTCTCTTATGTAAACCATAAATTTAGCAAAATGTAAATTTCCCAGTTTGTATGATTATCCATATATCCAGTAATCCTGTTATGTATGAAATATAGGTATACCAATCCTGGAATTAAGAAAATGAAATATGGGCATATTTTTGGCTTGGTTTTCTACAACTTGATGCCCTTCATAATGCCAACTGCCTTACAGCATAGACTGGGAGCTATTTTTTGTAGCACCAACACTGCCACTTTACAGGGTGTACTGGGTGTATTTTCTCATGACACCAACACTGTCACTTTACAGGGTGTACTGGGTGTTTTTCTCATGACACCAACACTGCCACTTTACAGAGTGTACTGGGTGTTTTTCTCATGACACCAACACTGCCACCTTACAGGGTGTACTGGGTGTATTTCTCATGACACCAACACTGCCACTTTACAGGGTGTACTGGGTGTTTTTCTCATGACACCAACACTGCCACTTTACAGGGTGTACTGGGTACTTTTCTCATGACACCAACACTGCCACCTTACAGGTTGATCTGGGTGCTTTTTAGTTGTGGCACCAGCATTGCCACCAAATAGGACCACCGAGTAACACAGTTCCACTATGAGTAAGGCTTGGTGCGGCCAACTGGCCAGATCTCCCTCATAATGGGACCAACCAGCTTCCAAACTATGGTTCCGATGTGAGCAGGCTATGGCATGGCCAACAGGTTAGGCCCTCCTCATAATGGTGCTATCCAGTTCCACACTGTAAATAGGGTTTGTGTTAAGAAGGGCATCCAGCTGTAAAAACTCAGCCAAAATACCATTCCATCTGAGTAAGGTATGGTTCAGCCAGCTGGCCAGACTTGTCTCATGACATGGGCAATCCATCTAACCCATGCAAGCATGTAAAGATAAACCTTAAACGGTGATGATGATGATGATATATATATATATATATATATGTATATATATATATATATATATATATATATATATATATATATATATATATACATACATCTGATCTCCCACAATACTGGTGCCATGACAAAAACGGCACTGAGTCCCCTCTGTATGGTGATCTGGTACCACAACAACAAAAGGATACAGTCCACTCTGTGAGGTGGTTGTGCTGGCAATTTGATAAGAGGCAACATCCATCCACTCTGTAAGGTGGTCGTGTTAGTGTGGATTTAGTGTATAGCAGTGGTTCTCAAACTTGTTGAACCTTCCTTATACAATTTTCAAGAAATTGCAGAAGCCATACCTATATTTAAGGACAATTTCCACCACTATAATAAGACATTAAATGAAACAAAATTTATTTTAAAGAGACCATTTATTCATTTAAAAAGAAAAACAGATTAAATGTTTATTAAAAGTTATATTTCACAGAGCTTTAAAGTTCCTCTGACCCAGTTTAGGAAACAATGATCTGAGAATTCAATGTTATTTGTTACATTTGTTTCGTAGGTGTGAACAGATCTTACTTGACCAAGATCCTCTACCAAGCCATGCCCTCAAACTGTTTGCTATTCTTCTGGCTCACAGTCCTGGCTTTATTAAATACATTGAAAAACACTCCCTGATTGCTGTCATTTTCCAGATTTTGTTAGTAAGTAAGACCCCTCAATTTAATTATTTTAAGTACCATTATAAAATAATTATTATCCAAATATAATATATCTACTACAAGAATTTTAAGGCTGTCTTATAGTCCTTGCTCTTTCTCTCCTTTTCTTCACATTTATGGCATTTATAGTTCTTTCCTCTACTTTCCTATATAGCCAGACCTGCTCTTTTTTACTCTTTCCCCCATCTGAAAACTGAAAATGCTACAGCTATCGCTGGTGGGGCCCCTCCCACTGCAGGGGGCCTGAGTTAATTGACCCTTTTGCTCCCCATTAAATTCGGGCATGCCTATGTGTTTTAATTAATTCCGGAAATAACCCCAAATTTGATACAGTTTAATAAAATAACTGTTTTCCTTGGTAAGCTGATATTTAGAACATTACTTAATAAAAATTTCTGAAATAAAATTATGATGGAAGATTTTAATACAAGTATAAACATTTAAAAATTAAGTTTTGTAACATTCAAGCTGGTTTCATGTGGTTTGGTATCAAAATGGTTCCTATTTAAATTAAAATCTTTCTTCATAATTTTATATAAAGACCATAAGATGAGCCAATGTTTTAGTAATGAAATAATTGATAATTTTAGTAAATCCCTCACAATTCTTCATTAACTAATTGAAATAGAGAATATTTCATTAGGAATACTAGCAGAAAAACCACCCTTCGGGTGGTTTTTTGCTAGCATGTGTAGTGTGTATATTGATATTATACGCAAGTATATATACATGTAGATATGATCAAATAAAATCTTAGTGACAATATACACAGAAATTGAACGAAGACTGTGTTACACTGTCTTATGTAATCAGTAATGTAATCCATGATACATTAAAAAAAGACGATATTATCTATAAACTGCATTAGGAGAAAATTAGTGACAGAAAATTAATTGTTTCTACTTTAGGCACAAGGCCAGCAATTACCCAGTGCATTACTGGTACTTTATTTTATCGACCCTGTAAGGATGAAAGGCAAAGTCAACCTCGGCGGGAGTGACAAAAAATTAATATGTTTATTTAAGCGATCGCCACCGGAAGTGTTGACATTTGAAAATGTTAAAGAAGTGAATCTTTAGATAAATAATAAAATATATTTAATGAAGAGCCACAAAATTTAGTAGATAAATTATGTAATATTCATTCATTATTTATTCAAAGTAATCCATCTTATTTTACTAATGGGATAAAAAATTATAAACCGTACGCAGTCCCGCGCTTCTTACTTTATTATATTCAATTCAATTCAATATATTTGGCAGAAATTAAAACATAGATGCTTCAGATGCCATGTAAGGAGGGGAGGGGGGCAAAATTTACACAGTCGGAAACACAGTGGTCCAACACCGGTCTAATTTCGCCTTGAATTGTTGCGTGGTTGACGCGTTGACTACTTCTTCTGGAAACTGATTCCAGGGTCCAGAGATGCGGATCGAGAAAGCAGCTTTCCGTCTATTTAGGCGAAAGTGGCGGTGAAACAGCTTTTTGTCATGTCCACGTAGACCCCTTTCAAGTTTAGATGGTAAGAAAAAGGGTTAAAACTATGTTTTTATTTTTAGGATCACCAACATAATCCTGTTAGTAGTGCTGTGAAGACTATTGTGAAAATATTGCGTAGCATTGTGGGACATAAGGAGACTAATATGTCAGACTTA
Source organism: Eledone cirrhosa (assembly GCA_964016885.1). Taxonomy (NCBI): domain Eukaryota; kingdom Metazoa; phylum Mollusca; class Cephalopoda; order Octopoda; family Eledonidae; genus Eledone; species Eledone cirrhosa. The sequence continues at coordinate 27,995,309 of OZ024741.1, forward strand.
TATGAACAAGGTGAGTAATATTGTGTTGCATTGTGGGATATAAGGAGACTAATATGTCAGAATTATATGAAGAAGGTGAGTAATATTATGTTGCATTGTGGGATATTTTTCTCCCATCAAAGTCTTCCCTTCCTGTTAGTCGACCTGTTATCCCACTATATTCTTGTGTACCCAAGATTTACATTGTGTAGAGATTATGCCTACTCCATTTCTACATATTGAGCATATGTACCTGTAATGAATTCCTACTCCATTTCTACATATTGAGCATATGTACCCGTAATGAATTCCTACTCCATTTCTACATATTGAGCATATGTACCTGTAATGAATTCCTACTCCATTTCTACATATTGAGCATATGTACCTGTAATGAATTCCTACTCCATTTCTACATATTGAGCATATGTACCTGTAATGAATTCCTACTCCATTTCTACATATTGAGCATATGTACCTGTAATGAATTCCTACTCCATTTCTACATATTGAGCATATGTACCTGTAATGAATTTCTACTCCATTTCTACATATTGAGCATATGTACCTGTAATGAATGCCTACTCCATTTCTACATATTGAGCATATGTACCTGTAATGAATTCCTACTCCATTTCTACATATTGAGCATATGTACCTGTAATGAATTCCTACTCCATTTCTACATATTGAGCATATGTACCTGTAATGAATTTCTACTCCATTTCTACATATTGAGCATATGTACCTGTAATGAATGCCTACTCCATTTCTACATATTGAGCATATGTACCTGTAATGAATTCCTACTCCATTTCTACATATTGAGCATATGTACCTGTAATGAATTCCTACTCCATTTCTACATATTGAGCATATGTACCTGTAATGAATTTCTACTCCATTTCTACATATTGAGCATATGTACCTGTAATGAATTCCTACTCCATTACAGGTACATATTGAGCATATGTACCTGTAATGAATTTCTCAAGAACATTCAGAATGACTCAGTGTCTGTCAAGATTGGCCCTTTAAATTAAATTTTCCAAGCTAGGTGGACTGGAGCAACATGAAATAAAGTGTCTTGCTCAAGGACACAATGCACCACTTGGAATCTAACTTATAAATCTATGATCATGAGCCACACATCCTAACTACTAAGCCATCCACCATCACTACAGTATATGTCACAGCAGTACACACCTTTACAAATACCATTACAGTTTCTCATGTGTTTCAAAATCTTTTGTGTTTAGGTTTGATTAATCAGTTAATAGGACTGATATCTGAATTAAACCCTACCTGTATGGAACCAGGGAACCCCAGTTACAAAGTCTCTGTGGAAATGTTGCATGACCTTTTGGATACAATTTACAACAACCTGAAGTATATCTCCGATGTTGTGAGGAGGGTAATTCAGGTAAGTAAAGATTCAGCATCTCATTACTTAATAACCTATATGCATGACCATTAAATAATTTACTTAATCAAATGGGCTGGGGTTCTGTTCCACCATGTGGCACCTTGGTCAAGTGTCCCCTACTATAGCTTCAACTTAACACCAATGCCTTATGAGTGGAATTTGATAGAAACTGTGTGGAAGCCCATTATATATATATATATATATATATATATATATATATATATATATATATATATATATATGTGAGAAAAACCACAGACCCTCCATCTCAACTCTACTTTTGAAAAGCAGAAGAACTGCGAAACTGGTAAAGGAACCAAATGAATATATATATTTTTAAAAAAAATAAGACTCCAGTTGCATTTTCGATTTCATCTTTTTTTCTTTATACTTTCACTCGTGTAGGACACCTCGGTTATTTTTCATTTTGTAAAAAAAACCTCACTTTCTAATATATATATATATATATATGTGTGTATGTATGTATATATATATATATATATTATGGCTATGTCATGAGACTTATTACTCTGGAGTTTCATGTGTAATCACAGGTTCATCAAGCATATATATGTATGTATGTATGTGTGTATATATATATGAATGTGTATACACACACACACACACACACACACACACACACATTAATTTACTTTTCACTTCTGTATTTCAAACTTGCATTGGACTGTCTTTCCCCAAACAATCTTACCACATATTCCACAATGTCTCATATCAATTATACATATATATATTCCTGGTGTTTTCTAGGCCAAAAAACATGGAATCGAAGACATTAACAACAGCAACAGAGCTGAGCAGTTACTTCTCTTAAACAAAGCCTTTATAGATGTCAATCCATTACTTATTCAACTGGTAGAGTATTTTTACTTTTGGTTTTATCTCTTTTTACATTCATTTGTCTGTGTTGAATTAGGCAGTCAAAGTTGCCTCTTTTGAAGTTGGCTCTTTCGATGTTGACTCTTTTGAAGTTGCCTCTGTCGAAATTGCCTCTGTCGAAATTGCCTCTGTCGAAGTTGCCTCTGTCGAAGTTGCCTCTGTCAAAGTTGACTCTGTCAAAGTTGCCTCTGTCGAAGTTGCCTCTGTCGAAGTTGCCTCTGTCAAAGTTGACTCTGTCAAAGTTGCTTGTGTTGAATTTGCCTCTGTTCAACATCATCTTCCATTTTGTTAAGGTCAATAAATAACGTACCAGTCTAATACTGGCGTTGATTCTTCCTCTATATCTCTCTCATTTCTTTTCTCTTTCTTTCTTTCTCTGGAAGAATCTGGTTGTGTTCAGACCTCGAGAGGGATGGACTCCACCAGGTTTAAATGCCGAAGACACATTGTATATCACTATGGCACCATTACAACTCAAGAGATCAGAGCCAAAGTCAGAGTGTACAGCATTCCTATGACTCAGAGATCAGAACCCATGACATGGTATACAATATATCACAACAGTGCCCCTATGACTAAGTCAGGAGATAAGGGTCCATGGCATGATATACAATATATCACAACAGTGCCCCTATGACTAAGTCAGGAGATAAGGGTCCATGACATGGTATACAATATATCACAACAGTGCCCCTAGGGCCCATGGCATGGTATACAATATATCACAACAGTGCCCCTATGACTAAGTCAGGAGATAAGGGTCCATGACATGGTATACAATATATCACAACAGTGCCCCTATGACTAAGTCAGGAGATAAGGGTCCATGACATGGTATACAATATATCACAACAGTGCCCCTATGCTTAAGTCAGCTGTTCAGAGCCCATGACATGGTATACAATATATCCAAGGTTGACATACCACTATGTTTATAATACAAACTATGTTTATTATATTCCTAGATGTGTCATTCTGATGGTGAAATCCAGGAAATTGCAACTAAACTGTTGTCATTGACAGCTCAGTTATTTGGTGGAGAGTATCAAGATGCTTTATCGCATGACAATATGGTAATTAACACTTTTAACCCTTTAACATTTAAACCAGCTGCATCCAGCCAGAATTCTCTCACCCCTTTCTGTTCAAACCAGCCATATCCAGCCAGAATTCTCTCACCCCTTTCTGTTCAAACCAGCCATATCTGGCCAGAATTCTCTCATCTCTTTCTGTTCAAACCAGCCATATCTGGCCAGAATTCTCTCATCTCTTTCTGTTCAAACCAGCCATATCCAGCCAGAATTCTCTCATCACTTTGTTTAATCCAGCCATATCCAGCCAGGATTCTCTCACCTCTTTCTGTTCAAACCAGCCAAAACTGGCCACTCATGCTAACATTGTTCTAAAAATAAATTACATCAAAATCTCGTGGCTTCGGTATTATGTGAGATACTTATGTGAGATACCTTTACCACAAAAATACAATAGTAAATATAGATAATGTAAATGCTAAAGGGTCAATATTGATCTGGTCAAAACCAGCTCTGGTTCTATGAAACAAAACCACTCATTTTCAGGGGTTCCTATTTAAATCAAAATTTTCCAAAATAATTTTATATAAGAACCAAGAATATGATTGTGAATACAAGTGGCCGAAATGTGGTTCCTCCGAAGGGGCTTAGGAATAAGGTTACTTGATAGAATGCGTCACTCTAGGTAGAGCCACTACTTCTCCGATTTGAGAGATCACAGCTCCAATACTATGGGCATGTGGTTAGAATGTCTCAGGAAAGAATCACTGGACAGATTTTATAGACAAAACCAACAGGTAGGAGACCCAAGGGTAGATTCTGAGCAAGATGGTTGGATAACTTCTATGAGCTTGGCTGGTCTCACTTGGGGATTCAGCCGGATCAGTTGGAGACAGTTACTTCTGACGGGACCTGCTTGAAGGAGTATTTGAGGACTCTTACCTCACGACCCTCTTAGGAGTAAGTGGGCGAAGAAGAAGAAATTTGTTGTGACTTTATTTGCTCTTCATTACCTTGGGTTTGATTAACCGTTTTATAACAAACTACCTGAAGCTTCTTCTAGTTTTATCTTACAGAACTGTTTGTTTTAAAATGTTTATATTTATTTAAAAACCTTCCATCCTAATTTCATGCAAGAACTTGAATTAAGTTATGTTCCAAATACCATCATTAAGATGAGAAAACTAGTTATATTACTAAATCGCTCCAAATTCTTGATTATTTTCAAAGTTGTTAAAAAAAAAACGTAAACTGTTTTTCATTTGAAATATGGTAACAAAAGCTTGTAAAAATAATCTGGGTTTTTTCAGCTAACTATGTTCCACTACTATGAAAATAGGATTTTATATCAATGCCAATCATATATCCATCCTTCTATCTATCTACCTACCTACCTACCTACCTACCTACCTACCTACCTACCCTTCTATCCATCTATCTGCCTGCCTACCTACCTACCCTCCTATCCATCCATCTATCTACCTACCTACCTACCTACCTACCTACCCTTCTATCCATCTACCTACCTACCTACCTACCTACCTACCTACCTACCTACCTACCCTTCTATCCATCTATCTACCTACCTACCTACCTACCTACCTACCTACCTACCTACCTACCTACCTACCTACCTACCTACCTACCTACCTACCTACCTACCTACCTACCTACCTACCTACCTACCTACCTACCTACCCTTCTCTCCATCTACCTACCTACCTACCTACCTACCTACCCTTCTATCCATCTACCTACCTGCCTACCTACCTACCTACCTACCTACCTACCTACCTACCTACCTACCCTTCTATCCATCTACCTACCTGCCTACCTACCTACCTACCTACCCTTCTATCCATCTATCTACCTCCAGGTATTCTACTGTAAAGCATTGAAAATTGCTGACAGCAAAAGACAGAAATTGATTCTACGGATTATAAAACGTTTTGTAAGTATTAGCTCTTTTGATGCTAACCTGGTCAAAACTGGCTTTGGTTTTATGAAACATAACCACTCATTTTCAAGGGTTCCTATTTGAATCAAATCTTGTTACATAATTTATATAAGAATTATCTGTTAACTAAAGAAATAATATATAAGAACCATATCTTAGTAATGAAATTATTAATAATTTTATGAAATCTCTTTAAAATTCTTTATTAATTGAAATAGAGTGCATTTCATTAGAAATATAGTCTCAAGAGGGTTAAAGGTTTCAAATTAAAATCTTCTAACATAGTTTTATATAAGAATTAAATTACTATCTTAATAATGAAATAATTGATACTTGCCTCATGGAAATTCTATGGTTGTTGAAAACTAAGACAATAATTATTCTGACATAGATTTGTTATTTCATTATACTGTAAACGTGTTTGGTGTTAGGAAGGGCATCCAGTTGTAAAAATCCCAGCTAAAATACAATTCCTTGTGACCAAGGCACAGTGCGGCCAGCTGATCAGACTTGTCTCATGATGTGGGCAACCCATCTAACACATGCAAGTATGGAAAAATAGATGTTTAATGTTGATGATGATGATGATTATAGTATCATTTGAATCCTTATACTGTTAATTATCATCATCATAATCTATACCATTAATTTAGATTAATGGTTTTAGTGATAATTGTTCCCTTTTGCTTATTAGTATTAACTACCATAAAACATCAGTTAATTTCTTGCTTCTAGAAAATGCAATATTTCTTCGTCTTGAGTCATCCCTCTTTTGAAGGTGAAGCATTCATTTTGTTTTATCTAATGGCTAGAATATATGCAGCTTGCCACACCTGCATACTCATAGATTTCTCTGCTAACTAGAGCAGTTACGTCAACCCATTTTCGAATTAGTAGTTGATCATCTGCGAAACCACTGGTGTTCATGATGCTGAGGTCATCTAATTAAACTGATGATCGTCACATCAGCTACTGCTTACAATGAGATAAGCAGGATTTTTATTGAGGCTTACTCCACTAGATCCAACCTGTCCTGCTAGACTGTCCTACGATAGCCACAGGTTGGTCTTTGAACTGATAGAGGCTAGGTGCTCAGCTTGAATGAGCATATATTGCACGTCATCAGTTTGTGTGGTTTTGTTGCATGATTTGGGATGGGTTGGTATCAAAAGGGTTAAATAAAATGTGACTTTTTCTCTTGGATTCCATCTTAGTGCTAAAGTTGTTATATTATTGCCTGCACCTGTAAGGTGTTATTTTGAAGTTTCATTGTGTTTTGTCCATAACAGGTGACAGTTGAACAACACCACACTGATGCCTTAAAAGAGAATGGAATGGAGCTGTTAAATGTAATTAAATCACTCAGTCAAACAGCTAGGTGAGTAAATATTATTTTCAATTGGAATTATAATTCACATTCCTATATATATATAGAGGATGATGGGAATATAGCCAGTGTTGGGAAAAGAAATGGAATAAGATGGCTGGGTCATGTGTTGAGGAAGGATGAATGTGATTGCGTGAGAGGAATAGCGCTAGAGGTCAAAATGGAGAAGCTTGTCATGGGGCCCACATAGCTAACTCCTGCTTTAGCAGGAAAAATGGCCTTAAAATGCTTGTTTTGTATCAGTATAAAATAGATACACTATATCCTTGCATGCTGTATTATGAGGAAACAAATTCAAGGCGGCATTAAACTGTAGTTATATCTGTTGTGAAAGATCATTTTGGCTCACTCACACAAATTCTTCATGTTTGAATGTTGAATTTTTTTACTTTCTTCACATTCTCTTAATAATGTGTATCAAGTTTGAATGTTGAATTATATAGCTGCCTTCATATTCTTCTCTCAATAATGCATATCAAGACAAAACAAGTAAACAATCAATTGAAGGTAAATTCTTTCTTTCTGTTTATTCATTCATGCAATTTATAACATTATTACACCATCATCATCATCATCATCATCATCATCATTTTACGTCCGCTTTTCCCTGCTTGCAAGGGTGGGACGGGTCTTATTCAGCACAGCATCTCTCCACTCGTCACGGTCCCTCGTCATCTCCACCGTGAGCTTCAATGATCTGAGGTCTGTTCTCACCACCTCCGCCCATGTTTTTCGTGGTCTACCTCTACCACGTCTTCCTTCAACTGGCATTTCCTGGCACTTCTTCACCCATCGGTCATCCTCCATGCGCATCACATGTCCATACCACCTCAGTCTCCTCTCCCGTACACTACATTCTATCCCTCTCAGACACAGTTTCTCTCTCAACACATTTATGCTGGGTCGTTCACGCACATTTACACTGCACATCCAACGGAGCATGCTTGCCTCATTTCTCTCCAGCCGTCGCATATCTTTTGCGGTAGCTGCCCATGTCTCACTACCATGCAGCATCGCGCTCCTCACACAGGCATCATACAACCGGCCTTTCGTACGCAGGGAGAAACCCTTCTTCGTCAACAGAGGAAGCAGCTCCCTAAACTTCTTCCAACCCGTCCTCATTCTAGATACTATGGCCTCGGAACACCCTCCTCCCATGCTAATCTGATCTCCTAGGTACCGGAAGCTATCCACCACTTCTATAGCGCCCTCTCGCATTTGAAAAATGTGTCTATCAGTGCGACTTCTACTGTCTAATTTCCCTGTACATCTACTGCATACATATTTCTCCCTACCTGTTAGTTTGCCTGCTATCCCGCTACATCTCTTGTGTACCCAGGACCTACATTGTGTGCATTTTATAGAATTTATGCCAGTTCCTTTTCTGCATATCGAACATGGCCATTTCCCTGACGGAATCAGGGTTTTGTCCTCTTTTCTACTCATCAACACTTTTGTCTTAGCTAGATTTACTCTCAGTCCTCTTGCTTCCAACTGCTGTTTCCATAGCCGGAATTTATTCTCTAGCTCCTCTACTGATTCTGCCATAAGAGCCAGATCGTCAGCATAGAGAAGTTCCCATGGACAGCCAGTCTTAAACTCCTCTGTTATGGCTTGGAGGACTATAATGAACAAGAGCGGGCTGAGGACCGAACCCTGATGTACTCCTACTTGTATCTGGAATTCCTCACTAAACTCCATTCCTACCCTGACTTTACTGAGAGTACCTCTGTACAAAGTTTGCACTGTCCTTACAAGCCATTCCTCAACACCCAGCTTCCTTAGGGACCACCAGATGACAGATCGGGGTACCCTATCAAAGGCCTTCTCTAGGTCAACAAAGGCTAAGTATAGTGGCTTATTCTTCTCTAAGAACCTCTCTTGCATTTGTCTCACCAAGAAGAGGGCATCTGTTGTACTCTTCCCAGGCACAAAACCAAACTGCATCTCATCTAGTTTGACCCTTTCTCTAATTAGTTGTGCTAGAATCCTTTCTGCCACTTTCATAACCTGATCTATCAGTTTTATACCCCTATAATTGCTCCTCTCCAAAGCATCCCCTTTACCTTTGTAGCAATTTATGAGAATACTGCTGCACCAGTCTTTGGGTATGACACCACCATATATAGCCTGATTGATTATGCGTGCAACCAGTTTAGTGCCTACGTCCCCTGATGCCTTCAGCATCTCAGCAACTATTCCCGATGGTCCGGCCGCCTTACCATTTTTCATTTCCCTAATCGCCTCTTGGACCCTATATTCGTCAATCTCAATAGCTGGTCCCTCTGTCGGATCTACCAAGGGTAATTTCTCTCTCTCCCATTCGTTCTCCACATTCATCAGTCTCTCATAATGACATTTCCAGGCCTCCTTTTTCTGGTCATTCGTGACACTAAGTACACCGGCATCATCCCGGACACATTTATCACCAACAACATCCTGATTTGCATTGACACACTGCCTTGCAATGTGGAACACCGCACGCCTCTGATCTTCCCGTCGCAGAACATTGGCAAACCTCCTACTCTCTGCCTCCCTGCGTGCTAAGTACACCTGACGTCTAGCTTCTCTCTTAGTGGCTGTATATTCTTCCCTACTCCCACCCTTATTCCAAGCCTTCCATGCTAGTCTTTTGTCTCTAATAGCCTTATCTACACTGCTGTTCCACCACCAGGTCACTCTCTGTCTGGTTGGAGCTCTGCTCCAGCCACAGGTTTCATCAGTAGCCTTCAGCAAGTTGTCACGTAAGAACTTCCAGTTATTATCTATGTCATACGTCTCTAAATCGTCTTCTTTTTCGTCATATACATCTTGAAGGGCTTTCCTAAATTTGAATTTTAGTGAAAGGTCTTTTAGCTTCCAGACCTTTCTTCTCCACACCTTCCTATATGTCTCATTCCATCTCTTGCTTACTGAGATATCACTAACAACTAACCTATGCTGTGGGGTACATTCTTCCCCAGGGTATGCCTTGGTATTAGACACTATCTGCCTGTCCCGCTGCCTAACTAGCAGGAAGTCAATCTGGCTTATGTGCTCATATTATTATAATATTATAATAATATAATATTACCAATATTATAATATAATATCACCAATATTATAATATTATAATTCACCAATTCTCCTCCTCTCTCCTACCCCTTACTGATACTAATCTTATAGTATGCACCCCAACTGAAGATTAATCTAATTAAACACAGAATAACTTGAAAAGGGATATTGATATTTAGGGAACTTAATTATTTAATTGATTTTGAAAGTAGAAAATATTTTCAATGTTCATCTTGTTGTTTTTCTCTTCCAGTTCTACTGCAGATGTTGCCATTACATCACTTGCAAGTGACATTCTCAAGATTGGTGGAGTTGCTTAAAGTTTGATGTAACCAGATGGAGTTACTGCTACTTTCTTTTTCTAAAAATAAATATCATCACAATTATTTCACATCTGTTTTCCCTGCTACCAACATTAGGCCATTATCATGCAGCAAAAAGTTACAGCCCTTTATGGTCTGAGTTCAAATCCCGCTGAGGTTAACTTTGCATTTCATCTTTACGGGGTCGATAAAATAAAGTACCAGTAATACACTGGGATAATACTGGCCTTGTGCCAAAAGTAGAAACAATTATCATGAATATCATCATCATCATTTTAACGTCTGCTTTCCCTGTTAGCAAGGGTTGGATGGGCTTACATAGACCAAGTCAATACTGAAGCAGAGCTACTGATCTCCCAGACAGGCCAGAGATCTACATCTTGCTTATGTAAGGTCTTGTGTTCTACTGAGTGCACAGGAGAGGTTGTCATGTCTTTGACACAACTGAAGGGTCCTCCCAACCCTTGTTTGGCAAGTTTTCTATGGCTGGATTCTGCTCCTATCACCAACCAAGCATGTACTGAGTGCCTTTGACTTGTAGATCTCCAACACTAGGGAGGCCATCATGTCCTTGATACAGCACACATATACTTCTCTCCTCTGTAACATCTCCACAATCTCACTGCATTTACCTTTCATTGTTTCAACATTTAATGTGGTAAATCTGAGCTCTGGATGGGAAAGGAGTTACATGGCTGTCTTCCTCTTTTTATACGAATGTTGGGTTTTTCCATGTTTTGTATTGTACTATTTGTCAATCAGATGTTTGTAGTTATCATCAGTACCAGTGTCAGCAGTAGCCACAACCCTTTACTAAATCCATTCTGCCTTACTAATGTTTCCTGTACAATAATATATATATATATATATATATACACACACACACACACACACTATAGTGGAAAAGTGTTTGCGTTATAAAATAGATAGGATGGGTTGGGGTCTCAATATGTAAACTAAATGACTAATTCTGGTTTAAAAAAAAATCAATGGAGACAACCTAGAAAAATTACCGCTTATTCCTACCCCCTCGTTTATTCCACACCCTGTTAATTTCTACTCCCTTGTTTATCCGCCCCTCTGTTTATTCCCCCCCCTCTGTTTATTCCACACCCTGTTTATTCCACCACCCTGTTTATCCCCCCCCTGTTTATTCCCCCTCCCTGTTTATTCCACACTGTTTATTCCACCCCCTGTTTATCCCACCCCTTGTTTATTCTACCCCCCCCCCCCCCTGTTTATTCCAACCCCTTTGCTTGTCCCCCTGTTTAGCCCCCCCTGTTTACCTTCCTCCCTGCTTATCCTACAACAGCTACTGCAAACTTAATGTATATAAAAACAATCAAACTTGTAAATTATTTTATTTACTCTCTGGTTCCAAATAATTGGGTGGTGGTGGTGGAATAAGTGGGTGGGGTGGGGTGGTGGTGGAATAAGTGGGGTGGGGTGGAATAAGTGGTTGTAAAATCGGAGATTTTTCTAGGTTGTCTCTGTTGATTGTTTAAAAACCAGAATCAGTCGTATATTTTTAATTATTCAGACCCAACCCATCCTATTTATTTTATAACGTATGAGATTTCTATTAATGTACTTATGTTGTCATGTATAATGTTTTTTAATATATAAACAAAATTTTCACAGGAATGCCACCACTTAAAATAAAATTTCGCCAGAGATAACTTAGCAAAATTTAATAAGCTGGGTGGGGGGAGAGGCGGTTGAAAAATCTGAAAAATTACCTGAAACTACACAATTATTTACTTTTATTTACTTTCAAAATACCTTTCGTTTATTTCAACTTTACTCATTCATGTCTAGTATGTAGTATGGTTCAAGGGAGGTAAATCAACATTTTTCAGTATTAACTACGAGCATGACATGGTTCAAGGGAGGTAATTCAACATTTTTTCAGAATTAACTATCACAACCTAGTAGACAAATCTTTATCAATGTTTTTTCCTCGTTCGCGGTGAGATGGTGTTAGTTGAGGGATATTTCAACGTTGTTTCTAGCAGATTGATGGAACACACAGATACCTCCTCTTTGAAATATGTGTGTGTGAGTGTGTGTGTATCTACAGCATCACAGTTTATCTAGCTAGATATTACACACCAATATATGTATATATATATATATATATATATATATATATATGGAAAGTTATATTTAAATTGTTGGGTTACAACTAGTAAATATTTATAACTGATATAAAAGCACTCAACAAGTATTTGGAGTATATTTACGATATTAAATAAATGGAAACTATATTTATAAAACCATATTTATTTCATTATATATATTTCAGGGATATCATATTAAGGGATATCATGCTATGCCTTCCTCAGACAAAATACAATATAGACAGTTTTATAGATAAATAGATTTGACATACCGTTCAACATCGACTTGTATTTGAAAAGTTGATTTGGCAGTGAAAAAAATTGTAAACAGAAAGAAAAAAGAGAGAAAGAAGGAAAGAAAGAAAAGAAAGAAAAGAAAGAAAGAAAAAGAAGAAAAAGAAGAAATGCATGTAACAAAATAGAGAGATGGAAAGATAGATAAAGAGAAGAACTTCATGTAAAGAAACAGAGAGAGATATATATAGAGAGAGGAAATAGATAGAGATAGATATATATAGAGAAAAGTGGGTAGTTGGACATCCGTTGAATAAACGTATCAATGATACATTTATTTATTTATTTATTTATTTATTTAGCTCTAGTATTAATGTAAGGGAGATATATGTGGTTAGGAGAGAAACCAGCTGTTATATAGAGAGAAAAAAATGAAAAGTAACCAGACATAGGCGAGGCATAAAAACCCTATGTTTTAATGTAGAAGTATTAGTATGTATAAAAACCAGGCACTATAATGTAAATATCAGTATTCCTGAATGAGACACGTATCCATAATGTGTGAAAAGTAATGATCTTATGTTTAGTTTTAAAAATTCATATGTTTATATGATAACTACAAACATCGTTACACTAGATAAACTTCTATATTAAATATAAGAACACATGTAGACCAAATGGGCATCCTAAACTTTTTGAAATGTTTTTTGCTAGACGCGATTTGATAAATAATTTTTAGCTTTATCTGTTTTCGACTCTGATGCTTATAATGAACTTGGCAATATATTGTCAATTAATTTCGAAGGGTTGATCTTTGTGGTTTATTTTTATTATTGTAGTATTTTCTAATATTTTTATTTTTAATATGTAATATTTTTTCGTAATATTTTTTAGTTTTCTATTTTATTATTATTTATTATTATTATTGTTATTATTATTTTTTTGTTTCTGATATTTTTATTAATATATTGAAATCTGTTCTCTATTTCTGCTTGATAGATAATCATGTGGAGTAAAAGACAAGAATAGTATTGTTAAAATTAATATAGACTCTATATATATGTGTATATATATACACATATATGTATACTTAAATTTTTATAGCACATTGAGAATGTTCTCCATGGAAAATTGTGATTTGCAGAGTTGTTCACGTAAATTCACATCGATGTTTCTAGTTATCATATAAACATATGAATTTTTAAAACTAAACATAAGATCATTACTTTTCACACATTATGGATACGTGTCTCATTCAGGAATACTGATATTTACATTATAGTGCCTGGTTTTTATACATACTAATACTTCTACATTAAAACATAGGGTTTTTATGCCTCGCCTATGTCTGGTTACTTTTCATTTTTTTCTCTCTATATAACAGCTGGTTTCTCTCCTAACCACATATATCTCCCTTACATTAATACTAGAGCTAAATAAATAAATAAATAAATAAATAAATGTATCATTGATACGTTTATTCAACGGATGTCCAACTACCCACTTTTCTCTATATATATCTATCTCTATCTATTTCCTCTCTCTATATATATCTCTCTCTGTTTCTTTACATGAAGTTCTTCTCTTTATCTATCTTTCCATCTATTTTGTTACATGCATTTCTTCTTTTTTTTCTTTTTCTTCGTTTTCTTTCTTTCTTTTCTTTCTTTTCTTTCTTTCCTTCTTTCTCTCTTTTTTCTTTCTGTTTACAATTTTTTTCACTGCCAAATCAACTTTTCAAATACAAGTCGATGTTGAACGGTATGTCAAATCTATTTATCTATAAAACTGTCTATATTGTATTTTGTCTGAGGAAGGCATAGCATGATACCCCTTAATATGATATCCCTGAAATATATATAATGAAATAAATATGGTTTTATAAATATAGTTTCCATTTATTTAATATCGTATATATATATATATATATATATATATATATATATATATATATATATATATATATATATATATATACTCTCGGGTCTCGAATAATCGACCTCCGCCCACCGCTCATTAATTTTCCAGTGCTGCACTTGCATCAACGGACGGCGACCGTTCGTTCTTTCCCTCCACCCTTCTGCTACGTGTAACTCCGCAGTGAGTGCTCCGCTTGCATAGGTGGTGACCGATTGTTCTCGACGTCCTTCTGCTATGCGTACACTGCCAGTGGACAGTGCTGTGCTCGCATCGGCGTCGACCGTTTGCTCTCTCTCCACCCTTCTGCTGCACGTAAGGCCACAAGCAGTGTTGCGCTTGCATCGACGGCTACCGTCCGTTCTCTCCGTCCTACAGCCACGCGTATCACTGCGGATAGCTTTACGATAGAATGGCCAGCGTCATTTCGTTAGCACCGTCTTTCTGATACATATACAACTGTGGGTTTTACTGCGCTTGCATCGGTGTCGTTTGTTCGTTCTTTCCATCCCTTTACTGTGTGCACTGCCTATGTGTACTTGCCGCTTGCATCGGCGGGAACCGTTGGTTATTTCCGCCCTTCAGTGAGCAAGGTACGGTTGCATTGTCAGCGATCGTTTTCTCTCTCCACCGTTCTGCTATGCGTAGCTCCGTGGACAGTGCTTTGTTATTGTATTTAAAGCGATGGATATTGGAGTTCAATCGACTGTTAGGTTTTAGAGACTTCTCCATAAATATAACGTGAACGGGGCAACAGATTGGTAGTTAAAATATGTTAGAAACAACAGCCAAATTTCGCTGAAATTCATCCTACCGTCAGAGAAATGAAACACAAAGTACACTGTCTGAAGAAAATAAACTTCGATTTTACCTGTTGATGTGTCATTGATCACAGGACTGGACAACTAAACCATAAGTTCAATGTTCTGATGTGGAACTGTACTGGTTAGATTCTTCTTCTTGGCATGGTGTGGAGGCGGAGTCATCAGACACACCTTCCAGAGGGTCCTATCAGAAGCAACCGTCACCAAATGATCTAATTGGAACCACCAATCATGGATGCCATCCAACCATTTTGCTCATAGTCTGTCTTTGCTCCTAAAATATGTCTATTCTTTCCTTATACATTTTAAACACATGTCCGTAGTTCCAGATTTGGGATCTATCGATTCAGAGAAGTAGCTGATCCACATTGAGTGACTCTCTGATCTCCGAGCTACGAACCCTATCAAGTAACGTTACTCCAAAGACTTGTAAATCTACATTTATAAATCACTGAAACAAATAATTTATTTCACCAAAGACGCACACATACATTACAAGCAAATGACTTACATGGAGGTTACGAGCAAGATGAGATCTCTCTAACGTATCTTACTTTTGACAGGGACAAACCATTCAGCTCTTGCTAACATGGAAAGAGGGCGTGAAATAATGTTAAGAAATATTTGTGTATTGTGAGGCACAGAGATTGTTTCAGTGTCACCTGGATTTAAAATATTATCTTAATCATCCAGTTCTGAGTACTAAACGTAATATGTTAATGTGTATTAAAAGAGTAAAACCATCTTAATAAAAAATATTATATTGGTGTGTGTAACATAAACTGTGGTATTGTACTCTCTGGTATCGAATAATATATATATATATGTATATAAAATATGTGTGTGTGTGTGTTTATTTATGTCCCGTAATCTAACGGTTTGAGAAATAGGATCGATTAAATAAGTATTGGGGGTTTATATGGTAGACTGAAACTCTTCCAGTGCCCCAGCATGGCAGCAATCGAATATCTGAAACCAGTAAAAGGAGAATAGAATAATAAAATAAGTGTCACGTGAGACGTGCTTTTAATCGCTCCATGTCCTCTTAACAAGCTCTCTAATGCGTAACTGTGGTTATACGAAACAAAACCCGAACGGATTCCAATATATAGGAACAATAGAGGTAACTACCAACAATGTTACTTCAACCATTCTTCGTCACACTGATATGTTGAGAAGAAGGGTACCACTACTTTGTAAAAACTATTCGGAACTTAAAGAAAACCTCACTGATTATGATATTAAATGTATTTTATACACAGTTGTATAAACAACATTACAAATTGTTCACAATTCTTTCAAAATGAAAATATATAATAAATTGTTTCTACTTTTGGTACAAGGCCAGCAATTACCCAGAGCATTACTGGTACTTTATTTTATCGACCCCGTAAGGATGAAAGGCAAAGTTAACTTCGACGGGATTTGAATTCAGACCGTAAATGGACGTAACTATGCTAGAAAGCATGGCGTCCAACCCTCTACCGATACTGCCAATTCACCGCCCTATATAAACAGATATAATAATACAATTAACTATTACTAGGAACCTTACAGACCAAAATATATGATTAGAGCGAGAGAAAGAAAAAAAGAAGGGGGTGGGGATACAAAAACTTCCATCAATTCACCACCAAGTGCGACAATCATCAGCACACAACAAGGGTCAACGAAAATTTTTGAGGTAAGCCAACAATCTTGCAGCATTACCGCAGGTGAAACAACCAGGCACCCTCACGGCTAACATTTGACACCTCCGTAAGGGAAGCCCCCAAAGATGACAAGAATGTTGCTGTCAGCCGCCCAGCTCCACCAAATTTCTGAAATGCCACAGACTAGAAAAAATAGTTTATCGATAATTCCAGGTATTTTAGGATTTTATTCCGTTCGGCAACGGAAGCGGTGACCCTCTTTTACCGCAGCATCCATGATGCAGGAAGGAGCAAAAGTGTCACTGACTGTGGCATCCCAGATGAGACATCTGCCTCTTACCTAGGAACAAAGGGTAAGACCGTCTGGTTTCTTCCCATCAATTCTGGATAATCTAGCTGGCCCCAGAATTGGGGGTATATTTACCCGAGTTAAGGCCTAGCTTCAATAAAATCGATTACAACGCAATCAAATTTGAGGCCGTGTGCTAAATGTTAGCCACACGTTGTCTCTTGTTCCAGATTCTAAACTCGTTAATAATAATAACATATATATAACGTTAATACATTGTTTTCCTGTACATTTTCCTTGGTTAAAATTTACAAATATTTTGCTGCACAACTACTCTATCAAGAAGAAATGTGGTGGAGATTCTGCGACAAAAAGACTGGAGATTCTGCTTTATAAAACACAACTGGTTTTAAGTTGTTATTCATAGCTAGTTATTTATTTTTCTATAGTTTAATTGATTATTCGAGAGAAAAAAAAGAATGTTGTTTCCGTTAAAAGCAACTCTACATCTTTCTTTTCATTGCTGCCATTGTAAAAGTTGGCATAAAATTAATTATTCATAATCGTTTAATCGCAGAAACAAATTATATGAAAAATGTGACAAAATAATAATAATAATAATAATAATAATAATAATAATAATAAAAAAAAAAAAAATTATAATCAATGTGCTGTATTAACTGGCTTACCAATGCACACTGTGAATTTATTTGCCCTAGGGGTCAACTGGCTTACCAATGCACACTGTGAATTTATTTGCCCTAGGGGTCAGGAAGACACTCGGCATATATCTCAGAAACAATAATGAAAGAAAATAATAACAACAATAATAATAATAATGATTTCATTTATTGGCCACAAGGGCCGACATGTAGGGGACTACAAAGTAATAATAATAATTGTTTCTACTTTTGGCACAAGCCCAGCAATTACTCAGTACATTACTGGTATTTTATTTTATCGACCTCGTAAGGACGAAAGGCAAAGTTAACCTTGGCGGGATTTGAACTCAGATCGTAAAGGGACGTAACTATGCTGGAAAGCATGTCTGACCCTCTACTGCCAATTCACCGCCCTCTATAATAATAATAATAATGGTTTCTGATTTAGGCACAAGTCCAGCAATTTTGGGGGAGGGGATTAAATCATCCTCAGTGCATGTCTGGTACTTTATTTTATCGACACCGTAAGGATGAAAGGCAAAGTTAACCCCGACAGGATTTGAACTCAGAATGCAAAAGGTCGTAACTCTATGCTGTGAAGCAGGGTGTCCGACGCTCAACCGATAATGCCAATCCACTGCTCTTTAAGTCTTTTCTAATAGCTTCCCAATAATTAAAATTTGAACATGTAAACATTTTTTTTTTCATTGTATGTGTGTTAGCTAGCGTGCAATGTGATTTTATAAGGTTAAACATCTTTTTCAACAATTTTTATGTTGTGTACATCTGTTTAATTTCTGCGTGAATATGTGACAGGGCAATAGGCTCATGGAGGATTGAGCAGGTCTGGCGAGAGGGCATCTTGGGGTATGGGTTTCCTGTTGGACAGGAGATGGCCCTTCCGATGCAAATAATGTCTAAAAACTTTAATCTTGGAGTTTAGATATTTGCAATATCCTAAATTTTTCAATGAGGCAGAGCGGGAATCATTTCATTCCATTTTTGTATGGTGTGGGTGTTTCGAGTACTTTCCATGTCATATTATGCGGTACTTCTGTTTCTTTTAGCCGCCAAATCCTTTTTGCCAGTGCTATGCTAGTTTTCAAGTAGAACCTTTGTTTAAATCGGTCCTGGACCATACCTACATATTTTTCACGGGTTTCTGGATGGTTGGTTCGTATACTATGGACTTTACATTACAGTTTTATTGTAATGGGCACTCCTCTTTTTTCCTGCAAGAGCATCCCGGATTCTCATCTGGTTTGTTTTTGCAGTCATCTTGAATTTCATGGATGGTGGTGAAGAAAAGGATATCCTCACTGGACGGCGATTTTATTTAATCTTTGTTGTTTATCAATTAGGTCTAAGAATTCTACATTAATATTTACGTTAAGTGAGAATGGAGGGGCGAACCCGATTATTTTTCTTGATATGTATAATCCAACAAGGTGACATACATCAGTGCTGTCGTATGATCCTATCGAGACCTCGAATGAATCTTCTGGGTCGGATTTTTATACCTAAGCAATGCCGTTGTTGAACAGAAGTGTTCTTCGTGTGTGGTAAATCAGGTCAAACTCTCACTCACTGATATATCCGAAGGTAAGGGAGAAGTCCAAGGTCTTGTCTAGTTGCGGTTTAGTAACAGAGGTGTGAAAATCGGTTATATCAAACTGGGTGAATTTAGCTCTATTTTTAGACGGGATATCATTGAGCCAGAATATAAGCGATATTGTATTGTTCCAGAGCAACAGGCTCGTGTTGTTGATGATACGTGTGTTGATTTCTCCTAAAATCTTACTGGCTAGCCCTAATTCTGTTCTTACTGGGTTTATGAGCCCGCAGGATGGTCTGTCTGTAAAGTCCGATTTGTGATCTTTCAGGGTAATAATGGCATTATAGCCAACCTTTCTAGTCTATTGTCAATTTTAAAACTTCTAGCTAGTTCTTTGGCTTCGTCGTTAATAGAATTGTATCAGGTTGAGCCTTCCGGTATTTATTTGTTATATTGCTTAGCATAGATTGTTCATATTTATCTCTATTTATCTCATATAGGTTTTGTCAGAGAAAACAAAAATATATTTTGACGATCTAAATTCTTAATGTCTTCAATAAACATTTTTTTGGAGGGAACTATGGTACTTTCGGAACTTTATGCTAGCGACTAAGTCTAAGAGGTCTGCTTCAAAGTATGCTAAGTCCTTAACTTTGGGTGGATACTTAGTTTATTTGAGTTTGAATCTTTCAGCGGTGGTAGTGACCATATCTCCGTCAAAAAGTAGAGCCTTCCATCTCAATCTTTGTACTGTATTCTCCACTTTATCCAACAGCATTTGTAGAGTAGGAGAAGTTTGTTCTCTATGTTCTCAGAGGAGTAGTCTATCTCGTGTATGTCTATAATGTTGATATGTTGAAAATTATCCTAAAATCTGAAGAGTGCTCAATTATCTATCTATCTATCTATCTATCTAGGGCGGGTAAAATTCTCGAGATCCATGGACGAGTTCTCTCCAGCGATCGCTGTCCTTCATTATCGCTGCCATGTCCTGCGTCTCCAACAGACCAGTGTCTGTCCTTAGGGCATCAACATATGTTAACCTCGGTCTTCCTCTTCCAGTGTGTCCATGCAGGGGCTCCCACAGGAGCACTGAGTGCAGTGTCAACTCTGGATGTCGGTGAGCATGTCCAACTAACCTCAGTCTCCTCTGTGTCACTTTTGAGCTGACTTTTGGGAGGCTCCCATACGGCTCAGAGCAGGAGAGTTAGGGCGAAAAAGATATCAGATGCTGAATTTGCCGACGACATAGTTCTGGTGACAAACAGTGAAGGAGGCGGAGGACTTGATGCAGGAGGTAGAGACTGTGTCGTTGAGTGTGGGGCTGAGAATGAATGAGATTAACACGAAGTATCTGGTAGAGAATATTAAGAAGCCAGAGAAGATTACTAATGTAGGCAGGAAGCCACTAGAATTGGTTGAGGACTTCCTGTATTTGGGAGCAAAGATTGGGAATAAGGAAGATGATGTGGTCGAGAGGAAGAGCAAAGCCTGGGCGGCGTGCCACAGCTTGGGATCGGTGTGGAAGTCGGGCCTTCATATAGACCTGAAGATCCGTCTCTTCGTTGCTGTAGTGGAGTCTGTGCTGCTGTACGGGTCTGAGACTTGGACACTGACCAAGAAACTCACTTAGATGGTGTTTGGGTGCTACACGAGAATGCTGCACGTGAATGGTGTGCTACACGTGTATGCAGGATATTCGTAGATAAAATATCAAGGGAAACAATGTTCAATCTATTGCAAGAGAGCTTATTTAGTCTAATTAATATTTCATACACTTAACATATATGTGTGACCTTGGGTTTCGGGGTCCAGTTATGACCACCACTGTACAGTGGAGGATCTGTTTCAATATGGCCTCTTATTGGGCACCAGGACGAAGTTACGAAAAAAGAAACTGTTAGCCCACTAAACGTGGTTTTAATACAGTGGAGAGCTCCTTTTTAAGAACAAAATATGTTGTAATGGAGATGAATGTAATGCTAGCAAGAACGGCATAATCACAACGATATACCTTCAACAAAATACAGAAAACAAAACGCCTAACAGGTACCAGAGCGTGGCATTATACGATAGGGGACATAACTTTCTGAGGAAATATCTTGTTATTTCCCTTGCATCTATTACAAAGCCCTCTTTTCCACTTTTTCTACATACACAAACATACACATTCTCACTCATGCACCCCCATATGTATAATATATATATATATATATATATATATATATATATATATATATATATATATATATATAATATATATATATATATATATATATATATATATATATATATATATATATATATATATATATATATATATTATATATATATAATATATATATATATATATATATATATATATATATATATATATATATATATATATATATATATATATATATCATCATCATCATCATCATCATCATCGTTTAACGTCCCTGTTCAACGCTTGCATGGGTTTGGACGGGGGTTTTCCCACTTGAGGCAAGAGTGGTTGTCTTGCTCGCATAGGACTATCTGGCGGGTTTTCTACAGCTGGATGCCCTTCCTAACACCAACCACATTTACAGTGTGGGTCTGGGAGGTTTTTACCGTGTTGCCTACACGGCCACATTACAGCGTGGACTGTCTGGCGGGTTTTCTACAGCTGGATGCCCTTCCTAACACCAACCACATTTACAGTGTGGGTCTGGGAGGTTTTTACCGTGTTGCCTACACGGCCACATTACAGCGTGGACTGTCTGGCGGGTTTTCTACAGCTGGATGCCCTTCCTAACACCAACCACATTTACAGTGTGGGGCTGGGAGGTTTTTACCGTGTTGCCTACACGGCCACATTACAGCGTGGACTGTGTGTTTTTTTGTCGTGATACCTACACGCTCTCATTTGTTTCGGGCTGGATGTTGTGGCACCAACATAACTTTACATAGGAGGGGGTGGTGTGGATGGGGTGGGGGTGGTGGGACGGGGGTGTATTTTGTTAGAGATGCCTACTGACTAGTAGGTTTTACTTTGTATTTAGGTAAGGCGGGTCTTCTCTGTTACTGAGTACCGCCAAAGGTCTCGGTCCAGTGACATTGTCTTGGAGAGGTGTAAGTGTGTGAGGTCGGAATTTATCAGCTCGTCCCAGGTTTTCCTGGGTCTGCCTACTCCGTGGCTACCATCTATCTTTATTGCCCTGCACTTTGTTATACAGCTGTCGTCTTTCATGCGCATCACGTGACCATACCAACGTAGCCTTCTCTCGAGTAAACAACATTTGATCCCTCTTATTTCTAATTTTTTCCTTAGTTCGTTTATGCTTTGCCGTTCACGTATATTACTATTACACATCCAGCGGAGCATGCAAGCTTCGTTCCTCTCTAGTCTGCGTATATCCTCTGCACACAATGCCCAGGTCTCACTGCCATGCAACATTGCTGTTCGTATGCAGGCATCATACAACCTGCCTTTCATTTTTAGGGAGAACCCTTTAGCGGCTAATAGTGGTATAAGCTCTCTGAACTTTTTCCATCCAATTCTGACTCTAACTACTGTACTTTCAGAGCACCCTCCCCCACTGCTGATTTTGTCACCCAGATAACGGAAGCTGTCCACTATTTCTATAGAACCCTCTGCGCAATTGAAAGAGTTAGTATTTTGTGGGCACTTGCTGCTACTTATTGCATCAGAGCACCGGCCACATGTAAAATCTGTGTTCTTAGTTAGCTTACCTGTGATCCCACTACATCTTTTATGCACCCATACTTTGCATTTGGGACATAAAATGGAGTTTCTACCTACGCCTTTCCTACACACTGAGCATGGCCATTTCCCGGAGGGGACCGGCGCCTTATTTTCTTTCCTACAAACTAGAACTTTAGTCTTATATATATATATATATATATATATATATATATATATATATATATATATATATATATATATATATATATATATATATATATATATAATATATATATATATATATATATATATATATATATATATATATATATATTAACTAGAACTTTAGTCTTATATATATATATATATATATATATATATATATATATATATATATATATATATATATATATATATATATATATAATAAACTATATATATGTGTTTGTGTCTATATTGTATCTGTATTATTTTTGACCGTCGGTCAGTCAATGGCAACATTGAGGACCGAGTATATTAGATTACCGATATAAAACACAGAAGCGAAAAGCGAAAACCAACCAAACAGTGAGTGTGTTCTGTTATTAATTCTGGCAATATTACACAAATATGACCCTCCCCAAGTATAACAATATATATATATATATATATATATATATATATATATATATATATATATATATATATATATATATATATATATATATTAATAAAAGGAATTCCAACCTTGTCTGATTTACTCGTTTTATTTACAATCCTTTAACATTTATAATGGTATTAGAATGAAATAGTATGGTAGAATATTAAATGTTAAGTGTTAATTGAACAAGTACTTTGATGCTTTCGCAATCTCCAGGCTAATATTCTGTGGTGACAGTCAAGTTTGCAATTTTCAACTGTGACAGCTGGGAGATCAGAAAGTTACTTCAGGTAGAGCTTCTATTTCTCTACCTGAGAGATCACAGCTCCGATACTATGGACATGTGGTTAGAATGTCTCAGGAAAGAATCACCGGGAGGCAGATTTTACGGGCGAAACCAACCGACAGGAGACCCAGGAGTAGACCCCCGAACAAGATGATTGGATATCCCGATTGTATAACTTCTGTTGGTAAAATATAGTTGACATAATAACTTTGATAACTTTGATAGGTTTCGGCCAGTATTGGCCAAGGCTATGTCTAACTTAATAGTACTACCCGGCGAAGTATTTCAAATCAGGATCTGGACACCATGGCCCACTCAAGTAGAGAGTTATTGTTTACGGTGACATATCCGGGTGTAGGAGGTCTATCTGTGATTTCTTGAAGGAATAATAATCAATTACAATTTCAATATTTATGTAATTTAATCCCAGATATAAATAACTAAGCAATGCCGAGGCCTCTATACTTCAGCCTAATCAGTTTTAATTATATAATGTGGCAGTAACAAATACTGGGATTATCTATATATCTAAAACAGAGAATGTCTGTCTGTCTGACTGTCTGACTCCCTAAAATTCGAGAACCACCCAACCGATTGTTTTCAAACTTTACACATTTTCAATGCCCTAGGGACCGCATTAGGCGATTTAGCGATCTCTCTCAATAATTGTTAGTCTTTTTTTTTTTAGATAGATACATAGATATAACGTTGCACCCTTATAATATCTTTCTGTATGTCTGGCTGTCTGCATCACGACATTATGACGTTATATGTCTGTGTATATATATATAGTGTGTGTAACGTTTTTCGAAATATTTACTTCTGCGTTCACAGATTGATTCTTTTAGTTTCAGAAGATCCCGTTAAGGGTGAAAGCAGCGATTCTTCGCTTAAACCTTAATCTTTAATCTGTTATTTTTATATATATATATATATATATATATATATATATATATATATATATATATATATATATATTCGTGTACATATATTTTTGCATACACAATAACAAAATATAAACAGACGTATTTATTTCACGAGGCTCGACAGCAGCAAAAACAACAACAAAAAAGAGAGGGGACGCAATTACATGCTTTTGAAAATCTTAATGGAAAATTATTTGCCTATTTACCCAATGCGACTTCACTTTTTATTAGGACTTCTGCATTAATTGGTGGACATACGACGAAACTGTTTCAGAAAGGAGGGATAAACATGCCAATCTATGTTTAGAATCCCGAACAACGCCGGGCCATTCTGCTAGTATATCCTAAAAGAAAGAAATTATAATTCTCAATTCTCTGCTAGTTACAAAGGGAAGTAACTTATGTATAACTCTCTGGCAACCATAGCTGGTTTAGTCGACTGATAGTGTAAGGAAAAAAATGACAAATACGGATTCTGTGGATTTTTTGTGACGTAAAATGGAATCGATTTTGGGAAGTGAGCTTACTGAAGAAAATCTGTCTACCTACCTACCTACCTACCTACCTACCTACCTACCTATGTATGTATCTATGTATCTATGTATGTGCCCTCCATCGCCCCCTCTCCCTCTATATATATGCGTGTGTGTGTTTGTGCGTGTGTATGTATGTATGTATGTATGTATGTATGTATGTATGTATGTATGTATGTATGTATGTATGTATGTATGTATGTATGTATGACATCCTGCAGGACTAAAAACAAAACCTGTCAAAGGGCAAAGGAGCTCTTAAGAGTCAATGGCCATCCAAAATCACCGGGAGAGATGACCCCTTAGCCTTTGTCAAGACAGAATTCTAGGAGAAGGAAAACTCTGATATAACACCTGCAACTCTGATGGTATCCAATGATGTTGACATGTTCTTCTTTTTGGTAAATATCATCTTGGTTAAGAGAGTGGGACTGGCTTTGTGCAATGCCTTTGCTCACTATAAAAGCTTCACGGCACAGGTATTGCTTTATATCTGGAGATCTCTCTGCACTTGTCGTCACATGGTACCATGGGCCCAGCACTATGTGTTTTAGCAGTATGGAAGTATTAAGTGTCGTTGGTTGACAGTGTGGTAAAATGATAGTATCCTCGTTGGATTGTCTTGTCGACATAGACGTGAGGGAAGGTCCCTCGATCTATTTACCATCTTTGTATTTACAATATTCCTTTCGTCAGGTCGCCAATTCCAGCAGCATGGATTATAGATGTTATTGAGACACGAGTAACATAATAATGATTTCAACAGCAGAAATTAGAGATGAAACGTATGTTTATTTTTTGATGTAGCACAAACAATGTTTGTTAACTTATATGGTTGAAGTTACAGATAAAAAGAGGTTACAAAAGGGAATGTGCCATTGCGCCGTTAAGCCGGCGAGGCTAGGGTGCAATATCTCACCGTTACATTATGCGTGTTGCTGGCTTGAAGTTTCCGGTACAAGAGAGAGATTCTTCAAATCTTCGCGGGGAATTTCTTCCTCCGGGCGCGTAGGGATACATCCTCTTCTACTGGCGCTGATTGGCTGAACTGAGCCAAATCACGCACAGAGAATGTATGTGAGCCCGCGGAATGTAGGTCACTACAATACCCCCTTTCTAGACGGTAGTCGATACAGATTATTAAATCAGCAAGAACAAATGCCGAAAGAGCACATCAGTGACAAAACAATTGAGCAGAAGGCTGCACGCAAGAAAAAAAAATGAGGCGCTACGGGCCGTGTTGAGCCGCTGTGTCAAATGACCAGTTGTTTTGTTGTTTATACGTGACCGCCAAAGGTCTAACAAAAACGGATAAAGTCTGACATGGGCGAAGTTGCTGTTCTTGCATTAAATGTTAATGGTAAGCGTTGTACCAGAAACTGTGGACGAAGCTATTATGGTAGTTCACCAGTGCTGGCAAGAAGATGATGGGTAGGCGAGAAAATGTTGGCCTCCCAGATGTATTGCCGAATGTGCTAGGGAGCCAGGAAAAAATGGCTGGTTGCTTTGAAAAGAAAAAAAAAGCAAGTTTAATCTGTAGGTGGGTTGCAGTGTAAATTCCATAATTCGGGCGAATCCACAGAAGTGGCCGAAATGCTGACAAGTCCAGTTCAATTTGTTGCTTTCCCAGCGAGTCGGGCAAAAACAACAAGACGGATGGCCGTCATGGACGATCAGTGTGCAACGAGATGCGAAGCTGTTTGAGTTCAGCTGCAATTAGTATTCTCGTGTTGCGGTGCCTGTTTGAATCCAGTGGATTAAGCTCTGTGAGCTGCTAGCATGTGACAGCACCTCGATTAGGTGAAAAGGGACTCGCAGAATATTACGTTTGAAGAACATATACCAAGAACAACATGTTGGTGTGTGATAAAAAAAATGTGTGCATATGCAGGCATGTAAAACAGCAAAGAATGTGAATGAACAAAAACCATGAGCAAGCAAATAGCAAAAGAACACAAAACAAGTAAATGCATTCTACAAAGAAATATGTGAATGTAACAAACTAATAATTCAAAGTCAATCTAAGAGAGCAGAGAAATTGCTCAATAAGTTCAAAGTTTTTCAAAGTCAAATAGTTCACACATCACCAGTGTACAGACACTAGTTCTATCTGAAAACTGAAAAAGAAGTTTGTTAATGCCGTTAGGGGTTAGATGTATGGTGTTTTTGTGAGTTTTCGTGGCCATTTTACCGTCCTGCCACAAGGTTGTGTTGCTTATTGTTAAAGCAAAGTCAAAGAATCTTCTGTAGAGTAGCAGTCACCAAACATGGCAGCCACGTCTGACGCCATAATGGTGAGAAAACTACTGTCTCAATTTCTCGAGTCCCTGTGGTAACGAGACAGAAGGTATGGTGGTTGCGTCGGTAAAGTTACAAGCCGTTTCGGAATTTCCGATGTGTGGTGGTTTGCGTCGGTAAGGCTATGAAGCTGCCACTCACTGTTCCCTGTCGCTGGTCAGTGGCTAAACAACGCTGTCGCTGCCGCTGCTGCTGCTGTCGTTGTTGTTGTCGAGTGTAGCCAGGACTTGTCGGTAGCCATCTTGAAATTTTTTCGTGGCGAAAAAATTTTTGAAATACTGCCAATTTTTCAAAAAATTTTGAAAGGAATATATTGTATTTTCGCAAGTTGCGAAAAAGGTTGGCAACGTGGTAATAAAAGTTCAACTGAATGAAAAAGAAGGGTTGCGTTAAATTCTTACGTCGGTCACCACTTTAGCAGTATGGAAGTATTAAGTGTCGTTGGTTGACAGTGTGGTAAAATGATAGTATCCTCGTTGGATTGTCTTGTCGACATAGACGTGAGGGAAGGTCCCTCGATCTATTTACCATCTTTGTATTTACAATATTCCTTTCGTCAGGTCGCCAATTCCAGCAGCATGGATTATAGATGTTATTGAGACACGAGTAACATAATAATGATTTCAACAGCAGAAATTAGAGATGAAACGTATGTTTATTTTTTGATGTAGCACAAACAATGTTTGTTAACTTATATGGTTGAAGTTACAGATAAAAAGAGGTTACAAAAGGGAATGTGCCATTGCGCCGTTAAGCCGGCGAGGCTAGGGGTGCATTATCTCACCGTTACATTATGCGTCTTGCTGGCTTGAAGTTTCCGGTACAAGAGAGAGATTCTTCAAATCTTCGCGGGGAATTTCTTCCTCCGGGCGCGTAGGGATACATCCTCTTCTACTGGCGCTGATTGGCTGAACTGAGCCAAATCACGCACAGAGAATGTATGTGAGCCCGCGGAATGTAGGTCACTACAGTGTCAATAATTGTCACAAGTGTAGTGTTTGTACCAGAGTTTTCAACTGGCTGGACTAAAAAGTCACATTCATTCAGCGCATCGGTAGGAGTTCTCCTACATGGATATAAAGTAGTGCCCGTACTCGAAAACGAGTTGGCAGCCATCATGTATGTATGTATCTATATATTTATGTGTGTGTGTGTGTGAATCCATTTATCTATCTCTATCTTTCTCATTATATATATATATATATATATATATATATATATATATATATATATATATATACATATATATATATGCATATATATATATACATATATATATATATACATATATATATATATATATATATACACACACACATATATATATATATATACACACACACACATATATATATACATATATATATATACATATATATATATTCTATTCTAAGGTGGGTAAAATTCCCGAGATCCATGGACGAGTTCTCTCCAGCGGTCTCTGTCCCTCATTATCGCTGTCATGTCCTGCGTCGCCAATAGACCAGTGTCTGTCCTTAGGACATCAACATACGTTAACCTTGGTCTTTCTCTTCTAGTGTGTCCATGTAGGGGCTCCCAAAGGAGCACTGAGTGCAATGTCAACTCTGGATGTCGGTGAGCATGTCCAGCTAACCTCAGTCTCCTCTGTGTCACTTTTGAGCTGACTTTTGGGATGCTCCCATACATCTCTGAGTTTTTCATCCTCAGTGTATACTGATTAATGTTCAGAGCCATCCTCAGCATTCTCGTGTAGCACCCATCCACCATCTGAGTGAGTTTCTTGGTCAGTGTCCAAGTCTCAGACCCATACAGCAGCACAGACTCCACTACAGCAATGAAGAGGAGGATTTTCAGGTCTCTACGAAGGTCCGACTTCCACACCGATCTCAAGCTGTGGCACGCCGCCCAGGCCTTGCTCTTCCTCTCAACCACATCATCTTCTGTATTCCCAATCTTTGCTCCCAAATACAGGAAGCCCTCAACCAATTCTAGCGGCTTCCCGCTTACATTAGTGATCCCCTCTGGCTTCTCAACATTCTCTACCAGATATTTTGTTTTAGTCTCATTCATTCTCAGCCCCACACTCATCGACACAGTCTCAACCTCCCGCATAAAATCCTCTGCCTCCTTCACTGTATTTGTCACCAAAACTATGTCGTCGGCAAATTCAGCATCCGATGCCTTTTTCGCCCTAACTCTCCTGCTCTGAGCCGGTGCCACAGTAAAGCCAGAGTCCTGGTGTTTCTCCAGTGCAAGGCGCATACAATAGTCCACTACGATGATAAAAAGGTAGGGAGCCAATGTATCTCCCTGGAGCACTCCAGCCAGTATCTCAAAGAACTCTGTCATCCCATCAGGTGTAATGACTTGGGCTTTGGTGTTGGTGTAGAGCAGTGATATCAGGTCCACTATCTTCTTGGGGATTCCATAAGCCTGTAAGATCTTCATCAGGCAGTAACGGTCCACAGAATCAAAGGCCTTCCTAAAGTCAATGAAAACCATGACCGCAGGAAGGCACTTTGCTCTAGCTCCCTCTAATATCCTCCTCAGCATCAGGATGTGACTGGTGGTTGATCTACCCCCTCTGAAGCCGTTCTGGTTGTCCCTGAGCTTCTTCTCCATCTCAGGCTGGATCCTGTTAAGAATCATACTGTTGAGGGTCTTTGCCACAAGTGACGTCAGTGAGATCCCCCTGTAGTTGTTGGTGTTAGAGAGATCTCCCTTCTTTGGCACTGGGACGATGTTACTGATCCTCCACTGATTCGGGGCAACTCCTCTCTCCAGTGCCCCGTTACAGAACCCCAGGATGATATCATCAAAATCACACCTCTTCATCACCTCTGATGCCACTCCATCTTCTCCATGAGCCTTGCCCTCCTTGATCCTCTTCTTGGCTCTCTGAAGCTCCTCTCTGGTGAAGCGCTCTGTCTCAACATCCAGTTCCTCAAACAGCCGCCTGATCTCCCCAGTGCTCTGGGCTGTGGAGGGTGGCTCTCCTAGTAGGGTCCTAAAATGGTCTAGCCATTTCCTCTTCCTATCCTCGGGCCCCGTTCCCTGGATCTGACTCGAACACCTTCTCTTCCTCCCTGTGATCTCGTTGATGATCATCCAGCTCTCCTTACATCCAGATCTGTCAACCGCTCTCTCCACACTTCTGATCTTCTCTATCAGTGCCTCCTCTCTGACCTCATTGTAAGCGGTACAGAGTTCTTCCCTCATCACCTCCACAGTCTCCATCCTCTCCTCCGTAGGATCAGCATAGAATTGGTCCTTGGCAGCTTTCAGGTGTTCTCTGGCTG
Source organism: Eledone cirrhosa (assembly GCA_964016885.1). Classification (NCBI taxonomy): domain Eukaryota; kingdom Metazoa; phylum Mollusca; class Cephalopoda; order Octopoda; family Eledonidae; genus Eledone; species Eledone cirrhosa. Next base: position 28,026,250 of record OZ024741.1, read on the forward strand.
CACACACTTTTGGGTTTGCAGAGCTGACGTGCTTCCCTTTGTTATTTTTCCTCGGCACCAGGGTTTCACTTGCTTCCGCCACTGCATTGGAGAAGTGCCCGTACCTCCTCATCACACTCTCCTCAGTCCATCCAATCTCTCTCTCCTCTGACACTCCACAAAGAGCACTAAACCTGTTTCTCACTTCCACTGTGAACCTCTCCTGTAGCTTATCATCTTCCTTGAAAGCTCCCCAGTCATAGATTGCTCTCCGGGGCCGAGCCTTGCTCTTTCTTAAGCTCACTCGGACCTCACTCATAACAAGCCGGTGGTCACTGCGCAGTGTACTGAAATAGCTGTATGGTTCTGTGTTCAGAACACTATTCCGCCACTTTTTTCTCACCAGAATGAAATCAATCTGGGACTTGGACAGGTGCATATCCGAGATGTAGGTCCACATCTTCCCCAGATTCTTCCTAAACCTTAGGTTGGTCGCCATCAAGTTCGCCTCCAGCAGGGTGTCTCTCAGTAGTCTTCCATTTCGGTTGGTGTTGTTATGGAAGTACCAACAAGGATCTTCACTGCCCTCCTTACTCAGATGTGCATTGAAGTCCCCCAAAACAAGCAGGATATAGTGTGCCTGAGTGGTGTTGACATCTCGACACACCTCCTCATGGAACTCTTCCGCACTCACATCACTGTACCCCTCGGTTGGACTATAGGCTGAGATGACTGTCAGTCTTGGGTTTCCATTGAAGGTCACCCTCAACACTCGCGAGGAGATAGGCATTATTTCCCTCACCAACAGATTGGTTCCTGCACTGAACACAAAACCCACTCCTCCTACTGCAGCATTTGTTGTGTTCTTCACTGCCGATGTAGTGATGAGCTGGCTCCTCTTCCCGATCATCACACTCCTCACGGGCTCATCGTGTAGGATCCTGTGTTCTTGGATCGCAAGTATCTGCATACCACTCTCCTCGAACAGATGTCCCAACTCCTCTCTCTTCTCCAGCGTCCGAATAGTCTTCACATTCAAAGTGCCCATTTTGATGGCTCTTCTGCAGGACAAAACTGCATTCTTTATATTTGTCTCAGAGACAGCTGATCCATCATCCACTGGCCCTCTCTGTGGCTCTAAACCAGCAGAGTCATAACGACCAGGCTGCTCCTTGACAGTGTAATTAGAGGCTCTAACCCTAGTGCTGTTAGATCGACTCTCCATATTTCTTTTCAATGGCTGACAATACCTTACCGGCGCCACTCGAATAAGGTAGTTATTTAACCCATAAGTGGAACCCTAACAGGTACTACCACCCTGGGCCAGGGCAGACCTGGGAGTCATGACAACTAAGGGGTAACTCCACATTCCCCACAACTCCTGAACTCCCGAACTGGAGCCTTGCCACTGGATGTAGTTTAATGTTATACCCAGGACTATATATATCTATATATATATCTATCTATATATATACATATATATATAGATACACACACATACATACATATATATATATAGATATATATATGTATATATATACATATATATATGTATATGTATATATATATATACATATATATATGTATATGTATATATATATATATATATATATATATATATATGTGTGTGTGCGTGTGTATGTATGTATGTACACAGAGAAGGGTAAAAAAAAACATTTAGAATGAGAGAATATAATTAAATTCTCATCGTCTTCATTTCAAAGGAAAGGAAATGATCCTCACCTCACATCGAAAAAATACCCCCACGCCTCTTCTTTTTTTCCACCCTCAAAAAGAATAAAATTTTATTTATCAGCTTGCAAGAAATCTGCAACGTACTGGAAAAGACATTAACGAACGAAAAATAGAAAAGTAATATTAAAAATGTAAATATAAATGAAAACTATAAAACAAGAAAAATGACGAATGAAAATATGGTCAAAATAAGTTAAATTTATGTAAAAAACTAACAAAAAAGAACAAAAAACTAAACGTAAAATATTGAGAAATAAGAGAAAGTAGCTAGGACAATTATAACTGTCTTTGTAACAAATAAATGTGTAAAAATGTTTAATAAGCGTCTTAGTAAAAATGCAATTTCAAAATTGCCATCTTGTTAAAATATTTGATTCCATTTTTCTGTCTACTTATATATCAGTGAAGGCTCATGGCTCAGTTGTTAGAACGTCGGATAGAAAGGTTTATGGTATTACTTCCGGCTCTCTGCTCTTTGAGTTCAAATCCCGCCGAGGTCAACTTTGCCTTTCATCTTTTCGAGGTCGGTAAAAAAGTACCAGTCTAGTACTGGGGTTGATTCTTCCTCTATATCTCTTTCTCATTCCCTCTCTCTCACTTTCTATCTTTCTCTGGAAGAAATCTGCTGTACTCAGGCCTGGTGAGAGATGGGCTCAGCCAGGCTTCAAATGCCCTCAAAATGCCATATGTCAATAGGGTGCTCCTACGATTTTATCAGGAGTTACGGGATCATACATACCTATATATCAGTGAAGGCACATGGATCAGTGGTTAGAGATTTGGGCTTGCAATCATGAGGTTGTGAGTTCGATTCTCAGACTAGGTGATGTTGTTCCAGTTCTTTCAGCCGTAGAAATGAGTTGTGACGTCACTGGTGCCAAACTATATCAGCCTCTGCCTAACTGTAGAGAGGAGATAGGTATGTATGGGTGGGCGACTACTGGTCTTCCACAAACAACTTTGTATCTGGGAGGGGAACTTTCTAGGTACGAATCCCATGGTCATTTGTGACCGAAGGGGGTCTTTACCCTTTTACCTATATACCATTGTAAGTATATACATTCTATATATAGAAGGCGATAAATTGGCGTCAGAATGTCAGATAGAATGCTTTGCGGTATTCGTCCCAGTTCTCTCTGAGTTCAAATCGCTATGAGGTCAACTTTTCATTTTTTTTCCCATTTGAGGTCGATAAATAAATGTACCAGTCTAGTACTGGGGTCGATTTCTCCTCTTTATCTCTTTCTCACTACTTTTCTCTCACTTTTTCTTTCTCATTCTCTGGAAGAAATCTGATCTGTTCAGAGCTGGAGAGGAGATGGACTCCACCGAGTTTTTAGTGAGTAAGGAACACCGTCATTACACCCTTGCCACTGTATATATATATATATATATATATATATATATATATATATATATATATATACAGTGGCAAGGGTGTAATGACGGTGTTCCTTACTCATATATATATATATATATAACGAAGGAAGTGTGGTAAGGAACCAGGTGGACCATAACGCACCAGAGTACTCAATACTTAGGGTAGTAGAGTGGGTAAGAGGAAAATGTTCAAGACCCCGCCGACGGCAGAGCTCGAGCCGTTTCGACGGCTATTTCTGGACTAGTCCAGAAATAACCCTCGAAACGGCTTGAGCTCTGCTGTCGGGGTCTTGAACATTTTCCTATATATATATATATATATATATGTATGTATGTATGTATGTATGTATGTATGTATGTGTGTATGTATGTGTGTGTGTGTGGATTGTTGTACTCCACTAACTTTGTGTGTGCTAAACTAGGAGGATACTGGCCGTTTTAGCAGATGAAATTGTGAGTACTTTAACGTTTTTATATGTTAAGCTGTTGAAACATAATTTCAATCTGATTTCATGGCTAATGCTTCTGATTTTACTCATAACTATAATATTAATTTGCTATTTTAATGTATGAAATAAAAATAATTGTTTCTAATTTTGACACAAGGCCACCAATTATCCCAGTACATTACTGGTACTTTATTTTATCGACCCCGTAAGGATGAAAGGTAAAGTTAACCCCGGCGGGGTTTGAACTCAGACCATAAAGGGACGTAACTCTTTGCTGCAAAGCATGGCGTCAGACCCTCTACCGATACTGCCAATTACCTGAATTACCAAACGATACTATAAATAGACTGTACTCACCAAGTGATACTAGCTGAAGCTGGTAAAGCAATTTTCATAACACCATTATTCTTCTTATTGAACAATGGCGCTGGAAACAACATTAGTTCTACAATGATAATATTTGTTGTGGGTTATACACAGATAATGGATCAAGTTGTTGTTCGTGAGCCCAGAGATGTTTTCCGTGTCTGTCTTTACATAATAAGTTGCTTAGCTTTGGTATATTTCACGACATTCTTCAATCAAAGCAAGAAATCGCTCAAATCGTCAGTTTTTATTTTCTTCACAACAGACTACAATTTATCTTCGTTCTGTGAAATTTGTTAATTCTTCAGTAGAAAGACTTTTCCTTCTTTCCTATAAAAACAACAACAACAACAGCAAACAAACAAAAAACAAAACACAAAAAAACGAAGAAAAAATAAACAAATACAAATAACAAAACAAAACAAAAAATAAAACAAAATCAATCAATCAAACAAACAAATCGAACACAATAAGGAACACAGATTTATAACATAGGTTTAAGGCCACACATATGATGGTAGAGGGTATAGTAGATATAATCGCCCCCAATTCCTGTATAAAAGTCACCTTCGTACTGGGAGGAATTTGAACAGAGAACATAATTATATCTTCCAAGGTATTTTGTCCCCATAACTATAAAGACGAATTAAAAGAAGTAGAGAAGTAACTATGGTTACACAGCCTTCTCCATCTCGACGTCCCACATTTTGCTTTATCATCTATTTAAGATTCGAAAAACGGTCATAAATTAAGACTTTTAAAACATTCATATTTTTAAAATATGGTTGAAAATCATCTCTTGGGATTGCTATGAGATATATGTTATTTTATTAATAACAAAATAAATGCACACACACACACAGACAGACACACACACACAGACACACACACACAGACACCCACACACCCACACGCAAACACACACACACACACACAGACACAGACACACGCACACACAGACACACACAAACAAATACACACACACACACACACACACTCTCTCACACACACACACTCATACAAACAAACAAACACGCGCGCACACACACACACGCACACATATATATATATGATTAATACATGTATATATAAATGTATTTATGTATATATATATATACATGTAGACACACACGCACACACATATATACATGATTAATATATATATGTATATATATGCATATATATATATATGCATATATATATATGTATATATATATGCATATATATACATATAGACGCATGCGCACACACACATCTTCTCGCATAAAGCACACAAATGACACAAACACCCAAACGACAGATGAGGAATACAAGATATATTACAGTTTAATTTAAAAGAGGAAAACACATCGAAGCTACTAAACCATCCTCATTACGGCCAATAACAACAACAACAACAACTATAACAATAACAACAACAACAATAACGATGACAATAACAACAACACCAACAACGATAACAACAACAACAGTAATGCTAACTTGAATAACAAGACCCCCCCACCCCTCATCACCACCACTAACAACAACAACAACAACAACATCATCAGTAATGCTAACTACAATAACAACGAACCCCCCCATCACCATCACTAATAACAACAACAACAACATTGATAATAAATTAATAACAATAAATAAATCAGTAAAAAATAAAGTTAGAAAACAACAACAGCAATAGGGTTGACATAAAGCAAACAATAAATGCAGCACAAGACGATACAGTGGAAGTCTGTCTCAAGCCAGGAAGCTCATCAGGCCTGTGCTTATCCTGGTTTTGTGGCGTGAAGCGACTGAGAGTACAAGACTTCCCCCTGGACAGGACGCCAGTCCATCGCAGGGTTAAACCCCCAGCTATTGTATACTGAGTCTACTGGAGCAACGTGAAATGAAGTGTTTTGCTCAAAAACACAACACACAACCTAGCCCAGGAATCGAAACCACAACATTATGATCGCAAGTCTAACACCCTTACCACAAGGCCACGGGCCTCCACTTTATAAACAATAAACATTAAAAAAATTGAAACAAAACAAATTCCCCCAAAGATGGGAGACCACCGAGGGTCACTCGTGCAGAAAGCCCACATAAAAGCTATGGTCACGTGCCCCCCACCCTCAGTTGTCTTCCTCAAATCTACAGGTACATACACAGAGCAGGCCCATTCGCTCGGACCATGCTCGCAACTCTCACGCACCTTTCAGCAAATTTGTTGGAATGCAGTACTTCCTTTTTCACCCCGATTTCCTCTTTAAGTGACACCTGAAGCAGGTGGAGAAGTTCAAGTATCTCAGGGTCGTGCTCACGAGTGATGGAAGGCAGGAGGCTGAATTAAGTGCAAGAATTGCAGGAGCTGGTTCAGTAATTTGGTAATCAAAAGAAGGGAGGTAGGCGTAAAAGCTAAACTCGCTACCTTTAATTCTGTTTCTGTGCCAAATGTTACCTATGGCCGAAATGGGGCCCCTTCGAAGCGTCTTTAGAGTAACGTTGCTCGATAGATTGCGTAGCTCGGAGATCAGAGAATAACTCCAGGTAGAGCCGCTACTACTCAGGGTACAATTTGATAACGATCAGAGTCAGGAACGATTGTCGACAGTTACCTCCCCAGCTTCTGCTGGAATTCGCTAGATGGCGCTACGTCATCAGTTTCCAAAATTCATAGCTAAGGGCTTTCAAATGTTTTATTCATAAACATACCGTATATCGTTAGATATACAAAATACACATACACATATGTGTACAGCTATATTGGAGCGAACAACTTAATTACAATATCAATATTTATAAGAAAACCAACTGGGATTGGTTTAAAAAAAATTCAGATTTATAAATAAACCACTCACACTTAAACAACCACACTTCAGGTTTAAAGAGCATAAATCTGATTTTGATGATTATAGCACTTATTGGACTAACTAAACCGACGATGACTGACTGATATAGTTAATAACAGACGATATTGTTTCCAAAACAAAGGAAGTATCACTCTTACCTCTCTAGTTAATCTACATGCAGTCATAGAGTGGTTCAAATCTTTTCTGAACAAACAAAATTGTAAATTCTTGCAACTCGACACGAAACATCCTTTAACTCGTCCATCTAGATAACAGTAGTTACTAGTGCCCTAATCTTTACCAGATTGACTACAAACATCTACGACGAGAAAACTGATATTCTAAGTACCCATAAAACTCCCGTAAGCTACTTAAACCCAATCTAGATTAAAACCCCGTCAATCATCCATTTGATTTGAGCCTAGGTTCAGCAGACGCCATTGATACCAGTGATCCTGAAAGCCTATTCCTATTTACTAACTTAAGATCTAAATCCGAAATTAATGAAGGAAAAGGATTTCGATGCGATGATCTTTTGACAGTGAAACACTTTCCTCCTTCCTATAAGGTATTAATAGACCAAGTAAAAATCTTACAAACCTTGAAGAATTAACATCATAGAGTCTAACATTTCTGTTGTTACTCTTAAACTTACAAACACTTTGAACTTATCGTTTCAAAACCCCAATGAAACCTTAAATTACATTCATAATTATTCTAACCACTTCTGAAATATTAACAACAGTTTAGTTAAGAATATTTTATTCAGACTTACACAACTTTTCTTATAATAAACAATTTTTTAAACGTTTCTCTTACATCAAATTATATTGAAGTTTCGCTCTGAGGCATGTTTGAAGATAAGATTTAGTACATGGAGGTACTATCCAGACCATCCAACAAGAGAATTAGGAATAGATACAAGAAGATATATATTAGCTGGTTTACTCCTCCGTTTAATCTAGCATACACCATGCCTATTGCTATAATCTTCTTCAAACATTTCACAAAACAGCATAAATATTACACATTTATAAATAGAAACACCATCACATCGTCTTACTCTACTACATCAAACTTTGCCAAAACCATCGGTTTTTCAAACCCTTGTAAACGAGATCTATCTAACACTAATATACCTACCAACACTTGCAATTGCCTCAAACCTGTCCATTTAGTTCAAACTGTCTATCAGAAATAATTCTTTACCAACACAATGTACAAACCAACCAATCATCTAAGGCATAGACCCCTTAGACCACAGGTGAGGAACCTTTTCATGTTGAAAGGCCACATTTAGTTACTTGTAATATAATAAGGCCACATTCAAGAAACCATAATTATATATATATTCTTAAAATCTACATTAGTTTATAAAAAATTTATTACTATGTTCTAATTATCTAAAAAACGAAGAAAAAAAAATGTTTAAAGTTAACTACCTTTTAATGACATAGTTGTGACTGTTTGATGTACAGTTCACAAAACACCCAAACCCCAAACCTCAACAATGTTAGGTTACAGATTTATTACAGTATATTACACCGTCATTTCTTATAGAAACTAAACTATATGTTTTTACTTCTCTATATTTACCGCGTGGCCTAGTGGTAAGGGTGTTGGACTTACGATCATAATGTTATGGGTTCGATTTCTGGGCTGCAATGTGTGCTGTGTTCTTGAGAAAAACACTTCATTTCCCGTTGCTCCAGTACACTCCGCTGAAAATGAGTACCAGCAATAGCTGGGGGTTTAACCCTGAGATGGACTGGCGTCTGTCCAGGGTGAGGGGAGTCTTGTACCACGAAAGCGGGATAAGCACTGGCCCGACGAGCCTTCTGGCTGGAGACAGACTTTAGACATTTAGATATTTACCATATTCAAGAATGATTACTGTAAATTACGTCAAAGTTATGAAGGCCTTTACAAAACCTTTCGCTTGG
>OZ024741.1:28039955-28082455 GCA_964016885.1 Eledone cirrhosa
CAGCATTTTGAAATGGTACTCTCAATTAAATCGTGCGAAACCACTTTGCTGGTTTGAGAGCTGATGAGGGTGAAGGTGTGTGTGTGTGTGTGTGTGTGTGTGTGTGTGTGTGTGTGTGTGTGTGTGTGTGTGTGTGTGTGTGTGTGTGTGTGTGTGTGTGTGTGCGCGCGTGTGCGTGTGTGTGTGTAAACTTATTTTGTACATCGTCTTTCTTTATTTCCTTCTTCCAGTCACTTCTGTGCACCAACACATACGTGTAGAGAATAAGAGGTAGTAACAAATGACAGATAAAAGAACAAACAATAAATTAAAAATTAAGTGAGAGATACGAGGATGAGACATAAGGGATAAGGATGGATGGGGAAGGGGGGGGGGGGGGTTGATATGTGTGGTAAATATTTAGCCTGCTGATTGTCTTATCTTAATGGGGTTGATGTGGCTTCAGGGAGAGAGAGTGAAAGAAAGGTTAGGAGATTTATGATCTAGTGACCAGTCGGTCAGTTGACAGCTAATAACAGTGGGGTGGTATGTATTCCGTACGTTAAAATCCGGGTGGTTCAGTTCGAATTTTGGGATTGCTGGGTCGAATCATGCTGGTTTGAAATTTGTGAACTTGGTAGCTGCTTTGTGCCTACAGAAAATTGATCTTTCTATTTTGCTGTTAAGCAGCATCTTATCGTACTTTAAAATATGGAATAGCTCCATATTGCAAAGTCCGCAGTGGGACATTCCATTGTTGTAGGCCCTTATTCCCGATAATTTTGACCAGCTAATCCTATATTCCTGGTTTGTGTTCTTAAGCTGCCAGATTTTATTGGCCAGCGTTGTAGAGTTCTCTAGTCTACGGTTCTTCATGGAGTGTCTGTGAATATACCATCTTTTTTTGACTCCCTAACCGTGGACCCTATGTAGTGCCATATTAGGTTGCCTGAATTTATAGTACTTGAATCCAGGCATCTATTTTGTAGTGGGCACTTATCCGGTAGGTGGCAGTTACAGTTGGAGGCCTTCCTGTGTGCAGGTTCTCTATTGCGGTTTTGCATGTTGTTATGGGTGGGTTGAGATTTAGGCCTATTAATGTTTTGTTGTGATGCGCCCTGACGTGTGTGTGGTTGTGATGTTGTTATGTGTTTGCGTTTTGTATTTGGTGCTATGGTGTATGTTACTAGGTTATTTTCTTTAGAGATTCTTTTGTAGTTGATTTTATGTATGTGTGATTCTATGTTGGCTTCAGTAGAGTAAGATAGTTTGATAGTTTTTCTGTTAAAGATTCTATGGTATTTGTGTAGTTTAGGGAAGTGTTTGTCAATTAGCTTAAAGAATGTAGAAGGTAGTTTGGTTTTTATAGAGGAGTTGAATATTGGATTGAACCATAAGTATTTCCTATCTCTGGATTTTCTATAGTATTCGGTTCAGTTATTTCTGGTGCTCGTTGTCTAATTCTATGTTTGCTATTTCTATAGGTGTGAGTAGTGTAGCTGTCATTAGGTTTGTTGCTGCTGTCTCTATCTGGTATGTATTTGAGCCCCTCCTTATGTCCAGCCTTATGTAAAGCTATGTTATAATAGTTTGCGTGTTCGTTAAAAATCTCTAGGTTAGAAGATAGGCGGGATATTCTGAGGGATATACTATGTGCTATGGAGTTAATTATGGATCGAGGGTGGTTTGAGTTATAACTAATGTAGGCTAGATTCTCGTTATTTTTATGGAAGGGCTCTATTAATCCTGTGTTTAGGTTGATTCTTACATCTAACTCAGACTCAGAAGCTCCCGCGTCTTGCGACGCATGAGGCAATCATAGTGTTCCATCGCGTTCAGTCAGCAGCCAGTTGCACAGCGTCCCGCCATTGTCTGTTTGTCGCTCGCAGGTCCATCTCAACTGTCTCGCGCCAGTTCATTTTGGGTCGCCCTCTCCGTCTGCTGCCCTGCGGGCTCCATTTAAGTACTTGGTTCGCCAGTCTCTCCGGGGGAAGTCTCAAAGCGTGTCCAAACCAGCCCAGGCGTCCCTTGCAGATGGTAGAAGAGACTAGCTGCTGGTTGGTGCGGTTCCTGACTTCCTGGTTTGTTACATGGTCACTCCATTTAATCCCCAGGATCTTTCGCAGACATCTGGAATCGAATGCGTCCAACTTCTTCTCTTGGCTGGTCTTAAGGTGCCACGTTTCACTTCCGTACAAGAGTGTGGACAGCACGTTGTTGTTGTAGAATATCATCTTTGTTTTGATAGTGTACTTCCTGCTCTTCCAGATCTTGTCAAGCTGGTTAAATGCTGCTGAAGCCTTTCCCATTCTACATTGCAGTTCACTGTCCATGGTGCCCTCATTGTTAATGGAACTTCCTAGGTAGGTGAAGTTGTCCACTATCTCCACCTCCCCCTGTTCAATGAAGACACTGGTTGGTGGTTGGTGTGTCCCAGATAACATGCTTTTGGTCTTCTTGGCACTGATATTGAGACCTAAGCTTCCTGATTAGACATTGATATTGTTCACAATGATTTACAGGTCAGCTGTGCTCTCTGCAAGTGCAGCAATATCGTCCGCAAAGTCCAGGTCAGACAACTTTTGCTCTCCCACCCAAGATATACCCTGGTCTTTAGACGCTCTTCTTTGTACCCAGTCAATGGCTATGGCAAAGAGAATTAGAGAGAGCGAGCAACCTTGACGCATCTTACATCTAAGAAGTTTGGTTTTTTAGAATTAAGTTCGAAAGTGATACTTAGGCCTAGTTTGTTGAAGAAGACTCTAATGTTTTGCCGTAATTTTTCCATGTTTTGATTATTTAAGTTCTTAGCTAAAAGGAGTGTGTCGTCTCTATAAATTCCTCCTTGGAGGTTATTAAATTCCTTATGTAAGTTATGCGCTATATATATATTCCAACTATGTCTGTTACCTGAGCTGAGTCGCTAGATCCCATTGTTATATCGAAGCTATTCTGTCTGTTTTTTTATTTCCCAGTAACTATTTTCGAATCTAATGATAGTTCTCCTAGCAGCTAGTATTATTCTAATTTCATCAGAGGTTAGATCCGAGTTTTTCTGGGCAAAGGCTAGCGCTTTATCTAGGGTGACTGGGGAGATGGAGGAGTAGTAGTCATTAATGTCAAACTGTACGAAGTTGGATGTTTCCCTACTGTCTATTTTGCTGAACCAGTCTATTGCTTCGTTAGTGTTATCCCATAGCTTAATTACTAGTTTGTCCTTGATTTGTGCTATTACTCTATCTAGTATATACTTGCTAATTTTGCCTATATCCAACTTCGATGGGCATATTAATCTAATTGTGGGGTCTGTTTCGAAATTATTTTTATGATCCTTTAGATTAAACGTGGGGTTACAAGGGGTTAGCAGCTCGGTTCTATCAGGTATGTTCAGTTTTTTTTATTGCTAAGTCCTTCCTTATTAATTCTAGTGAGTGTAGATTCTGTAGTTTTCTTGTATTTTTTGTGTAGCTCACGGCGTATAAAGTTATTGTATGTATTAAGGCTCACGGTGTATACGTTTGATGTTTTGTCAGCTTTTACTATAATACCGTTGGTGTTGCGTAGTTTCTTCAGTAGTGTATTGATGTCGTTTTGCAGTTTGTTGTAACTCGTACGGGTTACAACTTATCATGTTCATGAGGTCAAGTTCGAAGGCATCAAGCTGGGGGTTATTCGGTGGATTTTTGCAGGATTTGAATCCGTATTTTTCCCTAGTAAATTCCTCTGTGTTATTAGCGTGTCCTTTATCGTAATGATAGGCCTTCCATCGGATTTGACGGATTAAGTCATTAGTACACTCTATCATGCCGAGTGTATAGTCCTTGTTTGTAGTTATAAGTATGTTTTTTAAGGACATGCCTATGTGGTGCTTTTCCATGTTAGTGCCGTGCGTTAAGGTTGTTGCTCAACCTAGTGGGAGCTGGGTATATGGGATAACAAGTTATCGTTATAGGTAATCTAGTTAGAGGTTGTGAGTACTCTGTATTGTGGATAGTTTTAATGCAGGGCTTTATTTGACTCAACAAGATGTTTCCATAGTTAGGTAGCGAGTTCGCAAGAATTCCTATGCAGGTTATACTTGGAGTAATAATAGTGAAAGATTGAAGAATAACATGGTCGGCTGTACTACAAGCGGCTTTATTTCAAGTATTAACAATTGTTTCATTGATCAGGTGAGTCTAAAGGCCGCTAATCACTCGAAGTTGCGTCACTCGACCTCAAATACAGTGTTTACCTCTGATCAAATCCTCAGAATATCAGACAACTCACATATGGCAATGGTATATATAGAGATACAGCGTAGAATCAAAACATATATATATATATATATATACATACACATGAATATGTATAACTATCTATGTCTCTCTTCCCCCTCTCTCTCTCTTTTGACCAGCAATTTTGGGGGAGGGAGAAGTCGATTAAATCGACCCCAGTGCGTGACTGGTACTTTATTGTATCGACCCCGTAAAGATGAAAGGCAAAGTTAACCTCGGCGGGATTTGAACTCAGATCATAAAAGGCCATAACTCTATGCTGTAAAGCATGGCGTCCGACCCTCTACCGATACTGCCAACCGACCGCCCTAATATTACCAGAAATAATAATAAAACACATTCACTGTTTGGTTTGGATTGGTGGTCGCTTCTGTATATTTTATATCTACATAGTTAATTTTGCTCGCAATCAATGTTTATCATTGATTGACCAACGGTTAAAAATATAGATATAAATGTATATATATAATATATATATATATATATATATAGTGTGTCAAAGTTCTTTCATCACACACCTGTGACATCATCAGTGGTACTATTATGTTTTCTCACGTTTATTGTAATGTCTATTCTATTTTTTATTATTATTTATTTATTTATTTATTTATTCTTGTCTCTGTTTGCGCATGCGTTTGTGTGTGTGTTTTCTGTTTGATGTATGTTTGCGTATGTGTGTGTGTGTGTGTGTGTGTGTGTGTGTGTGTGTGTGTGTGTGTGTGTGTGTGTGTGTGTGTGTGTGTGTGTGTGTGTGTGTATATATATAGAAGTAGTTACACAACAGTTAGTACACCATACCGAGAACAAATGTTTCACCTTATTCGGATCCTTAGCTCGGTTTAAATGAAGTTGTACGAGGTAAGGATCTGAATAAAGTGAAACATTTGTTCTCAATATGGTGAACTAACTGTTGTGGAACTACTACTACCAAACTCGTCCCACGGACTGAGTGTTCTACTACTACGGATATAACCCTCCAGTGTTCTACTATTATATATCCATGGTTCTTGGAGACGCAGGACACGGCAGCGATAATGAGGGACAGAGACCGTTGGAGAGAACTCGTCCATGGATCTCGGGAATTTTACCCGTCCTAGACATATATATATATATATATATATATATATATATATATATCAGCAAGTATGATTTGTTAAAAATCTCCACCTTCCCAAGCACCAGAAAACATACAACTACCACCATATTACAATGACAGTTTGATGATATTCTTCGAATGAAACAGTTATAGTCCTGTAGAAGCCATTTCTATATATATATATAAATTAATAAAAACAATGAATAAAAACAAAGAGCAAGTTCCTTATATTAAAAAATTCATCATTTTACGATCGTTTCTAGGATATATATGTGTGTTGGTATGTATATCATATAGATCTATGTAAAAATATTACAAACTATCAGAGGAAATATACATACCTTCACATATATATGCTGTCTTCAGTAATATATATATATATATATATATATATATATATATATATATATATATATATATATATATATATATATATATATATATAAAACCATATTTATTTTATTATTTATAAAACCATATTTATTTTATTATATATTCTCGCCTGTCTTCTAGTCCAGCAGTCGCAAGCGGTGGGAGTGACCGTCCTGGCGAAGGCCAGTTAAGCCTGAAATGCATAGACGGTTATCCCCCTTGCTTCTGCTGGACTTCACCAGAGGGTGTTTGCATAGCTACGGCTTCCTAAAACCGTATTTCTTTGGAGATACGAAATATTTATACATATTGTATAAAGCTATGCTTGAAGCGAAATCCTATTTCTTTTTTATTATAAGTTGAGCCAACTTATGCAGCTTCATATGCAAATGAGATTAATCATCTCATTTACACAGACGAGAAAAGTATATATTCTCGCCTGTCTTCTAGTCCAGCAGTCGCAAGCGGTGGGAGGGACCGTCCTGACGAAGGCCTGTTAAGCCTGAAATGTATAGACGGTTGTCCCCCTTGCTTCTGCTGGACATTACCAGAGGTCGTTTGCCTCCCGGTGTTTGCATAGCTCCGGCTTCCTAAAACCGTATTTCAAGCTATGCTTGAAGCGAAATCCTATTTCTTATTATATATATTTCAAGCGTACTAACATTTATTTTACGCTCTCATCAGATAAAATACAAAAGTTGTTTTACAGATAGAGACATATCCAAAACAGGAACTTATCGTTTTAAGTTCAGTTCAAACTGAACTTAAAACGATAAGTTCCTGTTTTGGATATGTCCCTATCTGTAAAACAACTTTTGTATTTTATCTGATGAGAGCGTACCAAAAATTTTGGTATCCTTGAAATATATATAATAAAATAAATATGGTTTTATGAAGATAGTTTCCATTTATTAATATTATTGATATTATACTCCAGAAGAAACTGTAGGGTGCTTCTAATCTGTTATAAATAAATTTGTTGAATAACCAACAAATTAAATAACTCTTTGCTTTTATATATATATATATATATATATATATATAAAACATGAGAAGAAAGAATACTGCGTGGTTGCACATGGGTTACATATGATAAAAATACTCCTTTGTCAGTGATTTTCCAACCTTCATTGGTATTTCATCGCTTTAAAAATCATATACCTCCGGTTGGTGCGAGCAATAGCTAAATAAAGCTATTGGGACAAGTAAATCGCGTAAAGCGGGCGAGACAAGTAAACAAACATAGAAGGATTGATAGCAACGCAAAGATAGGAAAAAAACAAGCAACATGGTTATCCGGTCAGCTTAATCTGGGTGGATTTCATGAGCGAACGTAATACAGACCATCCGACGTGAGTGAGATGTGAGCAAGAAGAGAACCCACACAGGTCAAACGGGAGGAAGTGAGAAGGGGAGAAACAGAGAGTGAGTGAGTGGAAGTGGCCAGTCGAGAGAAAGTGTAACTGACAGAGGGGGCGAAAGAAGGTGAGAGAAACAGAGAGAGCGGGGAAGCAGTAAGAGAGAAACAGACAAACGCAGCCGAGGTAAATATATATAAAAAACATGATAAGAAAGAATACTGCGTGGTTGCACATAGGTTACATATGATAAAAATAGTCCTTTGTCAGTGATTTTCCAACCTTCATTGGTATTTCATCGCTTTAAAAACAATATACCTCCGGTATATATATATAGCTAGTTACATAACACGCGCTTCATCCGAAAGATTCTCCAACCCGTGTATGATTATAGTTAATTTGTTCTGGATCTAACTTTATACCGGACTCGTACTTTAGACGGAGTGCTCTACCAACTTTGATTATAACCTCCTGGTTTTTCACCACAATATATATATATCCAATAACTATATATATATATATATATATCCTTGAACTATATATATATATATATCCTTGAACTATATATATATATATATATATATATATATATATATATATATATATATCTTGAACTATATATATTTAATATAGAAATGGCTTCTACGGGACAGAGAACTGTTTCATTCGGAGGAAATCATCAAGATTTCCTCCGAATGAAACAGTTCTAGTCCTATAGAAGCCATTTCTATATTAAATATGTATACTCTGCTATGTATAGAGTACCTTACTTACTGTGGTATCCCCCGATTGAACCCTGGATAAACTTTATATATATATATATATATATATATATATATGAAAATGTATGACCCCGACGGCAGAGCTCAAGCCGTTTCGACGGCTATTTCTGAACTCAGAAATAGTCGTCGAAACGGCTTGAGCTCTGCAGCCGGGGTCATATTTTTTCCTATTTCCCACTCTACTACTCTAAGTATTGAGTACTCTGGTGCGTTATGGTCCATCTGGTTCCTTACCACATTTCCTTTGTTATATATATATATATATATATATATATATATATATATATATATATATATATATATATATATATATATGTAGGAGGTGAGTTTTATTGTAGTACAATAAAGCAATGCAGATATCGGATAAGAAGCACTCTACAGTTTGTAGGACTGGAGTATACATAATATATAAGAACAAAAGATGGTTAAAAGAGTTCCATGTATTTTATTATGCGCATTTCAAAAACAAATATCATCATACAATAATATTTGTGTTTTCATCAGATAAAACAGGAAGACATGATATGAAGGTTAAAAAACACTTGTGGATAGTGCAGTTTTAAATCAACATATGAAAAGTAGTTTTAGATTGATGTGTGATATTGGGAAAAAATATTTATTTTGAGGGTGGGTGGGGTGGGGTGGAAAGGTTGAAAAAGAGGAGGAGATGAGAGTAAAAAGTGGAGAGGGAGGAGTATAATGAGGAAGGATGAGATAGGAGGAGAGATGGGTGATAGAGAGAGAGAGATAGCTTTTATAACTGAGAAAGATATATTGTTTTACATAGAGAGGTTGAAAACCGTTGGAAGATAATGTATAAATTAAAAGAATTTGAAAATTAACGAAGAGAAAAATAATGTAAAGTTAAGGTTTGTATATTGAGGGGTTTAATAATATGTGCGATGAAAAGAAAATGTCCACTCTGACAAAACCAATAACTTATATGGTATTTCCAAGGATAATTATAACAACCTTATCCTAAAGGAACTTAGGAAAAAATATCGTAAAACCAACCATGATAATTTAGAACACATAAACTTTGAAGCCTCTGAGATTATGTCAAAACTTGGCATTGAAAAAAAGACCGAACCATTCCTCCCAAGAACTCCGAGGATAAATCTCAAGGATCACAAAAACAATTTTCGCACTGAACTACCTGTTAGATTAATTGTCCCCTCTAAATCAGATCTGGGGGTTGTTAGTAAAGCCATCTTGGATAGAATTATCCCACAGGTTCGTTCTAATTGCTCTTCTTTGAACCTAAATTTATGGTTTGGTACTTCTGAAGTGATTAGCTGGTTCAACAAATTGAATAATAAAAACAAACTAAAATTTGTTCAATTTGATATTGCCAGCTACTATTCTTCTATTTCGCCTTCACTTCTCAATAATGCTCTATCTGATATTATGCTCTATCTGATATTATAATGCACTTAAATATTCTGACATCACCACAGATGAACTTCACATCATTCTCACCGCACGTAAAACCATCCTAGAGTTCAACAACGAATATTGGACCAGAGCCGATACCTCTAACAACTTCGACATCACAATGGGAGCATCCGATTCATCCCAATTGACAGATTTAATTGGTATCTTTATTTTGAACTCTTTGAGTCGGAAAATTCCTCAACTTCGCGGTGGAATTTATCGTGACGATGGACTCTTTACTATCTTAAATTGCAACATAGTTAACCTTAATATTATTAAGAACAATATACGTAATCTCTTTAACCAACATAACCAAAAAATTGAATTTGATAACAGCATCAAACTAGCTAATTTCTTGGATGTATCTCTTAATCTTGACACTGGCCTATATTACCCTTACCATAAAAACAATGAGAACCTAAATTATGTTAACTTTAAATCTAACCATCCTACTAATATTAAGAATGCTATAGTTAGTAATATTGGAAAAAGAATATCTAACCTATCTTCTAATAAAAACATCTTTGATGCTAACGCCAATTACTATAATAACGCGCTTTCTAAAGCCGGCTATCCTGATAAAATCAAATATAGTAAAGAAACAAATTCTAGAAGAACTTACAGTAGAATAATTAATCATGATCATTCCAATAACTTTAATAAAAGACCTAGATACAAAAACATAATCTGGTATAATGCTCCTTTCTCCATCTCTATTAATAACAATATTCCTAAATTATTCTTTAGTGCCTTAAATAAATGCTTCCCTCCCTCACATATCTATAGTAAAATATTTAACAAACACACTATAAAATTTTCCTATTCGACATCCTCCAACATTCCCAACATTATCTCTAAACACAACAATAAAATACTAAATACTAAATCTCTTCCTTCCAACACTGAATATCATAATAATAGTAATAGTACTCCCGACGTCATTGTAAACCCTAGGCTAATTTCTGCAAACCCAAATACAACGTCAAACACAACTTCGCTAAATGTTCTTAATACCATTCTAAATCAAGAAACTATTATTCCTATCGCAAATAACTTCTCCAATCCAATTCCTTCTATAGATAACACTAGGTCACTCGTTAATAATCTCTCTAATCGCAATTGCAATTGCCCTGTTAAAAATAAATGTCCTCTCAACAACCATTGTCTTGATAAAAACTTAATTTACGAATGTAAAGTTATAACTGACACCGATTCCTTCACCTATTTTGGCTCCACTTCCACCTCTTTTAAAGCTCGTCTTTATAACCATCATTCGTCTTTTAAATACAAACTTAAAAGAACCAACAAGGCTCTCTCAGAGCTCATATGGTCCTTGAAAGACAAAAATATTAAATATAGCATCTTTTGGAAGAAGGTTTCTTCTGCTTCTCCATACTTGAACAGTTCTCTATCCAAAATTTGCAATCTCTGTCTAAATGAAACATTTACCATTATATCTAATTTAGATTCTATAATAAATAGACGCACTGACTTGTTTTCTATCTGCTTGCATAAATTCCACAAAACATTCCACAAAGTATACAGCTAATATTCTTTATCAATTTAGAATCTTTTTCTCAAAGGCACATATATATATATACACTTATTTAAAAATATACCCATCTTTCTACCTTATTTCAAAGGTTATTATACATTCTATAATACTTGTTACTCATTCTATATATCGCTCCTATTTATCACTTCCCTTTCTTCTCTTTTTCTTTTAATGTCTAACCCCTAATCTGTACCTTTTCTCACTGTTGCCTGACATAGAATCAATTATTACATAATACAATACATTCTTACTCTATATCACCTTGTAAAAATCCTTTGTAAACAAACATTTTTTTGACCTTAGATTATTCATCCTCAATTCATTATTTTTTTCTCCCTTTCATCTAACTCATTCATGCTCATCTCACAATATATCCTTACTTAAACTACCTGTTATTCTTTTTAATAATACATATCAACATTTTCTTTCCATCGCACATATTATTAAACCCTTAATATCATTCTTAATACATATTAACTTTTTCTTTTCCATCGCACATGTTATTAAACCCTTAAATATTATTCTTAATACATATTAACATTTTCTTTTCATCGCACATGTTATTAAACCCTTAAATATTATTCTTAATACATATTAACATTTTCTTTTCATCGCACATATTATTAAACCCCTCAATATACAAACCTTAACTTTACATTATTTTTCTCTTCGTTAATTTTCAAATTCTTTTAATTTATACATTATCTTCCAACGGTTTTCAACCTCTTTATGTAAAACAATATATCGTTCTCAGTTATAAAAGCTATCTCTCTCTCTCTATCACCCATCTCTCCTCCTATCTCATCCTTCCTTATTATACTCCTCCCTCTCCACTTTTTACTCTCATCTCCTCCTCTTTTTCATCCTTTCCACCCCCCCCCCTCAAAATAAATATTTTTTCCCAATATCATACATCAATCTAAAACTACTTTTCATATGTTGATTTAAAACTGCACTATCCACAAGTGTTTTTTAACCTTCATATCATGTCTTCCTGTTTTATCTGATGAAAACACAAATATTATTGCATGATGATATTTGTTTTTGAAATGTGCATAATAAAATACATGGAACTCTTTTAACCATCTTTTGTTCTTATATATATATATATATATATATATATATATATATATATATATATATATATATATATATATATATATACATACATATATACATACATACATACATATATATATATATATATATATATATATATATATATATACATACATACATACATACATACATACATACATACATACATACATATATATATGTATGTATGTATGTATGTATGTATGTATGTATGTATGTATGTATGTATGTATGCATGTATGTATATATATGTATGTATGTATGTATATATATATATGGGAGAGATGACCCCTTAGCCTTTGTCAAGGCAGAATTCTAGGAGAAGGAAAACTCTGATATAACACCTGCAACCCTGATGGTATCCAATGATGTTGACTTGTTCTTCTTTTTGGTTAATATCATCCTGGTTAAGAGAGTGGGACTGGCTTTGTGCAGTGCCTTTGCTCAATATAAAAGCTTCACGGCACAGGCATTGCTTTATATCTGGAGATCTCTCTGCACTTGTCGTCACAAGGTACCATGGATCCAGCACTATGTGTCAATAATTGTCACAAGTGTAGTGTTTGTACCAGAATTTTCAAGTCGCTGGCTGGACTAAAAAGTCACACTCGTTTAGCGCATCGGTAGGGTTCTCCTATATGGATATAAAGTAGTGGCCGTGCTCGAAAACGAGTTGGCAGGCCACCATATATATATATATATATATATATATATATATATATATATATATATATATATATATATATATATAAGTATGTACACTTACATACATATATGTATACAGACGTACAGTAGTATGTATATATATATACATACATGCACACATATATATATGTACGTATGGATTCACCGAACATTTATTATAATGCTCGGTGTGTTTGTAAACAAACAACCCGTATTAAGCCGTAGTGTCCAGCAACCATCGTTGCTCGTTTGTTCAACACTGACAATGGAACGCTGTACTAGTTTCAAGCTTATTAGCTATCGTCAGCAACGTATACCTTCCAGCCAGATTGTTGAACGTATATACTTACCTTATGCATGTTAACGGCCGAGTAGCCCAATTTGCATATCGAGTGTGTTAATCGGCCGGGTGCACCGAAAACGATAAACGGAAAAAATGAAACGAAATTTCATTTCCCACTCTTAGTACGGCTGTTACTTAAATATAAGTATGTACACGTACATAAATATATGTATACAGACGTACAGTAGTATGTATTGGGCTACTCGGCCGTTAACATGCATAAGGTAAGTATATACGTTCAACAATCTGGCAGGAAGGTATACGTTGCTGACGATAGCTAATAAGCTTGAAACTAGTACAGCGTTCCATTGTCAGTGTTGAACAAACGAGCAACGATGGTTGCTGGACACTACGGCTTAATACGGATTGTTTGTTTACAAACACACCGAGCATTATAATAAATGTTCGGTGAATCCATACGTACATATATATATGTGTGCATGTATGTATATATATATACATACTACTGTACGTCTGTATACATATATTTATGTACGTGTACATACTTATATTTAAGTAACAGCCGTACTAAGAGTGGGAAATGAAATTTCGTTTCATTTTTTCCGTTTATATATATATATATATATATATATATAAATATATATATATATATATATATATATATATATATATATATATATATATATATATATATATATGTATGTATGTATGTATGTATGTATATATATATATACATACTACCAGAAACATCAACAAGGAAATGGACAGACTTGGAATAGTTCCAAGATTAATTGAACCAAAACCAGTCGTAAATTCCCTGTAATATTGTCTGGTTCTTGTTAAACCTTGTGGAAGTGGAGTGGTGGTGGTGGTGGTGGTGGTCGTCGTAGTGGTTGACGTGGAGATAGGTTCTGTGTCCCTGTGTATTGATGATACTTGATGATGTACAAGGTACACCTGCTAAAGTTGTATACCGACTTAACTACCTACCCACATACATACCTACCTATTACCTACTTAAATACCTACCTACTTATCTATCTACCTATCTACCCACTTACCTACCTACCCACCTACCTACCCACCTACCTACCTACCTACCCACCTACCTACCTACCTACCCACCTACCTACCTGCCTACCTACTTATCTATCTACCTATCTACCCACTTGCCTACCTACCCACCTACCTACCCACCTACCCACCTACCTACCTACCTACCTACCTACCTACCTACCTACCTACCTACCTACCTACCTACCTACCTACCTACCTACCTACCTACCTACCCACATACATACCTACCCACCTACCTACCGACCTACCTACCTACATACCTACCTACCTACCTACCTACCTACCTACCTACCTACCTACCTACCTACCTACCTACCTACCTACCTACCCACATACCTACCTACCTACCTACTTACCTACCTATCTACCTACCTACCTACCTACCTACCTACCTACCTACCTACCTACCTACCTATTTACCTACTTACCTACTTACCTACCTATCTATCTACCTACCTACCTACCTACCTACCTACCTACCTACCTACCTACCTACCTACCTACCTACCTACCTACCTACCTACCTACCTACCTACCTACCTATCTACCTACTTACCTCTATCTATCTATCTCTGGGATAGACACATGTGCTGAGCTCGCTCGGTAAGTTTCGTTTAAATTTATCTGGAAATTGTGAACTGTAAACTTTCATTTTTGTACCATTTTGTAGAGAGACTGCCAGGTCAAACTTTGATATGGTCAGTCTCTCAAAATATTCTACGCCTTTAGGCGAAATAGTGTTGTAAAAATTTAATCTTTCGAAAAATTTCGAAAAATCCTATTCTGATAAAAATGGCTGAAGCATCTTCACCAAAATTCGAAGGAGGAAAGGGGAAGATAAGCTTACAGCTTCCCCCTGCCACTGTCACAGTAGCAGAGGTCAAAAAGAAAGGTCAGCCAGAGGAAGGATTTTCTCCACCTGTTGACCGACAACTTGACGTTGCCATGGCAACAACCCAAAGAACCAGCGGCACCAACAACAGCAACAACAACAACAATGCGACGGACGAAAACAACACCAATAACAATAACAACAACAACAAGACCAATAACTGTGATAACAACAACAATGATAACAACAACACCACCAACTACAACAGCAACACAAACAAAAAAATTTCTCCTTCGCCGAGACGGCAAGGAAAACCCTCGATTATCTGCCAGTAGATATAACCAAAGCGAAGGAGCTACTGGCAGATGCCAAAAAATATATAGTGTACGGGGAAAATGGTTCATTCACGATCCATTCCCCCCCGGAACTAAAAAGCCAGAGACTCCTAAACATTGTCATGTTTAGGACAATCTCAAATAAAAGCAAAAAAACAGCTCAACCATCACAGAGTGAGATAGAGCTGGTTTTAAAAGACGTCATGAAGGACATCACCTTCATTCAGAAGGATAGACTCTACGGGAGTCTATCCATTCTCATGAAGGACAGGGGCACAGCAGTGAACTGTCCATCAAACCAATCACATCCACCGCATACACCTTCTACCCTACGTACATGGTTAGAAGAACACAAAAAATAAAAATCCACACCATCCTGCCGATTATGGACACATGGTGGGTTTTGACAGGTTTCCTGGACCTGGATGATGACACGCTGGTGTCCATGGGAAAGGCATCGGGTGACGCGTTCAGTGGAACGAGCCTCGAACTTGTAGTTCAAATGAGGCCTGAAAGGATCGCCCAGATCCCTGAACGCGTCATACTGGATGATCAAACTTTCATCAACATTACCGTTGAGGGTAGGCGGCCCTCGTGTTACCTCTGCGGAACCAGAGGTCACCTGAGGGCTGTCTGTCCCCAACTTAATAAGAAAACCCCAATCCTGCCTACACCACCAACAACTGCACAACCAACACAATCACCACAACTACCACTACAAAAACAACCACCACAGCTCAAACCAAAACAAAACAATGTCCAACCCATCCCCCCCCACTAAAAAAACAAAAACAAAAACAATTTCCAAAACACCCGCACCGGAAACACAACCCGAAAATATACCCCTCCCCTCCAACGCGGAAGATGACCCTAGTTCGTCGTCAGACGAGGAGGAGCACTTCCACACAATCAAAAGAAAAAAAAGAAAAGACACCTCAGACACACAAATGAAAACAACCCCTCCCCAAAACATAACACTGACACCAACACAAAAGAGCTCACAACAACAGCAAACAAAAAACACCACACAAAAGCAAAAACATGCATACACATACATAAACACAAGAAACAAAAAACTGTTAAACATTGTGTACAACAACAATCTAATAAAAACCCAAGGGCCTAACTTCACCCAGGCAGGGGATTTCCCCCACCTCAAAATGATTAAGGCCCCACAGGACACCTATAAAACTTTAAAAAACAACTTTAAAGAGGACGTGGGTCCCCCCTGCGTCGGGTCCATTAACCGCGTTCTCCTAAAAACTACCCCACCCCCTCCCCAAACACCCACACAACTCCAAACTCCCCAACCACACAACACACTAATGCCCCTACACCTCCACAAACCACCACCCCACCCAACAACCCATCCCCCACCCTAATGGAAATTGTGCAGCCCGATACCCGGGACGCAGAGAGGTAAGTGCCTTTCCTCTTCACCACCAACATGGCCATGCTAAGAGTAGGCTGTTTAAATGCGCGTGGCCTGGGCTCAACTTGGAAGCAAGCAATGCTTCTAAATGACCTCAGGTCACAACGTATAGATGTGATGGTTATTTGCGAGGCCCGGATCAGCAGCGTGCGACAGCTGGCCCCCACCTTTGATGACTTTGAGATGCACGCATCTCTCTGTCAGCCCGAAAGTGGGGGTGGGGTTGTCGTTCTGCTGCAAAAACATCTGGGTCTCGCAACACAGATGGTACATTTGGACCCGGAGGGTTGGCTAGTGGTTCTGGACCTTGGCAGTGGTAAAGGCGGAGCGTTTAGGTTGGTAGCCGCCTACGGCCCTTTCGGGTCAATGCGGCCGGACTTCTTCCATCGTCTGGAGGCTTTTCTAGGGACGTCCCGCTCCTTGCTATTAGTGGGGGACTGGAATGGTATCCTAGATGCACGCTGGGACTACGTAGGGGCCTGTCCCGATAGAGAGGGGTGTAATAGCCTCAAAGGGTTAATCGGTCGATTTGACCTGGCCGATAGATATCGACTAGATTTTCCGACTGCGCCAACCTGGACTTGGGCAAATCGTAGCGGATCATCTAGGTCGTACCTAGATAGGTTCTTAGTTAGAATTAAGGATAAGGACTTTTTAAGTT
The DNA here is from genome assembly GCA_964016885.1 of Eledone cirrhosa. NCBI lineage: Eukaryota > Metazoa > Mollusca > Cephalopoda > Octopoda > Eledonidae > Eledone > Eledone cirrhosa. The sequence goes on from OZ024741.1 coordinate 28,057,232, forward strand.
GTCAAAAAATGCGCATGGTTGGCTATTCAGACCACAAGTTAGTGAGCTGCATGGTCAACCTTGACAGAACTCATAGACAGGGACCCGGTTACTGGAAACTCAACTTGTCCTTACCGGCAAGTAAGGCTTACAGGGACCGGATTAGCACTTTAGTTAAGGAGCGGCTGACGGGCGCCATCGTCAACAGCAGGTGGTGGGGATCTCTCAAAAGAGAGATTAGAGTAGTCTCTATAGAATTTAGTAAGGAGTTAGCCTCAAATAGAAATAGGAAGGAAAGGGAGTTGGTAGATAGTGTAGAAGAGGCAATTAGAAGCGGCGACGTGGCCAGAGTGCTAGCGTCGAGAACGGCCCTGGGCCAGTTCTTCGACGCGAAACACGAAGGCTGCATCGTCCGAAGCAAAATACGTGCTCTGGGAAACGAGGAGACCAAAGCTGTTAGCTGGGCCCGCGTGACAGAAGCCAAAAGAGGGAGCAGATCCACTATCCGGTCTTTGCGAGACCAGGATGGACGGGTGATCCTTGAACCTAAGCAGATGTGCGAGGCTTTTCAAAAGCACTTTGCCGGATTGTTCGGAAGGGGCGGCGAGCCGGTTGGGGATGTGGACTCCGGTCCATACCTCGACGGCCTGCCGCGTCTCTCGGACAGGGAGGCGAAGTCCTGCGAGGAGCCGATTTCAGCCGCTGAGATAGAGGACGTGCTGAGCCAATGCGGCAAACGCAAATCCCCGGGTCTCGATGGTCTTCCATACGAACTATATCTAGCTATGCCGGACTTGTTCCCCGATCTCCTCGAGGCGGTCTACTGCAACTGGCAACAGAACGGGAGAATTCCCTGTACTGTGACCAAGGGCGTAGTCACGCTAGTGAGGAGGGACGAGAACAAGGGGGACGATATAAATAATTTCAGGCCCATAACTCTGCTAAATACAGAGTTACAGATTTTGGCCAAGGTGCTAACAAAGAGGTTGGCGCTTGTCGTGGGTAACCTGGTGGGAGATGCGCAGACATGTGCTATCCCGTCCAGGTCCATCCATGATAACCTCCACCTCATGCGATACATCATAGAGAGGGTTGGGAACGAACCCGGCTTTGGTGGGGCTCTGATCAACTTGGATCAATCTAAGGCATTCGATAGGGTCGACCATGGTTACCTGGATGCGGATGCGGTGCCCTCTCTCCTCCCTTCTGTATGTAGTGACTCTAGAGCCACTGCTGCGGAAGTTGGAGTTGTTGCAGTGCATCCCGTTGGAACCGGGATTGCGGAAAGCGGTGTCAGCCTACGCCGATGACGTAACAGTAATGGTGTCGACGGCCTCGGAAATCGGGGCGATCGGCACCTTACTGGAGGAGTACGAAAGGTTTACAGGGGCTAAGCTGAACCGGGACAAGTCGATCGGTCTGCAACTCGGCAAGTAGAGGGGCAGATCGATGCCCTCCGATGGCGTCGTCGGACGCTGGACGGAGGGCCCGGTGAAGTTGCTCGGGGTCTGATTCGGACCAGACCTCCAGGTGGAGAAGAACTGGGGTGAGGTAACGAACAGGGTGTTTGCACTGACCCAGAAGTGGGCCGAGTGCAAACTGTCCCTGAAAGGTCGGGCGGAGGTGGCGAACACTTATATAGCGTCCGTCATCTACTACCGCCTGGACGTTGTGCCTTGCCCAAGGGAAACGCTCGCCAAAATGGAGCGCGCAATCTTCCAATTCCTTTGGAAGAGGCGGGCTCCTATGGTGAGGAGATCCATCTGCTGTCAACACCCTTCGAAAGGAGGGCTGGGGATGCCGTGGCTAATGATACGTAAACACGCATTAAGGCTACGGCACCTTCAGGTATTCCTCTCCGGTCAACCGGCGTGGGCCCCGTTTGTGAGGCGAGCCTTTCCCAGACTCGTCTCACTCACCGAGCTGCAATTCTGGGTCAAGCAAAGACCGAGAAAACTGGGCGCCTGGCACACCGAGTGTGCCCAGGCGCTCACGGCTCTCTGGCAGGCGGACCCGGCTGTCAGTGGTGAATCCACCTCGTCATTCCATAGAGGGCTGGTGGTTAGCAGGTGCGACGACGCCCTCAGAGAAGCCCTAGGCATGGAGGAAGACGAACTGTCCAACCTGTTCGGTAGGACATTCAGACAGGGACCCATGGATAACTTCCAGAAGTCCCTGGCCTAGCAATGCTACAGAAGGGCTCTGTCCGTTCGAGAAAGGCTCTACAGACACGGCCGCCCGGGTAGGGACCCCTCAAAAAGATCTGTCCCAGATGCGTGTGCGACGAGGAAACCGTTGCACACGCATTGGTACACTGCTCGGGCATTGCCGATCTGTGGGGCTATGTCGAACAACTGCTGTCAAGAGTGGGACCGATCCGGTTGACCACCGAGTCTATTGTAACGATCAAGCCGCCTCCCCTCTTCAAAAACGAAGAAGAGGCGGTATTTCTGTGCGTAATAGCCATGGCGAAAGAGGTTGTATGGTGGACGCGTCTGAAAGGACTGAGGTCAGACACCTTTCTCTCTGGCCAACAACTGGTCCGTTTCTTCCGATATCATTTCGGAAGAAGGATCAGAATGGAGAGAGAGGTGCTGCACCCCAGCCGTTTTTATGAAAGATGGGTGAAAGTGGCGAGAATGGCCCGTGTGAATGGGCCTTCACTCTACATCAGACTATAGGTGAGGAAGATGAAAGACCAAGGGAGCACCCCTTCTCTGTGCTCCAGAGGAAAAGGGTTGCACACTTTTTTTCGGGGGTGTGTGCGACCCCCCAAGGCGCCTCCTCTCTATTGAGGATTTTGTTATAAATTTTATTTTTTATTTTTTGTTATATTTTATTTTATTTTATATATTGTTATTGCCTCCTCCTTATTGAGGACGCCTTGTTTTGTAAACTCCCCCCATTGTACTTGTCCCACTTTTGATGCCCTGGTGGCAAATAAAAGAAACATATCTACCTACCTACCCACAACCTACCTACCTATCTACCTACTTACCTACTCACCACCTACCTACCTATCTACCTACTTACCTACCTACCTACCTACCTACCTACCTACCTACCTACCTACCTACCTACTTACCTACCTATCTACCTACTTACCTACCTACCTACCTACCTACCCACATACCTACCTACCCACCTACCTACCTACCTACCCACTTGCCTACCTACCTACCTACCTACCTACCTACCTACCTACCTACCTATCTACCTACCTACCTAGCTACCTACTTACCTACCTACCTACCTACCTACCTACCTATCTACCTACCTACCTACCTACCTACCTACCTATCTACCTACTTACCTACCTACCTACCTACCTACCTACCTATCTACCTACTTACCTACCTATCTACCTACCTACCTACCTACCCCGCGAAGCACGAAGGCTGCGTTGTCCGAAGTAAAATACGTGCTCTCGGGAACGAGGGGACCAAAGCTGTTAGCTGGGCCCGCGTGACAGAGGCCAACAGTGGAACTAAATCCACCATCCGGTCTTTGCGAGACCTGGATGGACGGGCGATTCTTGAGCCTAAGCAGATGTGTGAGGCCTTTCAAAGGCACTTTGCCCGACTGTTCGGGAGGGGCGGGGAGCCGGTTGGGAACGTGGACTTCGGTCCATACCTCGACGGCCTGCCGCGCCTCTCGGACAGGGAGGCGAAGTCCTGCGAGGAGCCGATTTCAGCCGCTGAGATAGAGGACGTGCTGAGCCAATGCGGCAAACGCAAATCCCCGGGTCTCGATGGTCTTCCTTACGAATTATATCTAGCTATGCCGGACTTGTTCCCCGATCTCCTCGAGGCGGTCTACTGCAACTGGCAACAGAACGGGAGAATTCCCTGTACTGTGACCAAGGGCGTAGTCACGCTAGTGAGGAAGGACGAGAACAAGGGGGACGAAATAAGTAACTACAGGCCCATAACTCTGCTAAATACAGAGTTACAGATTTTGGCCAAGGTGCTAGCAAAGAGGTTGGCGCTTGTCGTGGGCAACCTGGTGGGAGATGCGCAGACATGCGCTATCCCGTCCAGGTCCATCCATGACAACCTCCACCTCATGCGATACATCATAGAGAGGGTTGGGAACGAACCCGGCTTTGGTGGGGCTCTGATCAACTTGGATCAATCTAAGGCGTTCGATAGGGTCGACCATGGTTACCTGGATGCGGTGCTAGCGGCGGCAGGCTTCGGACCCGTTTTCAGGGGCTGGATCACTGCTATGCACAGCAGCCGCATCTGCTCTAGGGTCAAGGTGAACGGCTACCTCTCGGAGCCGTTCAAAATCGCGCTGTCCATCCGACAAGGGTGCCCTCTCTCCTCCCTTCTGTATGTGTTGACTCTCGAGCCACTACTGCGGAAGTTGGAGTTGTTGCAGGGCATCCCTTTGGAACCGGGATTGCGAAAAGCGGTGTCGGCCTACGCCGATGACGTGACAGTAATGGTGTCGACGGCCTCCGAAATCGAGGCGGTCGGCACCTTACTGGAGGAGTACGAAAAGTTCACAGGGGCTAAGCTGAACCGGGACAAGTCGATCGGTTTGCAACTCGGCACGTGGAGGGGCAGACCGATGCCCTCCGATGGCGTCGTCGGACGCTGGACGGAGGGCCCGGTGAAGTTGCTCGGGGTCTGGTTCGGACCGGACCTCCAGGTGGAGAAAAACTGGGCGGAGGTTACGAACAGGGTGTTTGCACTGACCCAGAAGTGGGCCAGTTGCAAACTATCCCTGAAAGGTTGGGCGGAGGTGTCGAACACCTACATAGCGTCCGTCATCTACTACCGCCTGACCGTAGTGCCCTGCCCAAGGGAAACCCTCACCAAGATGGAGCGCGCGCTCTTCCAATTCCTTTGGAAGAGGCGGGCTCCTATGGTGAGGAGATCCATCTGCTGTCAACACCCTTCGAAAGGAGGGCTGGGGATGCCGTGGCTAATGATGCGTAAACACGCATTAAGGCTACGGCACCTCTACGTATTCCTCATCGGACAACCGGTGTGGGCCTCGTTTGTGGGACGAACCTTTCCCAGACTCGTCTCACTCACCGAGCTGCAATCCTGGGTCAAGCAAAGGCCGAGAAAACTGGGCGCCTGGCACACTGAGTGTGCCAAGGCGCTCACCGCCCTCTGGCAGGCGGATCCGGTTATCAGTGGAGACTCCACCGCAACATTCTATAGAGGGCTGGTACGCAGCAGGTGCGACGACGCCCTCGGAGAAGCCCTAGACATGGAGGAGGACGAACTGGCCAGCCTGTTCGGTAGGACATTCAGCCCGGGACCTATGGACAACTTCCAGAAGTCCCTGGCCTGGCAGTGCTACCGAGGAGCTTTACCCGTTCGAGAAAGGCTCTACAGACACGGGCGCCCGGGTAGGGACCCCGCCAAAAAGATCTGTCCCAGATGCGTGTGCGACGAGGAAACCGTTGCACACGCAGTGGTACACTGCTCGGGCGTAGCCGATCTGTGGGGCTATGTCGAACAACTGCTGTCAAGGGTGGGACCGATCCGGTTGACCACCGAGTCTATTGTAATGATCAAGCCGCCTCCCCCCTTCAAAGATGAAGCAGAGGCGGTGTTTCTGTGCGTAATAGCCATGGCGAAAGAGGTTGTATGGTGGACGCGTCTGAAAGGACTGAGGTCAGGCACCTTTCTCTCTGGCCAACAACTGGTCCGTTTCTTCCGATATCATTTCGGAAGAAGGATCAGGATGGAGAGAGAGGTGCTGCACCCCAGTCGTTTTTATGAAAGGTGGGTGAAAGTGGTGAGAATGGCCCGTGTGAATGGGCCTTCTCTTTACATGAGCCTGTAGGTGGAAAAGAGGAAGGAACGAGGGAGCACCCCCTCTCTGTGCTCCTGAGGAAAAGGGTTGCACACTTTTTTCGGGGGTGTGTGCGACCCCCCAAGGCGCCTCCTCTCTATTGAGGATTTTGTTATAAATTTTATTTTTTGTTATATTTTATAACAAAATCCTCTATTGAGGATTTTGTTATAATTCTATTTTTTGTTATATTTTATTTTATTTTTATATATTGTTATTGCCTCCTCCCTATTGAGGACGTCTTGTTTTGTAAACTCCCCCCATTGTACTTGTCCCACTTTTGATGCCCTTGTGGCAAATAAAAGAAACATATCTACCTACCTACCCACCACCTACCTACCTATCTACCTACTTACCTACCTACCTACCTACCTACCTACCTACCTATTTACCTACTTACCTACCTATCTACCCACCTACCTACCTACCTATTTACCTACTTACCTACCTATCTACCCACCTACCTACCTACCTACCCACCTACCTACCTACCTACCTACCTACCTACCTACCTACCTACCTACCTACCTACCTACCTACCTACCTACCTACCTACCTACCTACCTACCTACCTACCTACCTACCTACCTACCTATCTACCTACCTACCTATCTACCTACCTACCTACCTACCTACCTACCTACCTATCTACCTACCTATCTACCTACCTACCTACCTACCTATCTACCTACCTACCTATCTACCCACCTACCTACCTACCTATCTACCTACTTACCTACCTATCTACATACATATATACATACATAAATACATACACACATTCACTCTCACACTACATATACACATATGATGATGTCCATGTTTGTGTGTAACATAGTTAACATTTAAAATAACACACACACACACATACACACACATACACACACATATGTATATATATATACGAAATTCACACGAATGTGCCCACGCACGCACACACACAAAATGCTTACACACATGTACATAGGTATACAGACACACACGTATATATGTGCATGCACACACACAAATACACAACATACATATATATATATTTCTTTATTTTATACAAGGGCGCATAAGAAAAGGGGACAATACAAAGACATATGGCGGGGATTTTACATACAGTCGTGTAAAAAAAAATTAACATGAAAATATAACAATCGAAATCCCCAATAGTGGGGAGGCGTTACAAATGGGTTGCTTTATACCCCGTAGATAGAACAACCCTCAACTCCAGGAGCATGCTGTGCAAGTGCTCCTTTCTTCCTTTCGTTCTCTTCTTCAGCCTACAGGTTTATATACAAAGAAGGCCCAATCATTCGGGCCATTCCCGCCACATTCACCCACCTTTCAGTGGGTGAATGTGATGGGTATATAAATCCTCTCTCAACGTATTTCTTCGTGGATTGTGAAAGATGTAGACGACTTCCGAGGAAGATCTGGACGAAACTTCGGCTGGAAATCTGTTTAAACAGATCGGAATTTCTTTATATACGAGGTTAGGCTGAAAGATTCATAGGTGGACCAAGATACTCTCACGGAATGACAAAATGAGGTTTATTTTTCAACATTATCACCTGGAAGAAACAATGCAGTTATTAATAAGAAAAGTTGAAATTAATGCATGCAAGATTTCATAGATCTAGCATCATTCCTTCATAGTCACTCTATGAACTGTACAGCCTCGTATATATATATATATATATATATATATATATATATATATATATATATATATATATATAACTATCCTACTCTACTACTATGAACATAACACAAAATATAAATAGAATTAATAATAGAAAGAAATTTAAACCCTAACCAAAATAACCAACATAGCAGTAATATCTCTAGTAATATCTAACATAATAGTACCGTTCCGAACAACAACAACTCCGCAAAATGTAACTGTAGAATTAAATCAAACTGTCCTTTACAAAATAAGTGTTTAGATAAGGACGTGGTCTATAAATGTACAGTTAAAACTAGTGATAATATATTTAACTATGTAGGTGCAACTTCTACAGAATTTAAAAGTCGCTGGAATAATCACAAATGTTCTTTCCAAAGAATTGATAAAAAATCTTCAACTTCTCTTTCAAACCTGATATGGAACTTAAAATGCAAGAATATGGACTATTCTTTAGCTTGGGAAACAGTTTCAAAAGCACCCACGTACTGAAACACAGCTTTATCTAGATTCTGCAAATTGTGTATTGAGGAAATTCTTTTCATGCTTAAATGTAAAAACTATTAATCTAAGAACGAATTTATTTAATTCTTGTAGACATCGCCAGATTTCAACATTCAGAACTATATATAACTTATAATTATATTTATAATATTTCTATTTATTTCCATAACAATCTTATCCACTTGGTTTTAATATATTGATATCTCTAATTCATAATATCTATAACATTTGCTATAATTCCACTTCTTAAAGTTTCATAAAATATATACGTATATAATTCTAATTCTTTTTTAAATTTAAATTTAAATTTTAATAATTTTTATTTCTTTATTTTTATTTCTTTAATTTTTTATTTCTATATTTTTATTTCTTTAATTTTTATTTCTTTAAAAATTATTTATCTCTTATAAATTATAAAAAAAAAAAGTTTTCTCAAATTTTTCAATTTTTTAAAAAATATTTTAAAAATACTTTATCAATATTGTTTCAATATTTTTCAATAGATTTATAACCACTAACTGATTCTGGCTAAATGTATCTTTCAACATCTATACTTATTTTGACTAAATAGTCTCACACTAACGAATAAATAAATTAAACCGGAGTTTTTCTGTATCTTCCCATTTTAAATCATATAAATATAAATATTCTTATTAACTCAGTTAATTTAATTTAATTTAACTTAATATTTATTTACATTAAATACAAAACCAATATCCCTCATAACTCATTAGAACAATTATCTATAACATGATATACCCATCTATTTATTCATTTATTTATTTATGTATTTATTTATTTATTTATTTATCTACTTATAACAGAAGAAAAATATTATATTATAAACACATTTTAAACAACTAATAATCATAAATACACGTACTATTAAGATATATACTTAGAATATATTTCCCTCAAATTAACGTTATATGAGGTTTTATTCATTTTCTCTTGTTTCTTTCTTCTCTCTCTCTCTCGCACTATTTTTTATCCTTCTCCTCTTATCTCTTCTCTCTTTCTCTCCACGGTCGTTTAAATAAACGGTTGTTTTTCAATTATTTACATATTCATTTGCATATTCACACATAAGTTTGAAAAATCCCTAATATATTTCCACTATACAGTGGATGTTTCTGAAGACGCATGTTTCAGATAGTATTTTCGATGCACAGAGAGTGGGATTAGTCGAATGCAAGGCCTTTCCCCACTTAAAAAACCTTCAAAGCACAGGCATTGCTTGTTCAGGATTTGTTACAGGTTCGTGTGGCTAACCGTAGCCTAAAAGTGCACCATTTTCTGTAATTTGACAAGCGATTTCAATACTCTTAGCAGAGTTATATATATATAGATATATGTTTCGAAGAGATTGGTTAGGTAAAAACAGGAACAAGCAGGAGAAAGCTCTCAACATTCGTAGCCTTGTTACGATGGAGATTTTTATAAAAATAACAAAAATAATAATGCTGATGTTACATAAATCGTTTAATCATTACAATTATTTCCACGGTTCTCCACAGGGACTCGGAGATGTTAAATGATTGCCTCTAAACGATTTATGTAACATCAGCATTATTATTTTTGTTAGATATACATACACACACACACACACACACACACATATATATATATATATATATATATATATATATATATATATGGCAAGTAAGTATGTTTTGAAACAGTGAGCAGGTTTGAAATTAGAAAATATATAGCTTTCACCGTATTTTTGACTAAAGGAATTTTAGCCTGATAATGGGGTTTAGAACCCTCAGATAAATGGAAAAAAGATGAGTATTGACGTACACACACACACACACATATATATATATATATGAGTCCCGAGTTCAATTGGGGGTAACCGCAGTAAGTAAGGTACTCAATACAATAATAGAGTGTATACAAGAAATTTAATAATATATACAGGACTAAAACTGTTTCATTCGGAGGAAACAACGAAGAAAGCTCTAGTATCACTCCTTTATAGTCAGCCAATGAACTTTTCAGCCTACCCTCGTATATAATATTTTGTATTATATCAACAGTAGATTTCTCGAATTCACGTGTCTCACTGGGGGAGTCTAACAAACCCGTTCAATTCTTCAGATCGGCCATCTTAGAATTTAATACAATTCGTCCATCGGATTGAGTGCTCTACAAGCCTTACGTCACATCGAGGCTAAAGTAAAGACACTTGCCCGAGCACCTCTTAACTACTCAACCATGTCTGCGTCCAATCATCCTCCATACACACACGCAACCACTCATGCACGCACCCGCTTACACACACAGCGTGGCAACACTAGTAATAGTACACTTTTACTGTATAATGGTTGTGTAGTCATACTCTTTTAATGTTGTACTCTTTCTCCATTACATAAAGTGATATTTGCATCGCCATATAATTTCATTTGCGTCTCGGGAATATGTCTACCTATCTATTTATCAATCAATCAACTAATCTATCTCCCCTCTCTCTCTTTCTCCCTCTCCCATATATATATATATTGTATATATATACGCCTCTCACTCTCTTACCCCCCCCCCCCCCTCTCTCTCTCTCTCTCTCTCTATATATATATATATATATATATTTATATACATCGTTCTTGTATTTGATGTGCAAGATTCTTGATGTGAAATCGCGTGTTGAAACAGATACTTAGATTTTAAAAAAAAATATTTGATTTCAAAACTTCTTTCGTCACACATTATGACACCTTCACAATGACTATTTTTGCTCCTTTATATCTCCTCGTCGTTCTTATTTTGTCTTATTTACCCCATCTTGTTTTTCAAGATATAATAATCGACCAGTTAGTGTCCGAGGTGTTAAGACACTTTTCCTATTATTGCAAGCATTAGACTAATATATTTCTTCAATGTACTGTATCATTTGCTTTATATCTGTTTACGTTTGACACACACAGACACACACACATATATGTATATATATACACGCACACACACATATATATATACACGCACACACACATACACACGTTTGACGTCAATTATCGCGAGAGTGTGTTCAAAGATCACATCGTAAAACGACCATTTTAAAACGTCCAAAATTTGCTTCATACGAAATACAATTTCAACATTTCCGATTCGGAAACCACACACAGAGAAAAAGCACACAATTCAAAATTACCACAAAAATAAATAAATAAATAAATAAACAAACAAACAAACAAACAAACAAATAAATAAATATATAAATTAAAACAAAACGAAACCAATACGAAAACAATTCCATATATAGAATGTTAATATAACAAAAAACAATGTATAAAAGTAGGATTTTTTCAGTTATAATAATGCGAAAAACAAAAACAAAAACACAACCAACAACCACGAAAGTCATGGGGGCTTTTTTCTCTTTTATAGTTTTGTGACTGTTGGGGGTCACTAACTTGTCTGATGAACATTTGTAACGATAATGACAAATAACAATAACAATAGTAACAATAACAATAGTAACAACAGCAACAACAACAACAACAACAACAATAACAACAACAATAACAACAACAATAACAACAACAATAATAATAATTACAATAATATTGACAATAATAGTAGTAACAATGAAACAACCATACTACTACTACTACTACTACTACTGCTGCTGCTGCTGCTGCTGCTGCTGCTACTACTACTACTACTACTACTACTACTACTACTACTACTACTGATAATGATAGTAGTAGTAGTAGTAGTAGTAGTAGTAGTAGTAGTAATATTATTACTATTAGTAATACTAACCATAATAATACTAATAAGAACATTTTGTGCTAATAAAAAGCAATGAAGTGACCAGGCTCCATTAAAAGTGTTTTTTCTCTCCACTCTCTGATATATTGATTCTGACTGGCTTTTAAGCTATTGTTTAAAAATATTATTACTAGAGAGTGTGAGAGAAAGAGGGGGAGATAGTGATAGATAGAGATAGAGAGGAGAGAGAGAGAGAGAGAGAGAGGAGAGAGAGAGAGAGAGAGAGAGAGAGAGAGAGAGAGAGAGAGAGAGAGAGAGAGAGAGAGATAGTGATAGAGAGATAGATAGAGAGGGATAGATAGATAGATAGATAGAGAGAGAGATAGTGATAGAGAGAGATATATATATAGAGAGAGAGAAATAGAGAGATAGATAGAGAGAGAGTGACAGAGATAGATAGATAGAGAGATATATAAAGAGATAGTGTGTGTGAGAGAGATATAGAGAGACAGAGAGAGAATAGGAGAGAGAGCGTGTGTGAGAGAGATAGAGATAAATAGAGATATATAGAGAGATAGAGAGAGAACGGGAGAGAGAGAGAGAGAAAGAGTGTGTGTGTGAGAGAGAAAGATAGAGAGATATAGAAAAAGAGAAAGATAGAGATAGAGAGAGATAGAGAAAGAGAAGGAGAAGGAGTGAGAGTGAAGAACAAATATAGAGATAAGAGGGAGAAGAGGAGAGAGAAGGAGATGGAGAGAAGGAGGAGAGAGTGAGAGGAGAGAGTGTGAGATATATATAGAGAGATAGAGAGAGAAGGGGAAAGAGAGATAGGGAGAAGGAGAGAGTGAGAGAGACAGAAAGACAGAGAGATAGAGAGAATGAGGGTGAGGGAAAGAGAGAGAGAGTGTGAGGGAATGTAAGAGATAGAGAGAGAAGGGGAAAGAGAGATAGGGAGAAGGAGAGAGTGAGAGAGAAAGACAGAGAGATAGAGAGAATGAGGGTGAGGGAAAGAGAAAGAGAGAGAGAGTGTGTGTGTGAGGGAATGTAATAGATAGAGAGAGCGAGTGAGAGGGAGAGAATGAGAAACGGAATTGAGAGCTTCAAGTTACGTTGCAGAGCTTTTCGAGTTAATTATTACCTTTTTTGTTTTCTATCATCTTCTTCAAAGGTACTGAATAGTGTTAGGGTGGGGGAGTGAGTGAGGGGGAGATAGACTGAGGGAGGGAGGGAGGGAGAGAGGGAGAGAGAAAGAGGCAGAGAGGGAGAAGGAGAGAGAGAGAGCGAGAGCAAGACCCCCCTCCCGATATATAGTTACGAATGTATGTATGTATGTATATATATATATAGAGAGAGAGAGATAGCTAGATAGATATATTTCTTTATTAGCCACAAGGGCGCACAAGAAAAGGGGACAATACAAAGACACATGCCGGGGATTTTACATACAGTCGTGTAAAAATATTGAAACAAACAATTATAACAATCGAAATCCCCAATAGGGGGGAAGCCCCACAAATAAGTTGTTTAATACCCCGTCGATAGAACAACCCTCAACTTCAGGAGCGTGTTGTGCAAGTGCTCTCTTCTTCCTTTTGCTCTCTTCTTTAACCTACAGGCTTATAAACAGAGAAGGCCCAATCACTCGGGCCATTTTCGCTTCATTCATCCACCTGGGGTGTAGTGCCGCTCTCTCCACCCTGATTCTCCTTCTAAAGTGATACTTAAAGAAGGGAATCAATTGTTGTCCGGAGAGAAAGGCATTTGTCCTCAGTCCTCCCAATCTCGTCCACCATATAACCTTTTTCACCATAGCCACTGTACAGAGGAAAACCACCTCTCTTTCGTTTTTGAAAGAGGCTGTCGGTTTGATCCTTACTATGGACTCGGAAGTCAACTGGATTTGTCTCATACGCGACAGCAGTTGTTCTGCATAGTTCCACAGGTCGCTTACGCCCGGGCAGTGTGCAATTGCGTGCAAGACGGTTTCAATGTCCTGCTCGCATCTTGGACACGTCCTCTTGGAACGATCCCTGCCGGGACATCCGTGCCTGTAGATCTTATCTCGAACGGGTAGAGCTCCACAGTAGCACTGCCAGGCCAGGGACCTCTGGAAGTTGTCCATAGGTCCCGGGCGGAAAGTCCTATCGAACACACTGGTGAGCTCGTCGTCTTCGACGCATAGAGTCTCCCCGAGCACGTCGTCGCACTTGTAAAATACTAACTCTCTATAGAATGTCGAAGTGGAGTCTCCACTGATTGCTGTGCCCGCTTGACAGAGAACTGTGAGCGCCTGGGCGCATTCAATGTGCCAGGCGCCCATCTTCTTCGGTCTTCGCTTGACCCAGGACTGCAGCTCCGTCAGCGAGACAAGTTGTGGGAAGGCCTGTCTCACAAACGGTGCCCACACTGGTTGGTCGGTGAGGAACACCTGGAGATGCCGTAGCCTCAGCGCATGTTTGCGCATCATTAGTCACGGCATTCCCAGCTCTCCGTTGGAAGGATGTTGACAGCAGACAGATCGCCTCACCAGTGGAGTCTGCTTCTTCCACAGGAACTGGAAGAGCATGCGTTCCATCTTGGTGAGGTATTCACGGGGACAAGGCACGACAGTCAAGCGGTAGTTGATGACGGATGCTATGAAAGTGTTCGCAACCTCCGATCGACCTTTCAAAGACAGTTTGCACTCTGCCCACTTCTGGGTGAGCGCAAATACCTTGGCCATGACCTCGTTCCAGTTTTTCTCCACCTGGAGGTCTGGACTGAACCAGACCCTGAGCAATTTCACCGGTCCTTCCGTCCAGCGTCCGACGACGCTGTCGGACGGCATCGGTTTGCCTCTCCACGTTCCGAGTTGCAAACCGACAGACTTGTCCGGGTTCAATTTTGCTCCTGTGAACCTTTCGTATTCCTGTAGTAGGTTGCCGATTACCTTGATTTCCGAGGTTTTCGATACCATTACCGTCACGGCGTCGGCATAAGCCGACGCCGCTTTTCGCAGACCCGGTTCTAAAGGGATGCACTGCAAAAACTCCAACTTCCGCAGTAGTGGCTCTAGAGTCAATACGTAGAGAATGGAGGAGAGGGGGCATCCATGTCGAATGGAACGCGTGATTGCGAACGGCTCCGATAGGTAGCCGTTCACCTTGACCCTCGAGCAGATGCTGGTGTGCATCGCCTCGGTCCAGCCCCTGAAAACGGGACCGAAACCGGCCGCCTTGAGAACTGCTTCCAAGTATCGATGGTCGACCCTATCGAATGCCTTAGACTGATATAAATTGATCAGAGCCCCACCGAAGCCGGGTTTACACCCCACCCTCTCTATTATGTATCGCATGAGGTGGAGGTTGTCGTGTATGGACCTGGTCGGGATTGCACACGTTTGCGCTTTCCCTACCAGGTTTTCGACAAGCGCCAGCCTCGTTGCTAGCACCTTGGCCAAAATCTTTAACTCTGTGATGAGCAGAGTTATGGACCTGAAATTGTTTATTTCGTCCCCTTTGTTCTCGTCTTTCCTGATCAGCGTTACTCCGCCCTTGCCTGCAGAACTGGGAATTGTCCCGTTCTGCTGCCAATTGCAGTAGACGGCTTCGAGGTCGTCAGAGAAAAATTCCAGGATGTCTATGTAAAACTCATAGCGTATACCATCTAGACCGGGTGATTTAGGTAGATAGGTAGGTAAATAAAGTTAGAGAGGGAAAGAGGGGGAATCAGTTTGTGTGTGTGTATATATAAACAATGTGTATATATAAACAATGAGTTATAATAAAATGAATTTGATTTTCCATTTATTAATATTATTAATGTATATATATATATTATAAAATAACAGGAGGCTGGACTGGTGTAAATCCTTGAAAGGTTTATTATACTATGATCATTTCAATGACCGGGTTCAGACAAGAGGACGACCGACTATTTAGCAGCTTCTACCTCGGTCGGCCGACCGATCATAGTATAATAAACCTTTCAAGGATTTACACCAGTCCAGCCTCCTGTTATTGTATAATAATTAACTCCGTACTCGCACCACCAATTACACAAACGAAAACGGGTGAGTTGCATTACGTTAAGTGCTCTCCATAATATTACATCGAGGTTGACCATACGGAATGATCAGTTCTATCCAGTGGTGAACCAACAAACCTAAATAAATAAATAAATAAATAAATAAATAAATATATATATATATATATATATATATATATATATATATATATATATATATATATATATATATATATATATATATATATATATATATATATATAACGAAGGAAATGTGGTAAGGAACCAGGTGGACCATAACGCACCAAAGTACTCAATACTTGAGGTAGTAGAGTGGGTAATAGGAACCAGTAAGACCCCGACAGCTGAGCTCAAGCCGTTTCGACGGCTAATTCTGGACTCTATATATATATATATATATATATATATATATAGAGAGAGAGAGATAAAGATAAAGATAGATAGAGTCGAATATGAATCACTGAAATGTCTATTTCTGTAGAGAATAGTTGGACCAAAAGGTACAAATGTATGTATGTATGTTTTATCTCTTTCTCTTAATTTCGAGTATATTTTTTGACCGGCCACCTTCCTGGTGGCAAGGTTGTAAAAGAAAAAAAATTGTCATCCCTTGAATCGCAAGAATGTTTTGCAAATTTCGAAGGTGCCAACTATCGCAGCCATTTGTAGACTATGAATTAGGGAGCTGCGCTCTTTGTCCGCAAATCCAAGTTCAGTCATACTTTGGTCCAAGCGGGTTGGTATATAACCCGTAGCTCCAATAATGATGGGTATGAAGCTAAAGGTATATCTTGGATACTGGATTTGTAAACTCCTCATCAATGGTCCGTAGATGTCCTCCTCCAGTATTTTTCTGACAACGTTTACATCAAGTGGGCAGCTGATCTCCACAACAGAACACGTTTTCAATGTGTGGTTCCAAACAACACTATCAGGCCGGTTGTGCTTTAATTTGGTGGCAGTTTTTATTTTCAGGTTCCACTAGTATTCCTTAGTGCCATCTGTCTCAATATATTCTTCCTCGTTTGTTGTTAATTTTGTTTTCCGAAGTGCGTTCCAGATGGTTCTACCTATGTATGTATGAATGAATTCGTATTTATATGTGTGTGTATATATGTATGTTTGTATGCAACTGTGTGAAATAGGTTGGTGGAGGTGTCTATATATAATATATATATATATATATTTACTCTATGGATTTATGGATACAACCCTTATCGAATCCTCTCAAATTGAAAAATGTTAAGACTGAGCCATAGAAGCACTCAACCAAAACTACATCATAAAAAGTAGACAAACTTGCAAACAAATATATAAAAAATAGAACTATAAAACAGAGTAAAATGTTCAACTTACAATTTGTATGTGGGTTATCCTGGGAGTTTATATATATATATATATATATATATATATATATATATATATATATATATATATATATATATATGTATATATATATATATATGTATATATATATATACAATATATAGAGAAACACACAGATACATGCGGACACATACATACACATGAATATATCCACATATATCCCTGAGTTAGTGGTACCAACCTCAACCGATGTTGCTCTATGAATAACTGGGACAAACCAATCCGAATGGATTAGACTGATTCAGTATCAGAGCTATATAATACATTATGAAGAGAGAAGAAACATTAGATATAATTAGTAATAAGATATATCATACCTAGCTGCTTCTATAGTCCCCGACTACGTAGTTTCGTGGCATATTATGCAAAAACACTACATCATAGAGATATAGAGTTTTTGTGAGGTCTGCCGACTTATCAAGAGGATACCTCATTAAGGGTTTCAAAACACGTCTGTGATGCGCGAGATAGAATCTCGAAAAGGCAGAGGAGGAGTCAATCACGTGATACAGCGGTCAAGAAACAGAGCTAAGCCCCTTATAACCCTGAAAAAATACCACGGAGGCGGAGGGGGTATTTATATCAAAGCCGTAGAAGAGGTGGTTTGAGGAGGCAAGAAGTATGAGTAATGGTAGCTATCCAGCAGTCACTACACTTCAAAGGTTATTCGACCAAAGGGAGTTATAAACAATATATAGAGAAACACACAGATACATACGGACACATACATACACATGAATATATCCACATATATCCCTGAGTTAGTGGTGCCAACCTCAACCGATGTTGCTCTATGAATAACTGGGACAAACCAATCCGAATGGATTAGACTGATTCAGTATCAGAGCTATATAATACATTATGAAGAGAGAAGAAACATTAGATATAATTAGTAATAAGATATATCATACCCAAACTGCTTCTATAGTCACCGACTACGTAGTTTCGTGCCATATTATTCTGATATAAATACCCCTCCGCCTCCGTGGTATTTTTTTCAGGGTTATAAGGGGCTTAGCTCTTTTTATTGACCGCTGTATCACGTGATTGACTCACCCTCCGCCTTTTCGAGATTCTATCTCGCGCATCACAGACGTGTTTTGAAACCCTTAATGAGGTATCCTCTTGATAAGTCGGCAGACCTCACAAAACCTCTATATCTCTATGATGTAGTGTTTTTGCATAATATGCCACGAAACTACGTAGTCTGGGACTATAGAAGCAGTTTGGGTATGATATATCTTATTACTAATTATATCTAATGTTTCTTCTCTCATCATAATGTCATAATTGTTTCTACGTTAGGCACAAGGCCAGGAATTATCCAGTGTATTACTGGTACTTTATTTTATCGACCCCGTAAGGATGAAAGGCAAAGTTAACCTCGGCGGAATTTGAACTCAGAATGGCAAGGGCCGTAACTCTATGCGCCAAAGCATGGCATCCGACACTCTACCAATACTGCCAATCCACCTATATATATATATATATATATACTGTCAATCCATATATATATATATATATATATATATATATATATATATATATATATATATATATATATATATATATATATATATATATATATATAGGAACGAGTAGGAGCCCGACGGCTGAGATCAAGCCGTTTCGACGGCTAATTCTGGACTAAATGAAAATTTTAATCCTGGTATTTGAATAGCCGAGCTTCTCAAGGGGTAATTCCATATATGGTCAAAGTGATTGTCACAGGGATTGGTCAAAAGTTTGTAGTTGAGACATAATAATTCTATGATGGCAATTAGTGGAGGGAAGGGGTAGCTAAACCTGCCAGTAGGAGAAAGAGGGATAGGGGGTGGAGGAGACCCATTCATGCGTTGATAGTGCCGGCTACAGCTGGGCGTGAGGTCAAAGAAGATACTAGGGAGGGGGAGGGGGAGGAAGTCGAAACAGTAAGTAGAACAATGAGAGGCAAATATATAGAAAAATACTGAGAGTGTTAAAAAGCAATTAAATGTAAAAAAAAACAAAACAATTTCTGGTTACTATGACCTAAGTCTCTCACTATTGCTAGGCTAAAGAAATATACTAGGTGGGACGGAATTAAAATGAGACCCTTTTAAGAGGTATAAGTAATAAACCGAGTATATCTTACGGTGACGGGTCAACAAGTGAGGGGCCAAAATACTAAAGAGACTACCACGAAATAATAAAAGTTTCTACCCCAGGCAAAAGGCCAGCAATCACCCAGTGCAAAAAAGTAAACTAATACGAAATAATAATTCAGAGTCCCGAAAAAGAATACTAATACTATCTCTAAGGGTGCCGCCACGATACAAAAGTTCTAGTGCAAGCTACATAAAAGCTCGTACGAAGTATATGTAATATTTGATACGGAAAATTAATTCAGACCCCCCCCCCCCCCCCCCCCAAAAAAAAAAAAAAAAATAAATACTGATAAACGAGAAATTAAAGCAAAGATGCCACTAAGAAATATAGAAAGCACGGAAAAGGGGCAGCGGTCGGATAAGAGGGCAAGTATCCGGGGTCTAACACATCTGCTATAAAAAGCGGAGTCGGCCAAGTCTATCATAGAATAGGGGAAGGGGGTGGGGGTACTGAGGCTACAAAGGACCGAGGGGCTGCCTCGGACGGGCGAGAAAAAGACGACGACAAAGAAAAAGAACTGGGGTGGAAGGACTAGGGAGGGATGGGCGAAGAAGGAAATATAGAGGAAGCGATAAAAAGATATAAAAGATCTTACGTTTCCCTTAGCAAGCAATGGTTAGCCATTACAAAATCGGCAAGTGGGGTGTTATAGCCCTAGTCTACCCCCCGGGTCATTATGGGGTTTGAGAGCGAGCTAAGTCCTACGCAATCTGTGTTTACATGCAGTAACCAGTTCATCTTTCTTGTTTAGGAGTTGGTCCGTCGAAAACAGCATTTGTAAAGTTTCCTCCGAGCATAAATTGCACGGACGGCGTCCTCCCGTGTAAGAGTTGGCTCTGGACAGTAATCTCCAAGTGAGATCATAGGTAATGTTGTTATCCTTGAGGTCCCATATGTGGCCCGAAAGTGTAGTGGCGTGACGCCGGGCCGGGTTTCGGAAGGTATGTCTGTGTTGGTATAGCCGGGCCTTGAAGTCACATGCGGTTAATCCTATATAAGCTTTGTTGGAGGTGTCCGTCCTCACGTTGGACTGGTAGATCACATTACGATCTCTGCATCTGTTGTCGAGGGGGCAAATGGATCCATCAGGACAGTTGCACCTCCTGGTCAGCTCTCCACTACTATTTAGGTCATTTCTTCCATCGGGGTTGAGTTTTTTGTTGTTGGAGGAGACGATGTTTTGTGAAAAGTTTGGTGTAGTGCTGTAAGAGAGTTTGATGGTATTTTTGTTAATTATGTTGTGGTAGCGGTGTTGTAGTGGGAAGTGTTTTTCAATGAGCCTAAAGAATATTTTCCCGATAGGAGTTGTCACCTCGGCGTTGTGGGGAGGATTGAACCATGTTACATTGCGTGAGCGGCGGTGTCGCCTGCTGGTTCCGCTAATGGGAGCTGGACAGTAGGATATTTCCTCCCGGAAACCACTCCGCTTGAGGGCCTGGTTGTAATAAGGCGCATGTTCATCGAATATCTGCTCATTAGCTGACAAACGCATATACGGAGGGAGATGTTTTTAACCAGGTTATTGGTGATGTTCCTAGGATGGTTTGATCGGCGGTGGAAGTAGTGCAGGTTGTCATTAGGTTTCCTGTATGGGTAGTAGAGGTCATTATCGAGGTCGAGGGTAACGTCCAGGAAGTTTACTCGGGTCAGGGCCGTTTGTAGGGTTATTTTAAATCCCCAGTCGCGGAAGAAGCTGATTAATTGTTTACGGACCCGATCTGTACTACTGGGGTTGTACCCTTTAAGGGTAAGGAGCCCATCATCACGGTACAATCCACCGCCGAATGCAGGAAACATATCGGTGAGTTTGGCTATTAGGAATAATCCTATAAGATCTGTGACCTCCGCCGAATCCGACGCGCCTAAGCTGACGTCGAAGGGTGAGTCGGGAGCTCTTTTTATCCATTTGGAGTTGTCGAAGAGTAAGACTGTCTTCCTGGCGTGGAGGATGATGTTTCTTTCCTGGTCGGTGATGGGCACAAGTGCTTCGGCGAAGTCCAAGGCAGCCGTAAGTAGCGGTAAGGTGATTGAAGCACAGTAACTCTCTATGTCAAACTGGATGAATTTAGTTTCTCGTTTATCCTCCATATTGCTGAACCAGGAGATTACTTCCTGGGTGTTGACCCATAGGCTAAGTCGGGCATGTTGCTTAACTTTTGGTATAACGCGGTCTAGGATTTTTTTGCTGATTCTCCCTATGTCGGACTTCGTTGGGTTTATAAGCCCGATAGAAGGTTTACGGTCGAAATCGGATTTGTGATCCTTCAGTGTGAAGTAGGGTGTCCGTGGGTCTAGGGGTTCCGTGCGGTCGGCGACCCCGAGGCTGGAGGTAATTTGTTGTCCATCTCGATTTATGTCCTCGATGCATGAGTGGTTAGCCTTTTTATAGGTGGAGTTTAGGCTGCTCCTGATCAGTGTGTGGTATCTGTCGGGGTTGACAAAGTAGAGGTTCCCAGTTTTATCCGAGTGCACCATGATGTCATTGGTGTTATCATACTCTGTTAAGTTGCTACGGAGTTTTTGTAGGAATCGGTTGTGTCTGGGTTTGAATTTAATGTTCTTGACCAGTTGGAAAACGTCATTCTCGAAGGGTGAGAGCATACGGTTCGGAGGGGGAGATTTGTAGGTAATAAATCCGAATCTCTCCTTGGTACCGAAGTCCTGATTGTCGCAATATCTGTCGTAGAAAAAAGTTCTCCATCTAAGTCTTTTCGCAAATAGATCGATTTTTTGCGTGAGCATCCGAAGGTAAAATATTTTCGGTGGGACTGGGATGTTCTTGGTAGAGAAGTCGATGTTGCGTTTTCGCATGGTGCGGGTGAAAGAACTTGAGCTTAGCGGAAAAGTCTGGATACGGCGTGGTAGGGTCGGAAAGTGCTCTACTACGGGAATAGGAGCTAGATAACGGAAGAAATGTGGTAAGGAACCAGGTGGACCATAACGCACCAAAGTACTCAATACTTAGGGTAGTAGAGTGGGTAATAGGAACGAGTAGGACCCCGACGGTTGAGCTCAAGCCGTTTCGACGGCTAATTCTGGACTAAATGAAAATTTTAATCCTGGTATTTGAATAGCCGAGCTTCTCAAGGGGTAATTCCATATATGGTCAAAGTGATTGTCACAGGGATTGGTCAAAAGTTTGTAGTTGAGACATAATAATTCTATGATGGCAATTAGTGGAGGGAAGGGGTAGCTAAACCTGCCAGTAGGAGAAAGAGGGATAGGGGGTGGAGGAGACCCATTCATGCGTTGATAGTGCCGGCTACAGCTGGGCGTGAGGTCAAAGAAGATACTAGGGAGGCGGAGGGGGAGGAAGTCGAAACAGTAAGTAGAACAATGAGAGGTAAATATATAGAAAAATACTGAGAGTGTTAAAAAGCAATTAAATGTAAAAAAAACAAACAATTTCTGGTTACTACGACCTAAGTCTCTCACTATTGCTAGGCTAAAGAAATATACTAGGTGGGACGGAATTAAAATGAGACCCTTTTAAGAGGTATAAGTAATAAACCGAGTATATCTTACGGTGACGGGTCAACAAGTGAGGGGCCAAAATACTAAAGAGACTACCACGAAATAATAAAAGTTTCTACCCCAGGCACAAGGCCAGCAACCACCCAGTGCAAAAAAGTAAACTAATACGAAATAATAATTCAGAGTCCCGAAAAAGAATACTAATACTATCTCTAAGGGTGCCGCCACGATACAAAAGTTCTAGTGCAAGCTACATAAAAGCTCGTACGAAGTAAAAGTAAAATTTGATACGGAAAATTCAGAACCCCCCCCCCCCCCCCCCACCACACACACACACAAAAAAATATACTGATAAACGAGAAATTAAAGCAAAGATGCCACTAAGAAATATAGAAAGCACGGAAAAGGGGCAGCGATCGGATAAGAGGGCAAGTATCCGGGTCTAACACATCTGCTATAAACGACGAAAAAATTATAAAGGAGAACAAACCGTTAAAACATGTTTATTTAAAACAGCACCTACGTACGTTTCGCCCGAAAAGGGCTACTCAAGGGCATAAAAAACTAAAGAGTGTTCCTTACGTGACCCAGAAGGGGTTTTAAAGATGCATTCACATCACAGTTCATTCTCCGTAAAGCACATGTATTGTTTTTGCAGGAGATCAGGGGAGATAACTCTAGCCGGTGTTACAGCAGTGTTCCCCAAGCATCATCATCACCATCACCATCATCATCACCATCACCATTATCATCACCATCATCATCATCATCATCATCATCATCATCATCAAATACAGTTTCACATTTGTCACTAACGAACTATTGTTGTTTCTTAATGATGAATTCACATACAAGTGTTTCAGCCTTCTCTGTCACACACACACACGAACACATACACACACATACACACACATATACACAAACACACGCGTGTAAATATATATATATATATATATATAAATATAATATATATACATATACACACACATATGTATATATATATGTGTGTGCATCTGTATGTATGTGTGTGTATATATATATATACATGCATATACATGCACACACAGATATATATATATATATATATATATATATATATATATATATATACATATGTGTGTGTGTATGTGTATGTATGTGGATTGGATATATATATATATATATATATATATATATATACACACACACATATATATATACATATGTGAGTGTGTATATATATATATATATATATACACACACACACACACATATATATACATATGTGTATGTATATGTATATATATTATATTTATATATATATATATAATATATACACGCGTATGTATCTGTGTGTGTATGTGTATGTGTGTATACACATACATTTACACGTCCACACTACGTGATTGCAATGAAAGCATTTTATTGCTGTGTTGCCAGATTACAAGGCGTCTTTGATAATATTGCTACACCAGGTTTATTTGTTAAGTGGACAAGAGAGGCTAACACACACTGTAAACACAAAAACAAACATAACAAAGGGAGATAAACGCTCGAAATACACAATTACATTTATATATACATATATATAATCATACGTACATACATGCATACATACATACATACATACATGGTTGCTGCCAACTCGTTTTCGAGTACGGCCACTACTTTATATCCATGTAGGAGAACCCCTACCGATGTGCTGAACGAGTGTGACTTTTTAGTCCAGCCAGCGACTTGAAAACTCTGGCACAAACACGACACATGTGACAATTATTGACACATAGTGCTGGGCCCATGGTACCATGTGACGACAAGTGCAGAGAGATCTCCAGATATAAAGCAATGCCTGTGCCGTGAAGCTTTTATAGTGAGCAAAGGCACTGCACAAAGCCAGTCCCACTCTCTTAACCAAGATGATATTTACCAAAAAGAAGAACAAGTCAACATCATTGGATACCATCAGGGTTGCAGGTGTTATATCAGAGTTTTCCTTCTCCTAGAATTCTGCCTTGACAAAGGCTAAGGGGTCATCTCTCCCGGTGATTTTGGATGGCTATTGAGTCTTAAGAGCTCCTTTGCCCTTTGACAGGTTTTGTTTTTAGTCCTGCAGGATGTCCAAAGTCACCCTCCTCACCAAGAAACCTTGGTGGGGTTGCCAGTTTAGTCGCCAACGACCCGACCATGAGACAGGTTGTACTGGGATACATGTTACCAGTAGCACAAGCTGGTGACCTGACATAATATATATATATACATATATATATACATACATATATATATACATATATATATATATATACATATATATATATATACAAAATGATCAGCGAGAGCAAGGTTGAGTTCCGTGGGATTGATACCAGTGAGCTGGGACTTCTACTTAAGCTTACCCATAGTAATAGTTACCTAGACACTTATGACCTTAGCAACCTGTGCCCTACAAGACCAGCAAGAGGCAGACCACCTACCATTACCTCAATGGCCAATAAAACCCACACAGATAGATGGAACGGGTGGACCAG